>VXBJ01004424.1:978688-997916 GCA_013400055.1 Nycticryphes semicollaris | reverse complement strand
CGGGACAAGCACAGCCCGGCTGCCTGTAGCCGCCTGCCTGTTCTCCGCTGCCTGCACCCGGCTGCCTGTACCCGGTTGCATGTTCCCTGCTGCCTGTACCCGGCTGCCTGCACCCTGCTGCCTGTACCTGGCTGCCTGTACCCGGTTCTCTGTACCTGGCTGCCTGTTTCCCGGTTGCCTACATCCTGCTGCCTGTACCTGGTTCTCCGTATACCTGGTTGCTTGTACCCTGCTGCCTGTACCTGTCTGCCCGTACCTCACTGCCTGTATCTGGCTGCCTGCACCCCACTGCCTGTACCTGGCTGCCTGCACCTCACTGCCTGTACCTGGCTGCCTGTTCCTCGGCTGCCTGCACCCGGTTCTCTGTACCTGGTTGCTTGTTCCCTGCTGCCTGTACCTGGCTGCCTGCAGCCCTGGGTTTGCTCTTTGCCCCTTCTGAAATAGCCCCCACCGAAAAATGGGAGGTGGGTGGTGGGGTGTCCCATGCCTGTACCTCACAGCGCTGCCTTGAACCCAGGGTCTAAAGTCCATCCAGGAACAAATCTTGCTGACAGACAAAGGGCTTGAGCCTTGTACCCCATCCCTGGGCCACTCGTGTCTCCACCTGAGGTCACCTGAGTGGTGTGGGGAAGTGGGGACAAGTTGGAGTGTGGGATGGGCCACACAGGAGCACCACAAGTGCTCCTCCCTCCTGGCCTTTGCCTCGGCTCGGCCCCTGTACCCTTGGCACCCTGGGTCTGCCCTGTGCCCTGTGCCAGCTCCCCGGGGCTGTCACCCCAACCTGTTCCCCTGCAGGACCCCCCCTCTGCCCACCGTTCTCCTCCGGCCCCGGTGAAACCCTGGTGAGCGATGGAGGGAGATCCCACCCTGCGGCTCCGTATCTTTGACCTCAACTGCTGGTGAGTCCAGAGGTTGCTGCGGCCACGCCGGGGTGCACGGGTGGGGACAGGGACCCTCACACTGGGAGAGGGGGTCCCACTTTGGCGTCACCTTCGTGTCCCTTTTTTTTTTGGGGCCACACCGCTCTCCCAGCCCCAAGCCATGAGGTGCTCAGCTGAGCAGTGTCCCCTGTCCCATCTGCACCTGCTCCTCCCAAAAAGGGGTCCCCATTTGCATCCCAAACAGTTGCCCCTGTTTTGCAGGCAGGATAAGCTGTCCACAAACAGGGGGACAGATGTCCCTGCACCTCCCCCTTGTCTCCGTATCCCCACATGGCCCTTCCCCCTCCTCTCCCATCTCCCCCTGTCTACATCCTTCTCATACCAGTACTGGAGCCCTGCCTCCCTCCCTGTGACATCCTACCCCTCTCCGGCAGGGCCATCCGCTACTTGAGCAAGCGGCGGCAGGAACGTGTCCAGCTCATCGGGGACGTGCTGCGCCAGGAGGGCTTTGACCTGGTGCTTCTCCAGGAGGTGAGGGCAGCCTGTGAGCTGAGCATGCCCGTTCTCGGCCTGTGAGATGAGCGTGCCAGTTCCCATCCTGTGAGATGAGCGTGTCCGTTCTCAGCCCGTGAGATGAGTGTGCCAG
The DNA here is from genome assembly GCA_013400055.1 of Nycticryphes semicollaris. Taxonomy (NCBI): domain Eukaryota; kingdom Metazoa; phylum Chordata; class Aves; order Charadriiformes; family Rostratulidae; genus Nycticryphes; species Nycticryphes semicollaris. The sequence goes on along the minus strand of VXBJ01004424.1, from coordinate 996,389 downwards.
TTCCCATCCTGTGAGATGAGCGTGCCAGTTCCCATCCTGTGAGATGAGCGTGCCCGTTCTCAGCCCGTAAGATGAGCGTGCCAGTTCCCATCCTGTGAGATGAGTGTGCCAGTTCTCAGCCCATGAGATGAGCGTGCCCATCCTCATCCTGTGAGATGAGTGTGGCCATTCTCAGCCCGTGAGATTAATGTGCCAGTTCTCAGCCTGTGAACGATGGGATGAGCATGCCAGTTCTCAGCCTGTGAGCCATGAGATGAGCGTGCCCGTTCTCATCCTGTGAGATGAGTGTGCCAGTTCTCATCCTGTGAGATGAGCCTGCCAGTTCTAAGCCCGTGAGGTGTGCATGCCCATTCTCATCCCGAGATGAGCATGCCAGTTCTCATCCTGTGATATGAGCGTCCCAGTTCTCAGCCTGTGAGCCATGAGATGGGAGTGCTGGTTCTTACCAATCCCGCTGTTCTCCAGGTGTGGAGCGAGCGGGACTACAGTGACCTGAAGGTGAAGCTGGGAAGCTGCTACCCCTTCTCCCATTACTTCCGCAGGTGAGAGGGGCCGGGTTAACTCCCTCTCCCAGAGCTGTCCCCAAGGCTGTGTCAGGGCTGTGCCACCTCCTCGGTGGTTGCCACATGGAGAGACCCCATGACTCTAGAGTGGGATGCTCAGGGGATCACACTGGGACCCAGGCATCTGGGGAGCCCCTTGGCTCATGGTGGGGGGGAGGCAGAGGAGATGGGGGGGATCATGCTGCCTCACCACCCTTTTCCCTTCCCGCAGTGGGGTGATTGGCAGCGGCCTCTGCGTCTTTTCCCGGTTCCCCATCCTGGACACCCTCCTCTACCAGTACTCACTGAACGGGTACCCCTACATGGTGAGTGGGGCCGGGGTGGGATGGGGGGAAGGTGGGGGGTGGCACACAGCACCATGGGGCCCAGCCCCACAGAGCCTCACTAGCCCCAACCTGCCCCCCTTCCCCTCCTCAGCTCCAGCACGGGGACTGGTTCTGTGGCAAGTCCGTTGGCCTCGTCATCATTAAGATCTCCGGGATCATCTTCAACGTCTACGTCACCCATGTGAGCACTTTGGGGAAGGATCTGGTGTGTGGGGAGATGCACAGTAGGGAGTGGGGGGACGAGTGGCCATACCTCTCCTTCGCTGTCCCCTTGCTTTAACCACTGCTCTGGGCCATCTCTCCTGGGACTATTGCACTGATTTAATGAAATATTACTCAGGGAGTAGGGACAGTGACCCCGCAGCCTGGCTGTGCAGTGGGGTGAGCATCATCCTAGGCTGTCTCCAGGCGTATGGGATGGAGACAGTGGTCGGCCAGACCCCAAAGGGACAGTCTAGAGGGGCTGGGTGAGTCTGTAGGGTGTCACGGAGCAGGGCAGGTGGCGGCATGGGGGGGTCATGGCCACTTTGCCCCCTTCTTGCCAGCTGCATGCCGAATACTGCCGGGAGAAGGACGCCTACCTGCCCCACCGCCTGGTACAGGCCTGGGAGCTGGCACAGTTCATCCGGTGAGCAGTTGTGGGATGTCCCATGAGCCCCCCCCGGCTCTGGGTCCCCCAGGGTGTGCGCAGTCACCCCAATCACCAGGGACTGCATTGCAGAGAGCTCCCAGGTGCACCAGTCCCAGCCAAGGAGTAAGGCTGAGGAGCATTGCAAGGGGGTCCCAGTAATCCCAGTCCAGCGCTGGGCAGGGTGGGGACGGGGTTTAGTGGTCCCTGCCCCTGCAGACACACCTCAAAGGCAGCCGACGTGGTGCTGGTGGGGGGAGACCTGAACATGCACCCCGAAGACGTGGGCATCCGGCTGCTGCGCGGCTGGACGGGGCTGCGGGACGCCTTCGCCGAGGCCACGCGCTTTGAGGTGAGCGGCTGGGGGTGAGCGGGGTCCTGGGGTACAATCCAGAGTATCATCGTCCCCCACCCCACGGTCCTCGATCCTGACCCAGGTGGTTGCTTTCAGGGCTGTGAGGATGGCTGCACCCTCGTCCCCAACAACTGCTTCACCGTCAAGTCAGAGCTGCTGCCCTTCCCGCTGGGCATCCGCATCGACTACGTCCTCTACAAGGTAAGGGGGAGGTGGGGGGGGGCCCTCAGCTGTGGGTGGCAGGAGGCGGGAGGCACTGGTTTGACACTCCCAGCCCCCCACTTCCTCCACCCACCCCCATCCCCTCGCCCAGGCCGTCTCCAGCTTCACGGTGAAGTGCGAAGAGCTGAAGACCACCACGGGGACAGCCCCCGGCATGGACATCCCCTTCTCGGACCATGAAGCTGTGATGGCAACGCTGCAGATCCGGAGGCAGGGACAGGCTGTGGGTGACACCCTGGGAACAGCTGGTAAGTTGGGGAAGTGTGTGTGTGGGGGCACTGCCAGGATCCTCCATGTGCCAACTGGTGGAGCTGGATGGAGTTTTAGGGGGATGTTTCCCTTTGCTTAGGGCATCCTTTGGGGTGCTGCTTGTGGAGGGGTTCATGGACAGGGCAGAGGGGTGGGGATGAGGANGTGTTTAAGGTCCCTTCCAACCTGACCCATTCTATGAAAAAGGGGTGCAGGGGGGTGCCACCCCACTGAGCTGCCCCTGTCCTCTGCAGAGGCGACGCTGGCAGATGTGGTGACAGAGGCACGGACGGAGGTGGGTGTGGGGCTGCGGGCAGCGCAGCGGCAGCGGTATTCCACGGGCAGGATGGCTGTGCTGGCCCTGCTGCTGCTGTTGCTGCAGGCAGTGGCTGCCCTGGGCACGCTGATGGGGCTGGGGGCCGGGCAACCCTTCCCCAAGTTCTCCTTCACCCTCCTGGCCTTCCTCGCCATCGGCGTCCTCTTCCTCGCCACCGGCCTCCATCTCTTCCACACCATGGAGGTGAAGATGCTGCAGGGCACTGAGGAGCAGATGCGGATGGCCCTGCGGACGCTGCAGGAGCGTCCCAGTAACAGCTGAGCTGGGGACGTAGGTGGCCCACATCGTGTCCTGTCCCATCCCCCCACAGCCCCATCCTGGTCCCTTTTTGTCCCCTTTTCTAGACGACTTCCAGTTTCAGGTGAGCAGCGCTGCGGCCGGCTCGGTAGCGCGGGTTCGACGGCCACCCCTCTGGGTGAAATTAAGATTTTTTTTGAGGGGCAGATTCATCACTTTGGCCCCCATGGGAACCATGGCAGAGGCGGATTTTAATTGCTATTTTTTTTAATACACCCTTTCTACCCAGAGGAACCCACCAGCGTGGCCAGGAGGCTCAAGAGGCTCAGCCTCCCCTTGCCCAGGGTGGCCTCGGGGGCTCCTACTGAAAGCTGGTGACCGCTCCAGCAACCAGATTTGACTTGGATAGAAAATAAAGGTGATATTTTAGCTCTTGGCACTGGGTTGGGGAGGCTTTATTTGAAGGGAATGGGGGGTGTTGCAGCAGGATAATGGGGCTGGTACGAAGGGTGGGCAGGAGTGCTGGGGGAGGCACTGAAGGAGCCCGTGCCTGGGACCCCCATGTCCCACACGGCTTGGGCTGCCATAAGCACCATTTGGCCATGGAGGCCACCCTGCTACAACCAGGGACCCCAGAAAGGTCTGAGAAGTCTGGACAAAGGCCAGTTTGGCATTGCCAAGCAGGGGAAAGCCCAAAGGGGCAAGGAGGACACAGTCACTGGCATCCCTGGTCCTCAGTGTCACACACTGCCAGCCCTGGGCACCATCTCCATGGGATCTGCTGGACAAAAAGCCCCTTCCCCAGGAACCCCTGGGACTGAGCTGTGGGGTTCTGACCCTGGTTTCCTGCTGGGGAAATGTGGCACCCGAAAGCAGCGATGGAGAGTGGTGGCATCAGCATCACTGATCCGACTTGTAGAGCCAGATGTCCCTGGCTGGGATGGACATCCCTGGAAGAGCTGGATGTTCCAGGCTGGAATGGATGTCTTCAGCTGGGATGGACATCCTGGGTTACAATGGGTGTACTCAGTTTGGGATGCTTGTCCCAGGTTAGGATGGACCTCCTAGCCTAGAATGGGTTAGGATGGATGACCCCAGCTGAGCTGGATGTCTTCAGCTGGGATGGCTGTCCTGAGTTAGGATGGATGGCCCCAGTTGCAAAGGACCTTCTGGGTTGGCTTCCAGGGGCTACTTCTGACGTCGCCGCTACACATTTGGCATCTCCACTGTGACCTGGCTGTGGTGGCTGCAGTCATGTCTTCCCTGCCAGAAGCGAAGCCTTTCAGTGCCCGGGGCTGGCTGGGTAGTGATGGAACCACCTCTCCCACCAGCAGCCAGTGGGGCAGTTCCAGCACAAAGGGCTCTGCTGAACAAAACACTTTGGATTCCCTGACCAAGCCTCCAGGCAGTGTCCCCTGGGAGAGGTGGTGGCTGTAAGACCTCCTGATCTGGGGGAGACCCCACTCCCCTGTGGGGCTTCTTCCTCCTGTAGCAAACCCTGGGCAGAGCCCTGTCTTTCGTAGACCCCTGCAAATCTTGTTTTCAAGCAAGCATGCACAAGGTAAAGGCAATCCAGCCAAGCATGGGGACGTCCTCTCTGCACCCTCTCTGCTGGGGTGCTCCTTGATGTCTCCCCACGTGGGCATTCACCAGCAAGGTCCTGGCCCCTCCACGGTAAGGTTTGGCAAGCGGGGACCTGGGTTGGCCACAGCAGCTCCCTGCAGGCAGCTCAGGCATCACCACCTTCAGAAGCAGCTCGGGGTGATGCTCTTGCTGGGGTGGGGACCACTTGTCCCCCATCCCGGGGAGGAACCGGTGGGTCCTGGGGCCGCACGGATCAGGCCTGCAGCTCGCTGAGCCGCCGCTCCTCCTGGATGTGGATGAGAGCGTTGCGCTTGTTCACCACCTCCACCAGCTGCTCCAGGATCCGCTGCTCGGCCTCGTGATCCTTGGGTGTCTTCAGGGATTCTGTGGGAGAAGGGGGCTGGAGCAGGACTGGGCAGGGAGGGGGATGACAGCCCCAGCCCTGCTCCCCCCACCATACATAGGGACCCCCCCCCAACCTGGCATGTGCTGCCACTCACCCTCCTTGTTCAAGTAGTAGCGGAGTTTCTGGTCGAGCTGCCACTGCTGCTCCTCCAGCTTCAGTTCCTGCACCCTGTGGGCAGGGAAAAGTGGTGCTGGGCTCAAGGCAGGGGGTGATCTGAGCCCCCCACACCCTCCTGGGGACCATCCCCCTAAACCTTACGTGATCATGAGGTCTGACTCCTCAGTCATCAGGCTGTTCTTCTTCTGGACCAGGTACAGCAGCTGGTTCATCCACTGCGTCGTCTTGTCAGCTGGGGTACCTATGGGGCAGCAGAGGGGTGTGTGTGAGCAGGGCAGAGACCCCCACCCCCAGCCATGGGGGTCACAGTGGCCCATCCACCCTGGCCTTACCATCCTCATCCCGGAGTAACTTCTCCAGCTTGATGCCCTGCTGCTCCAGCTCCCGGAATGTCACCTCAATCTCCTCCAGCCGCCTCTGGATGGCCTGCAAGGGAAGGGCAGTGCTTGTCCATGGGCATGTGGCCACCGGCAGTGGGATGGAGGGGACAGGGGACAGGGCTGGGCTGGGGACCCTGCTCTTCCCCATGGGGCTACCTGAGCTTTGCAGAATCGATTCATCTGGGCTTCCCTGGCCCGGCGGGTCAGCGTGCGCTTCCAAGTTGGGTATTTCTCCTCTTCCCCCACGTTCAAGAACTGTGATGGGACAGTGGCATGGGCAGGGGGTCAGTCCCTGCACTGAGCACCTCCTGCCCCAGCAGCCACAGCAGAGCCAGGACCAATGCCTTGGTGAGAGGAGACATTGTCAAGAGTCTCAGCCACCATGGGGCTCAGGGACAGCACTCACCAAGTCTGCCATGAAGCTGGAGTCTGTGCCTTCCTCCTCTTCCTCCTCCTTCTCTTTGTCACTGTCACTCTCCTCCAAACCTGCCCCAAGAAAAGAGTAATTTTGGGCCAGTGCCTCAACGAGCAAGAATTGGGGCACGGCAGGGTACCAGAGGCACCACAGCCCTGCTCAGCCAGAGACTCCAGCTTGCAGCCACCTACCTTCCTCTATGGCTGTTTCCTCCTCCTCCTCCTCCCAGGCACCTTGTTCCAACCCCAGGGCAGGGAGGACCTCGGGTGCTGCTTGGAGCCGCAGACGAGCCGGCTTTGGCGGTGGCTCGGGCTCTGCTTCGCCAGTGAGGTTCAGCGTAGACAACTTGAGCTTCTCTAGGGGTGTGAGGACAATCTTCCTCCTGCCCCCGCTCTCCTCACCCTCCTCTGCCGCCCCTCGGGGCTCTGGTCCAGCAGCCTCCTCCTCCTTCATGTCCCTCCCAGGCTGTGCTGGCAGCTCCTGCTCCTCCATGTCACCATAATCCTCTATGTCACCACACTGCTCTATGTCACCACTTTCCTCTATATCACTGTGTGCCTCAATGCCACCACGCTCCTCAATGCCACCACGCTCCTCAATGCCACCACACTCCTCAATGCCACCGCGCTCCTCCTCCTCAGCGCCACTGTGCTCCTCAGTGCCACCGTGCTCCTCAGTGCCACCGTGCTCTTCCATGCCACAAGCATCCACAGCATCCTCTGCTACCCCAGGCTCTCCCCCTGGCTGTGGGGCTGATGGTGGGGGCTGCAAAGGACTGAATGACCCGTCCTGGGGGGACACACATGGGCTCCCAGCATCCGAGGGCGGGTGGTCAGCAGTGGCAGCCTAGAGCAGAGCCAGAAGCAGAGGGGTGATGCAGCGCAGTGCCATGTCCAAGTGCCCCCCTGCTCCACTTTCTGCCTTCCCTTCCCCTCCCCTCCACCTTCTGCCTTCCCCCTGCTCTCCATCTACAGGAATTTATGGTGACTTACCCCATCAGGCAGCACCGGGGGCTCATCCTGGGGCAATTCCATGCCAGTGGGATTAGGGTAGTGAAGCGAGCAGTAAAAATGGCCTGGGGTGAGAAGGGGCAAACCTGTGTGACGACCTGCAAGGCGGAGAAGCCTTGCCCCAACACCCCCACCCCACCCCTCCGCCACCCTGCCTTGAAGCATCTCCTCACCCACCCCCCCAAAACCTGCCTCACCGTCCTCCTCGTCGAAGGTGTAGTCGCCCAGGCGCAGGGTGGCCCCGCAGCGCCAGCACTGGAAGCAGCCCCGGTGGAAGAAGCGTCCCTCGGCGCTGGCTCGCTCCAGGATGTAGACGCGGAGGCCGCAGAAGTAACAGGCGTCGCTGCTCTCCCCGCGGGCAGGTGGCTGCTGGGGCCACAGGACAAGTTGGGGTGACACCAGGGTGCTGGCAGCCCCGGGGGGGGCTTTGGTCCTCTTGCAGAGGTAGGTTTGGGTGCTCGGGACGGGGTTGCTGGCACCAGGGAGGGAGCGGCAAGTTCTTGGCTCCGGAAAACCAGTTGGGTCAGGAAATAGGCAGGGAGGAGCCGGGAGCCTGTGGGCGTTCGCTTGCGCAGCCCCATTCCCAGCGCTTGGCTTGGCCCCACCAGCCACTGGTACCCCCCTAAGTGCCCACCCACCTGGAGCTGGAGCCCCCCAACCTGGAGTGACACAAGGACTGACCTGCCCTGGCTCCGTTGTGGTCATTTGTGGTGGCTCATGGGCACCGTCCAGACTGTCTCCATCCAGCCCTGTGTCCAGCTACGAGTAACCCGAGGGGAGGGTCAGTGCCCCCCCCAGTGTTTTCCCCCAGCCCAGGATGGCTGCACCCCAGTAGAGCATTCCTTGAGAAACCTGGGACAGACCCACCTCGGCATCCCTGCGGCTCCTCTTGGCCTCAGCATCCTTCTGGGCATTGTCCTGCATACGCAAAGGCGGTGGCTAGGATGAGGAGGGGTGGGGAGCATGGTTTTGGGGTGTCATGAGGGTCTGAGTGGGGGTCCCTCACCTGGGCACGCTTGTGGATCAGGTTACGGCTCTTCTGCAGCTTGCTGAGGAAGAGGATGGCCCCTCGCGTGCCACGGGGTGACAGTGGCTTCTTGCTGACCTCCTCTGCCTCTGCACAGAGGGGACAGAGCCACATTGGTGGGACCCTCCCTACAAAGCAGGGGGCACCCAGCCAGCCCCGGTGGTGGGGCTCAGGGTAGAATAAAACCACCCGAAATCTCGTACCTGGAGAGGTCTTGAAAGCTTCATAAAACTGGCTGAGGTAGGTGATGAGCCCCAGGCGGTCGGGCTGTGCCATGGTGGCCATCTCAGTGCTGGAGAGGACAGGCTGGATGCCCAGCTCTTGCTCTGCCATGTCCAACATCATCTGGTGGGTCCGGACGGGATCCTGGGGGTCCACGGAGTCAAAGTCCCTGTGGGGAGACATGGGTGCCATCAGGGCAGGCTCAGCAGGGTGTGTGGGGTGGTGGTGGCAGGTACTCACAGCAGGTCAGGACGGAAGTGGTGGACGAGGGCACAGAGGGCCAAGCCATTGGTCCAGGAGGTGGTGAAGTCGGTCACCGCCACGCCACGGTACCCGGCTGTGCTGGCCTGGCACCAGCGCAGCAGCTCTTCGTAGGCATCTCCAGAGACCGCTGGGGAAGCAGCACCCATGTCCCCCTCCCGAAGAGGCAGGGGACAACCCCTCCCAACCCATTCCCCAGAACTTTAGTGGGGAAGGGGTCCCATGGGAGTGACACAAGACACACACCCCACCTTCCCCAGCCATGCAACCGTCCCCCAAGTCTCAATAAATGGCTTGATAAAGCACGTGTCAGTATTTCATGGCTCAGCATCAGTGTGGGCAAGAAGGAGGGGGACACCCCCCCTGCACTAAAGGCTGCTGGGGGACTGTGTCCCCACAGGGGCCCCAGGCAGAGGGAACGGAAACCAGCAGTGCCACCGGGACGGAAATGCAGCCGCTGCTGGGAGGAGCATGGTGGCCAGTTGGACCCCGGCCAGGGCTTGAGAAAAGAAGGATGGGGGAGAAAAATCAGGGCAGGAGCGGCTCTGGCAGGGGCTGCCGGGAGGAATGGGGAGTCCAGGCACTGGGGGGGGCAGGGCAGGACTGACTGCTCCTACCGGTGCTGAGTCGGTTGTCGCTCTTCCTCTTGTAGTCCACCTCCACCATGCCCACAAGGTAGAGGTCCCGGACCTGTCAATGGGGACACATGGTCACCAGCTGCCCAGAGCCAGCCCAGGGAGCTGACCTAGGCAAGGGGGACCCCAGGACCTCCCCCTACAACCACCTGCATCTGCAACAGGCAATGCATTAAATGCCCTGGAGACCAACACCTCCAGCCTTGCACCCTTTGGGGACAGGGGACCATGCAAATTGGTGTCACCCTGATGCCTGGGGAGGCTGGGCTGGTTGGTTGCCCCGTGGAAGGACCTGGGCTGGGTACCTGGTTGGGTTTGATGGCCTGCAGGTTGATGTTGGGGTAGCGTGTGGCCGGGTCGATGCTGTACTGGCTGATGTTCTTGTGGGTGTTATCAGGGGAGGTCTGCGAGAGGAGCTGGTAGATGCTCTCCCTTGGGTGCAAGGGAAAAGGCTGAGCTCAGTGCCACTGCCACCACCCTTGCCCCATCCAGGACTAGCCTAGCAGGACAGGGGACACTCACCTCTCAGCCAGCACCTCCAGCGGGGGAGTCCCGGCTGCCCACCGCCGCACCATCCACGCCGCGTCGAAGGCAGCGAGGAAGCCCCTGGCCACGCCAGTGCCCAGCGGCCAGAATGGCTGCCAAAGGAAAGAGAAGGAGAGATGGAGCTGAAGCCACGGGGCCGGTCGGTGCAGCTGGGAGGAGGCTGGGAGCTGCCAGGCTTGGCCAGGGATGAAAGCGGGGAGCGGCGGCGGGACGCGCAGGGAGCAGGAAGCTGGTAGGGCTGCATCTGGGGAGGAGCTGGGTTCCACCCTGAACCCACCCCAGATGCCTGGTGGGGCTGGGGAAGGGGATAACCCCACCAAAGCCTCCCACTATGGGGACACAGGGAGCCTGTCCCTGGGGTTTGGGGATGCACCGGGGCGAGAAGCACTTGGTGAGAGGGAATATAGAATCATAGAATGGTTCGGGTTGGAAGGGACCTTAAACACCACCCAGTGTCACGCCCTGCCCTGGGCAGGGACACCTCCCACCACACCAGGTGGCTCCAAGCCCCCTCCAACCTGCCCTTCAACCCCTCCAGGGATGGGGGCAGCCACAGCTTCTCAGGACAACCTGGGCCAGGCTCTCACCACCCTCACACCAAAGAACTTCTTCCCCACATCTCAGCTCCATCTCCCCTCTTTCAGGGTCAAACCCTTCCCCCTTGTCCTAGGGCTCCCCTCCGTCATCAAGAGTCCCTCCCCAGCTTTTCCTGGAGCTCCTTGAGGGACTGGAAGGGGCTCCAAGGTCTCCCCAGAGCCTTCTCCAGGCTGAACAACCCCAGCTCTCTCAGCCTGTCTTCATAGCAGAGGTGCTTCAGCCCTCTGAGCATCTTTGTGGCCCTCCACTGGACCCATTCCACCAGGTCCCTTGTCCTTCCTGTGCTGAAGACTCCAATATATCATGACTGACACATGTGGCAGGGAGAGGAGAAACTGAGGCACACAGTGGTGGTGCAAGCTGGACTCTCACCTCCACCAAGCAGTCGCCCACCAACCCGAGGAGCAGACGGGCCCCGTTGTGCTCCCGCACCAGCGCCGCGTTCTCCGAGCGTGTCATGCAAGTGAAGTCGAACATGTCGACGTCTGGCAGGCCCCGGTGGTTGAGGGCAAACTCCAGCTCCGGCAGGCGGTAGTTGGTGGAGAAGTTGGCAGCTTCTTTGGCGTAGCTGAGGAGGGCCTCCTGGTTCACATTCTCCAGGGACAGGAGGCTCTCAATGTCTGCTTTGTCCTGTGGGGATGGGGACAGAGACGGGGATGGGGTGAAGCCAGCCAGGATGTGGGAAGGGGGTGTTTGCCCCCCAGCCTGGGTGCAGTAGCCAGCCCTGGGGTGAAGCCACCCTCCAAAAGGACACTAGCACAGGACACTGGCACAGTCAATGGCTGCTGAAGCACCCACCAGCCCAGGAGCACGTGGCCAAACTGGCACCCATTATTTTCATCCCACCCTCCAGGCTTCCAGCCCCGCCACTGCCATGGCTATGGGATCCCCATGGCCCGATCCTGCCCTCCTCACCTGCAGGATGACCCCCTTCTTGAGCAGGCTCTGCTTCTTGGCCGTCATGACGAAATAGTGAGTGTCATCCTTGTAGTAGACGATGTTTTCCAGGTCGATACCTGGGGACGGGGAAGGAGCTGAACTGAGCCATGGAGCACAGCCAGGGCCACGGGGAGCCCCCGCACTGGGCTCAGCCACCAAATGTCCCCTGCAATGGGCTAACCTTTGGGGACAGGCATCCCATCCCGCAGGGGACACCCAAGGGGCATGGGGTGAGCTGGGGCCACCCACCCGTTTTGTTGTAGAGGTTTTGGAAGAATTTCTGGTTGTAGATTCGGGCCACGCCGCTGATCTCGGCCACCTCCACCTCGGCCCGGCTGTGGCGGTTGATGAAGTTGGTGGTGATGCCGATGGCCAGCTTCCCCCGCGTCTCCTTCCGCTTGAACCCTGCGGGATGGGAGAGGTGTGAACCCTCACCTGCACCCCCCCAACCCATACCTGTCCCAGGGGTGCAGGGACCCACTGCTGTTCACCTTCAGGGACAAATTTGCCACCGCCGGCTGAGATGAGGACGTCGAACTCGTAGTGGCTGAGGGGAGAGGAGTCGGGCTGCAGCACAGCCCTCCAGCCACCTGCGGGGAGAGGGACAGTCATGAGCATGCTGGGTCTCAGCTGGGACCTGCTCTGGGGTTGGAGGAAGAGGGTTGCACCTCATCCTCCCCACAAAAGGCATGCCCTAGGCTAGCAGAGGGACTGGGGAGGGCTTGAAGAGGCCACCTGCAGCCCTGTCCTTGTCCTTTGGGGTGCCACATGCCACACAGTGATGCCTTACCCTGTCTGCCTGCTGTGCCTGCGGGGGGTACGAGGTCCTTGAACTGCACGTTGATGTGCACCTCCACCCCCAGGAGCAGAGCCACCTTCAGCAGGATCAGCTGGAGCTGTCGGATACCTTGCAGGGGAGAGAGGAGGGCACTCAAGGGCTGCACCTCCCTGTCCCTGGGGTACCCACAGTGGGGGAACACTCCAAGGGTGCAGAGCTTGGTGCCACCCTCCCCCCCAGAACAAAACTCACTGATGTGGTCCAGCGTGCCGGTGCAGAAGCGCCCGTAGAACTTCTTGGCGCCCAGGGCCCGCAGGTCATGGATGGTGAAGGGCCAGAGGTGGAGGACGTTGTTGCGGGAGAAGGAGTCCCGCTTCTCCAGCAGCACCACGCGGGCCCCCAGCAGAGCCAGCTCGATGGCCACCCGCAGCCCGCAGGGGCCAGCCCCCACCACCAGGCACTGAAAAGGGGAACGGGCATCGTGAAGGGGGCAGCCCCCCCAAGAACAGGGGTTTGGGGTGGATGGGGTAAATCCCTGGGGAGCTCAGCACCACCACAAGCATCTCCCCCTGCTTTCCCCAGGCCAGGATCTGGCCCTCCCCACTATTCCCCTTCCCCCCATGGTGCAAGCACTGCTTCTCCCTGCAACAAGGGGGGGGGCCCTGTGGGGTGCCCCCTGCCTCCCTGGCTGCCTGAACCTTGCCTCCGCAGGGGCAATGGCAGCAATTAAAGCGCTCACTAAGATAAGGCACGCACGTCTCCGGCCTGTGACAGCCCGGGAACTGGGAGATTTCACCAGCAACAGGTTCCAAATTGGGGTCAAAAGCCATCCATTTTGGGATAGAGGGCCAGAAATAGGGTCCCTTAGCCCCAGAGGGACATATTCCTGTCCCCCAGAAAGAGGTCAGCAGGTCCCTCTCTTCCTTTGCAGCCCTCTGTGGGATGTCCCCAGCAAGGAAGAACCAGGAGGAGGAAGGACACCACTGGCTGGGTGGCACTGAGGTGGTATCACCCCGTGAGGAGGGTAGCGGCGCCAATTAACACACTGTCCCATTAAGCCCCATCAACCTCCCACCCTGCACATCCCACATCCTCCCCCGGGGTGGGTACCAGGGTGCCTCGAGAGATGCTCTCACCCTGGGGACAATGACAGAGGGCAAGGAGGGACTCAAACCCCAAGCTCTGTGTCCCCGGTACCTTGGTGCTGGCACAGGCTGTGCCCTGGTCGTAGTCCTTGTGCCCGGCTTTCTTATCCAGCTTGCTCCATAGGGCTTTGGCACTCCAGTAGTTGAGGGCAGCCTTGAGGCCGTGGTAGAGCTGCAGCCCCTTGCCCTGCAGCCCCAGCTGCTGGCACAGCTCCTCGAAGCAGCCCAGCACCTCCTGGCACTCCCCAGCACGCAGGAACCGCTCGAAGATGGCATGGGCCGGGTTGCCCTCCTCATCGGCCGGCACACTCATCTCGCTTCACCCAGCAGCCTGGTGAGGGATGGCAGAGATAATCATGGGGAGGGTCCTGACAGACCCTCCTGGACCCCCTTCCCATCCTCAAACCCATCCCATACCAGACCTGGTGCCTCAGCCGTAGGTTTCCCAGCCAGGGGTACCACTGGGTGATGGTGATACTGAAAATCGGGGCCCCTTCCAGACAGAGCCTGCCCTGGGTGCTGCACCCAGTGAGCCACGGTGTCACTCGGCCGCGGTGACGTCAGGGGAGGGGATGGCTGCGGTGGCAGCAAGCAGCTTCCTCCATATGGTGTGTACCTGCAGCAGCTGAGAGCAGAGCGCGGTGTTTTGGAGCAAAGATGCCGTTTCCTTCCTCTTCACCCTCGGCCTCGCTGGGAGGGGGGTGGGAAAAAAGGGGGTCCCTGGGGCAGAAGGGAGCAGGATTGGACCCATCCCACCAGCCTGGCCTTTGCATCTGGAGTGGGGTGACTTTTTCCCCCACTTCCGCCTCTGCCACCCCCAGCGCGGGGCGGAAGCAGATTAGCACAGAGGAAGCACCAGTGGGGAAAACAAAATAAGCCGAAACAAGCCAAAACCACTGTACGAACGGCCCCATCATGTCAAGGAACCCATGGGAGGTGGGGTGCAGCGCATCCCCCTGCAGGCACCCCAAACCCCCCTTTCCCCTGGCATCTCCTGGGGGACCAGCACTCCTTGCATCTGCCTCCCGCTCCTGGCACCGTCCCCCCAGCACCATCCCATGCCACCTTCCAGTCTTGCCAAGCCCCAGCACGAAGCACAAAGCTTCACCCTGTCCAGCCGTTGTCGCCAAGCCCCGGGGCTGGGAAAGCCTCCCCCAGCCCGGCAAAGCCGCTGGTGGAGACACGGCACCTCCTGCCAAGGAGGAAGCGGAGGGAAGGCTCGGGAAACTGGAGCTCTCCTACCTTTGAACCATCGCTCTTTGCCCTCTCGCCGCTCGGCGTTACCGGTAGGCACGCGGCGGCACGTCCCCGCAGCGGGACGCTGGAGGGCGAAGGATGCTGTGTCCGAGCCAAGCTGCCCTCAGTGGGGTGGAGGAAAGAAGGTGTTTAAGCCTGGGCTTAAATTTGGGCTGGAAAGCTTAAATTCTAGCTGGGTTTCAAGTTTGGTCTCACTCCAGCAGCTTCCAGACACCCGCATGCGCTATGCAAGGCCAGCTGGAGCCACCACAGAGGATGCAAAGCAATTCAGCAGGTCACCTTCCCTCCCCAGCACCACAGCCAGGAAATCCCAGCATTTTAACTTTTTTCCTTCCTGGGCAGACACAAGGATAAAGCATCCAGCCAGGCTGGACCAGGAGCTGGCACCCACCAGTCTCCAGCCTGGGGACATAGGACACGATTGATGCTGTGAGACCCAGGGACAGATTTCTGCTCTTTTCATGGGCACTGCCAGCCCTCTGGTCCTGCTGGCAGGATGGAATGAGGAGCCTGGGGAAACTAAGGCAGTGCTGCCCGGAGAGGTTGGGCATGGTATCCCACCAGTATCCTGCCCTTCTCCCACAGGAGGCTGCCCAGAAAGCTGTGCTGGCCGGGCTCCAGTGCCCTGCGCTGCCCGGGCACGATGGGTTTTCCCCCAGGAGCTCACGTTATTGTGCTGGTACTTGCCAAGGCCACCACGCAGCAGCCCCAGGGCGATGCTGGAGCTGGAAGCACCCCCTCAAACATCACCAGCCCTTGGCTCTGGAATAAAAAAAGCCATCTCAAGGCCTCAATTCCCACTGGACACAATGCTGGAGGGGGGTGGGATGGATCATGCCACCCAGGAAAGACTTCCAGCCTCAGCGCTTTGGCAGGAAGACTCAGAGGAGGCAGAACAACAAGCCTTGTGTTACACCAAGTTTCCTATGGAAACGATGCTCGTGCTGGCACACCGCATCCCCTCTGGCAAGCTCGAACTCCCACCCCCCCCCCAATTGCAATCGAGCAGAGAAGCCCCCACAGATACTCAATTCCTGCAGGATTGATGCAAACAAACAGCTTGCAGCCCAGAAAAGCTAATGCTGGTGAAGAGGGGCACGGTGCTGGGCGAAGCTGCTTCCAGCTCTGCTCTCCCTGTGAACGCCTTTGGTGTTTCTTCCATTAAAACCGCTCCTGTGAGCTGGAGGGAGGAGGTCGGGGTGGGGGGTGAAATGCAGCCAGCCCTGACTCAGCTCATGATGGCTCCGGTTGCAGATGTGCCTATGGGGACATCTCCCAAGACTGGCACTTGTGGGGCATCCCTGGAGCAGGGACACCCCAAGCTGCTTTGCAGGTCAGGGGTCTCCCCCCTGTCCTCGTCCAGAGAAAAGCAGCCCTTTGGGAGATGGCAGGGAGGGGGGTGCTGGGCTGCTGGTGAGCTCACACGTCTCCCAGGCACGTGGAAATGGGGTGGGAAAGGACACGGCTCCATACGGACCTAATGGAAGCTTGGAGGATTTCCAGCAGCAGCAGATCCCTTCCCAATCCAGCCTCTGGCCCAGTCACTGGGCCAGCTCCCAGCATGGACCAGGCAGCTCTGGATTGGGGACCCAGTATGGATAAACCCTGGGCCAGGCTGCTGAGCCAGGCTAGACCCTGGGGAAAGTCCTTCCAGCAACTTTGGGGTTGTCCCCAAGTCCGGTGGGCAAGATGGGGAGGGGAAGGTTATTGTGGCCATCCAACAGCTTGGCCAAAGATCCTGCTTCCAACTGCTGGACAAGCTGGGATGGTGCTGGGAAAGGGAGAAGGCAGTGGGCGCTGCTCTTCCCAGAGTTATTGGGCTCAGGGGAAAACATCCCAGGCGTGGGACCGGGCAGGGAGACAGCCTTGGCCGACCCCATGGAAGTCTGCCCTAATTTGGCTGGGCTTTAATCCTCGGAGGGAGGGGAAAAAATCCCTTTCAGCTCCTCTGGTTTGTGCTGGGGATGTGGGTACCTGGGCACACCCCGGCTGACACACAGACACACATACGCCCCCTTCCTCCCTTCCCCCACTCCCCACCCCCCAGCATGGAGCTGTGCAGACAAGGGCCAAGGAGAGGGGACAAACCTGTCACCAGCGCACTGGTGAGGACAGAAACTGGCAGCTGCAGGGACAGGGTGTCGTGGTGGAGGGGATTCCCTTTCAAGNAGGTGTAGGACCCAGCCACCAGCAGCAAACGCGGGGGCTTCTCTGGGGCATTTTAGCATTGCCCCTTGCAGAGGAGCCACAAGCCACCACCCGGCCACATACCCTGGGCAGAGACAACACCTGGAGGGGGGAAACCAAACCTGCCCCCCCTGCCCCGTTTTGGCTGCTCAGCTTTGCCCTCCTGCCCAGCACCGGCCTCATGGAGGGAGCTGCCTCTTGCAGCCGAATTTCGGTGTGAGGGGAAGTCAGCTCACCGCCAGGCTTCACATCCCACATCCTTTTCCTCCTCCGGCTTCTCCTTCGCCCCCAGCCACAGTCATCCCCACGAGACGTGTCTTGGGGTACAGTATGAACCCCACGTTCGGTTACCCAAACGCACTGGGGGGGTCTTCATCCACCCCCCCTGTCCCGGGTGGGGTGTCCCCCCTCCTCAGCCCTGGGATGGGGAACAGCCCCGGGCAGGGGGGCAATGGAGCATCCCTCCCCCAGCACCGGGTGGAGGAACCAGGATGGTGGAAAAGCGCTTTGCAAAAGCTCTCAGCACTGGGAGCACTGGTGATACTGGGAATGGAGTCGAGGAGGAGGAGTCGGGGGGTCTCTCTTTTCCCTTTGTCCCGGGGGAAGCAGAACCCAAGGGCTGGAAGGGAAAAGCAGCGAGGACGGGGCAGGGGACGACGACGGAGGACTCCGCTGTCCCCCCGGGGAGGGGACAGACGGAGACAAAGCGCTACCCCGCCACCAAGCATCCCGGGGACACGCAGGATGTGGCGGGGTGGTGGGGGTGAAACTGAACGCTTCCCTCCCTCTCTAGCACCCCAAAATCACCCCTTGGCTTTAAACACACACGTACACACCCCTCCATCCCCAGCTGGGGCAGCAGGGATGCTCGGCGCGGGCGGAGGGGACCGGTCGCCGGGGTATGCTGTCCCCTCAGTGCCCGTATCCGAGACGGGGCTGGGGGGACAAGGACGGACGGACGGACACGGGGGTGGGGGGCAGCAGAGCCCTGATCCCCCCACACCCCTCACACACCCCCAGTGTGCTCATCCCCACCCCCCACTCACCTCCAGAGCCTTTCAGAGGGGGAAACTGAGGCAGAGCCTGGAGGGGGTGTGAGGTGGGGAGGGGCTCCTTGTAGCNTAGCTGGGCGAGGACAAGCAGGAAACGGGATACGGCTCCGTAAGCAGCTGCTGGCTGGCCCTCCCCTCCCTGCTCCTCCCCTCCCCCAGTTTGGGGGGACCCAGACGTCCGGGCTGCTGGAGGGCGGTACTGGGGGCGGGGGCGGCCCTCGGGGGC
>VXBJ01004424.1:959915-978549 GCA_013400055.1 Nycticryphes semicollaris | reverse complement strand
TTCCCCCAGCAGCCAGAAAGGGAGGCCAGAAGGGAGCTTCGAGGCGGGGGGGGGGACGACACGGACACACGACCCAGACCCCTACCCGTGTCCCAGACCATCCCAGCTCTGGTGGAAACTTTTGGGCTGATGTTTCCACCTGCCTCACCCCCACCCCCCATACCCCGGGGTGGCCCCAGTGGGGTGAAGGTACCTTGGGGCAGAGGATGGAGCCGTCGGGGTCACCGAAGATCGCTCCTTGGCCGGGTGGCTTTTTGGGGCTTCCTGCTGGCGGCGTCCTCGGGGTGCTGTTGGGCGCTTGCCACGCGCTGGGGCGAGTGTCACAGCGAAGGTGACACACAGGGACAACCTGCCACGAGGCTGGGGAGGGTGACTCAAGGACACGGGGCGAGCTGGCATACGGGGCTGGGGTTACCGCCCGTGAGTCACGCGTGGCACTGCCGGTGGCTGCGGCGAGCAGGGATGACCAGCCCAGCACCTCCATCCCTCCTTCCCGTGGCCCCCTCTGGCCTCTTCCTGGGGGTCCTGGTGTAGAACTACCCCCCCACGGTTCCCCCATCACCTCAGCTGGGGTGTTTCGAGCCTGCCAGCCCCGTGCAAAGCTGCTGGGTGAGGGCACAGTGGAGCCCACCCGCTTTTTGGGGCGGCGAGAGGCCGGGGCGGACACGGAAACGGGGCGTCTGCGTCAAAGCAGGCGATTTTCCCAGGCACCGGAGCGGTCGGAAAGAGCTCCCTCTGTTTGTGAGCTCTTTGTGGTGCGTTGGGAAAGCCTGAACACTGACCCACTCCTTCCAGACGGAGTTTTGTCCCCCGGGGGAAGCTGCAAATGAGCATTAGATCTTAATTACAGCTCCCCAGGCAGCAGGGACGGAGGACGCACTGGGGTGGCAGGTGTCTGTCCAGCAGGGTGGGAACATGGCTCTGATGCAAACCCTCTGACAGCCTGGTCTCCATCCCCAGCTGGAGCTGGGGGGAGCATCCCTGCATCCCTAAGTGTGCCAAAAGAACAGGCAAACTCATAGCATTGATGAGAGCTGCTGCAGCTCCCCGCGTCCTTCACACCTATAGATTGGCTCTAAGCAAACCTCACATCCCAGCACAGGATGTTCCCCATCTGCTCCAGCGCTAAAAATCCCCCATTTTTTTTCTTTCAGTTTTATTATTCTAGGGTTTTGGTGGTTTTCGGCGCAGGGAAGGAGCAGTGATGGGGAGCAGGTGCCTCTCCCTCCCCACTCTGGCTAGGCCTTGGGTGATGCCGCAGGCTGCAGCCGCCGCAGCTCCAGGACACGGATGAGGAGGAGGAAGGCGATGCTCAGGAGCAGCAGCCATAAGAGAACCCAGTAGTGCTGCGGGAGGAAGAGCCACGGCCGCCACAGCTCCGCCGGGGACCCCTTGGACCTGGGGAGAAGGTGACCGAGGACACCCGTCATCCATGGGGGCAAGCAAATCCCACCTCCACCCCAGCTGGGGATGAGGAGGGTGTTTAACTCAACCCCAAAACTCAATGACCCTTTTGCAAATGTAAATGCCACAAGCTTGGGGAGGGCACTGGTGACCCATAATGCACGGGGGAAACTGAGGCAGAGGAGGGTCGAGCTGGGACAGCCGAGAAACATCCCAGCCTTCCACCACCCAATCCCCCAGCCCGTTTCCCATGTGTTGGGCACCCTGGGACCACAGAGGGTCCGGCAGGTTCCTGGGAGGGACAACACACTGGGCACACACAGAGAGTGCTGCTCACGTCAGCCCAAGCTGCTCCGGCTCCTCATCCCCTGCACCTGAGCCTTTGCCATCTGCCTCGGCCACCAGATCCCTGGTCATGGCATTCCCCTGGCCCTGAAGCTCCAGCTCAGTCCTGGAGAGGGAGAGAGGATGATGGGCTGTGCCATGGGCCAGCAGCAACCGGTGCCATGGGCTCCCTGCCACCCAGTGTGGTTACCTCTGGGTGCTGGGTCGGCGCTGGGCCCCCTCCCTCTCTGGCTCACTTGCCGGGGCTCCTTGGCTGTCAGGGCTGGCACCTGGCTGGGCACGGAAGGTGGGAGCATCAGCGGGAACCCAGCCCAAGCCTGGGGACACGTGTCCGACAGCGGGGGGCACAGCTCCTGTCAGCCCCCCCTGCCCATTGTCCTTACCAAGAGCTGCTTGGGGATAACGGCGATGCTGACTCTGCGGCGGGCAGACCCCTGCAATGGAGGGGCTGGGGGTGAGCACCGAGCTGGCTGCCTCCCCGTGCTCCCCATCCCTTCCCCAGCACAAGGAAGGGACACTGAGGAGGAGAAGGGACATTGCCAGCCTCCCACCACCCTTGGTGCTGTGGGGACAAGCGGGAGAGCTGGTGACAAGAGGGAAGATCAAAGCCAAGAGGGTTGTGCCTGTACTTGCTGCTTCAAGCCGTGCTGGGGGGGCTGCCTAACCCCCTCCTGGAGCGCTCCCCTACCTCTTGAGCTGCAGGGGAATCAGTGCTGAATTCGAGCTGGTGCTAGAGAAGAGCCAAGCCTGCAGCTCTCGTTCTATGACCCTGCAATGCAGAGGGACCTGCCTGAGATCTTCTGGACAAGCAGAACCCCAATCCTGGGCACCCTGTCTCCCCAGATCCGGGCACCCTTGTCTCCCCAGCCCTGGGCACCTTGTCTCCCCACAGCCCTCTGGGGCTGCCCCTACATTTTGCCTCATCCCCAGCATTTCTAGGAGACCGTGCCCGCAGCAAGCAGCTGGCAGGAGTGGCATTGCCCTGGGGACTAGCAGGGTGCGTGGGGACCGCCAGGCGAAGGGGAGCGGCAGGGCACAGGGAGGGCAGTGGCTTTGGAGCCACTGAACTGGGACCAGTTACCTGCTGGAAAGTTCGCACCAGAGGGTGAGGCCTCAGCCGTGGCTCCGCGTCATCTGAGAGCAAAGAGAAGCAGCTTGACATCACCCCCAAAAATTAAGACAGGGTTTGTGGTTGCAAACCTCCCTCTCCCGGCCACATGCTTGGCACAAGTCACAGGAGTGCCCCATCTGGGGGGACCTTTTTTTGCGTGCAATGGCATATGTGGGGATTGGCATCCAGGGACAGAGTGTCCTTTGTGTGCCCCGTACCCCCCCTGCCCTGCATTCCCAGCTGGGCCATGGGATGATGGTTCTCCGGCCACCAGCACCTGCTCCCGCGCTGCGCCTGCCGTTACACTGACCCCTCGCATGTGTCATCGCCGTCCCAGCTGTCACCCGCCCCCGGTCCCCAGCTCACACAACCCCCCTGGCTCTGCANGGTTTGGGACCAAATCCCGTAGGGTCACCCCGGCGGCAGATCCCACCTCACCCTGGGTCTCCGCCAGCTGCCGGTTGCGGGAGTTTTGCTGGATCAGGCGCTTCATCTCCTCCAGCTCCGCGTGTTCCCGCATGTGGTGCCGCTTCAGGTTCTCCACGTGCTGGACCATCACCTCCGCAGCTCGGCTCATCCGGGCCTCCTGCAGCCGGGCAGGATGTGGGATCAGGCCCCCTCATCTCCTGCTCCCCAAGGACCCGGGTCCCTGCCAGTCCCCCGCTGTGCATCCCACAGGGACACAAATGCATCCCCTTCCTTCTCCCAAGGGCAGGCAGATCCCTTGCACCCCATCATGTGCAAACACAAGATTAATGCCAGCACCATGAAGAGGAGGGATGAGTCCCAGCAAGTCCAGGGATGGGTCCCCAAGCCCAGCTGCAGCACCCTCTGTGGTTCCCAGCCCTGGCAGGGGGTCCCAGGCTGTGCACAGACCTGATAGACAGCTCCCAGCTTCTCTGCAGCGCTGGTTGCCCGCTCAATTGCCGCTGCCAGCACAGCCAGGCTATGCTGCAGCTGCTCCAGCGTCTCCTTGTAGCCCACATCAGCGCAGGATGGGCTCAGCCTCTGGGGAGGAAGAGGATGGAGCTGACAGAGCTGGGACTTTGAGTTGTCCAAACCCCTCCGGGGCTGGATGGATGTCCCCAGCAGTTGCCAACCCCCTGCCCTGGTGCCCACTCTACCTCCAGGACAGCTCGGCACTGCCCCAGCTCCTCCTGGATGTTTTCCTCCGCTGCGTCCCGTGCCCGCTTCTCCACCTCCACCCGTTGCCGCAAGGTGAATATGTCGCAGCGAAAAGCCAGGGCAAGGTGGGCAAAGGCTGCCTGCAGGGTGGGAAGGTGAGAGGTGTGACACAGGACAAAGAGGAAGACACCAAGGCCACACATTGCTGTCCCCAAGGCACAGAGAGACCCCCTAGCATGTCACCAAGTGGGCAGTGCTAAGGATAATTAGCACTTGCCTTGCCCTAGCACCCGTCAGGCTGCTTGCTGCGTGCTGGGGACAGTCCCCGGGAGATGCCAGCCTGAGTGAGACACGTCCCCCCAGGCAGCCGATAAGGCATGGAAATCCCAAGCCCTCCTGGCAAGAGCACGCGCCGGGCAGACGCCAGCCCTCGCTGCAGGTCCCGGCTGACAGCAGAGCCTGACTCAGCCCTGGCACTCACAGGAAAATTATTTTTATTAGCGTGGCTTCCGCCACCTCCCCGGCTAAGGGCGCGCTGGGCGAGCTGCAGAGCACTCTGTGGGATTGCTGGGCGCTCAGGGGACGGGCTCATCTTGCCTTTGGAAATGCAGCTGCCTCCGAACACCAACAGCATCACCGGGAAAGGGATTTGTCAGGCGGCTGCCAGGGGACTGCGGTGCCTGGAGGACGGCCAGGAGCAGGGCACAGCCTCCGGGACTGTGAGCCAGCAAGGTGTCCGTCCCTCTGTCCCCTTTCCCCAGCCCACCCGTGGTCCCCAACAGCCCTCACCTCCACATCCTGCTCTGTCAGAGCCACCCTGTGGGAAGAGAAGTGCTGTCAGGGATGGAGGCACCACGGGGACCGCAGGCTAAAAATGCCCTTGGTCTGCTCCCAAGGGTGCCAGAGTGTCAGCCACCACCAGGATTGGGGACATGAGTGCCCCTTGTCTGGATACCAGCTCTTATGAAGTGGAAAAGGAGGAAAGTCCAATCCCTGGACTACGCTGTGGTCCAGGACCCGCCCTGTCCTGTAGCCCCCAGAGAAATGCAGGTGCACACTTGTCTTACCCATGCAAGCCCAGTCTCTCCAGCACCGAGAGCTCACTGGGGAAACTCAGCAGTGGATCTTCTGGGGTTTCTGCATCTGCAGGGAGGTGGCAATACCATGGGAGAGAGCATATGTGAAGGCTTTTTCTTGTCTTTTCCTCCTCCCTCTGCCCTTCTGTCCCAGCAGGGAGCAAGTGCCTGTGGAATGGGACAGCCCCAAGCCTTCCCCCAGCATCAGCAGGGCTTTGGGTCTCCCCCAACCCATTCCCCCTTCCCCATGTCCCTACCAAGGGAGCAAACCCCATCTAGCCACACTGTTCCCATGCTCATCCCCAACTACTTCAAGTTTCCCCCTAAGGGGACACATCTGGGACATGGGATGAGGTCTCACACACCTTCCTCGGTCTCGTCGCTGTCCCCAGTGCGCACAGCCAGCTCCTGCCTGTCCCTGCCTGGCACCTGGGGGGACACAAGGGTGCTGTTGGAGCAAACCCCTTCCTGGACACATACCGAAAAGGGCAACACCAAGCAGCTGGGGATTTGGCCCAGCCCAAGGAGCCAGGGATCCCCAGCCTGATGTCCTCCCCTCCCTCTCACCTCACCAACATGCTCCGCGCTCTGCTCGCTGATGGCCAAAACCCCATCTGGGTGCCCCTGGGGATCGCTCATCCTCCCTGGGGACAGAAGGGGTGATGGGTGCTGGGCAGCAGTGTCCCCTCCCCAGCCTGACACCACTTTGAGGGGGATCCCCAAAAAAAAACATTGGCATTTCTGCAGCCTGCAGGCTCCCAGGGGGCATGGGCTCACAAATGCCCCCCAAAATACTCCTGTGGGGCTAAGGGAGCTGCAGCCAGGCTGGGTCAGGGCAGGGGGAGGAGGGCGAGGGGTTCGGTGCAGGGGGTGGGTTACAGCTGGTGAGACACAGCCCCCAGGAGCAGCAGGGGACGGGGCCAGGGTCCCCAGGCTGGAAGGGGTAGGAGATCGCAGGCAAATGGTGCCAGTCCAGGGGACACCCTCCTGCTGCACCCGAGCAGTGCTGCTCAGGGAGGGAGGGTGCAAAACCCACCCCTTTCCCCCCAATCCCTACCCCGGGGCTGCCCTTACCTTCATCTGGAGACATGGGGAGCCCGGCCAGCTCTGCCTGCTGCTCCCTGCAGAGAGAAACCTGGGTAAACCCCAAAGAAACTCCGGCAGCAGAGGCAGCATCCCACCCCCTCTGCCCTCCCCCAGTTGCCACGGCACCCCTCAATGGGATGTTACTCCAGACCTGGGTACTTTCCGAGCATCCTCTGCAGCCCTCTCCCTCCCTGTCCCCGTCCCCACTCTCCTGGCACAGGCGCAGCCCTCTCTGCCGCTGCAGAGCCACCACGGAGGAGCCCGCTGAAGCCGTTTCCAGCCAGCAATGAGTCACCAGCCCACGGCCGTGCTTCTCCTCAGCACATTATTATATTAATATTTTTTTTCTGCCCCAGCTGCCAAACGGACCTCGCTACGAACTGGCCTCTTCACAGGCACCACAACAAACCCGGCTGCTGGCAGAGCCCAGGCGCCATCTCACGTCACCGCCATGGGGACGGCAGGCCTTGGCACACCCTCTTGCCCCCCGGCATGGCCTCGTCACCCCATTAACATGTCTTGGGTGCAAGTAAGTCTGGCAGCTCCGTAGCATCCCTGCGTGGTGGGGCTGGGGAAGCTGGAGCCCACCAGGTCATGGAGTTATAGGGACTGCCATGCAAATAGCGCTCTGCGGCCTCAAGCTGGGGCTCAGCACCCACCTGGGGAGGGGGTTGAACCCCTAAACTTTGGTTCTGGCTCAGGACAGTGCTACAACAGGCTTTTCCCTTTCTTCCCTGCAAGTGTGGGGATTGTTTCCTGGGAATGGTGGCCACAGAAGGGGCTGCTGTGCTGAAATGACGCTCGGTGCCCCAGAGCAGCGGGTGATGCTCCGGTTCCATTCCCTCTCGCCTGGCACTGCCATCCTTGTCCCATCCTCACTAGCGCCCCGAGAGCCATGGGGTGAGCCTTTCGTGCACGTACCTCCAAGGCGAGGGGCTGGGCTGGCAGCTCGTCCGCTGCCTCTGCCGCCGCCGGCGA
Organism: Nycticryphes semicollaris; assembly: GCA_013400055.1. Taxonomy (NCBI): domain Eukaryota; kingdom Metazoa; phylum Chordata; class Aves; order Charadriiformes; family Rostratulidae; genus Nycticryphes; species Nycticryphes semicollaris. The sequence goes on along the minus strand of VXBJ01004424.1, from coordinate 971,424 downwards.
CCCCGAGTGGGTCCCTGCACCTCCTCGTCCCCTTCTCCCGGCGAGGTCCCCGCGAGCGGCTTCATTTGCGAAGCGTTGAGGCCCCAGGACGGAGCGGCACACCTATCACGAGAGACACATATTAGGCTGCGCGCAGATGGGAGAACGCCTCTAAATGTTATATTTTTAAAGCCTTTTTCTCACCCAGCAGGAGCTCCGAGCTCCTCTGCTTAGCGTGGAGGCATCCGTGGGAAAAGAGGTGGGGAGGCCCGCTGCGATTCAGGAGGACGCTGCTGGGATTCAGGCGGGCGCTGAGCGAGGCAAACGAGAAATTCATTATTATAAGCCCCTGAGGGTGGATTTCCCCACTCACTGCCCTCACTTCCCCCATTCCCATTTCATAGGGTGATCCTTGCTCGGGGCTCCTGACATGAGGCATCTCTGTGGGAGGAGATAAGTTTGCACCCACCTACCCATGGCAAGCAACCGGTGCAGAGCGGGAGCGACCCACTGGACCCCAGGACAGCCCCCTCCTCAAGCATCCCCCTGCCAGGCTGGCTTCCAGATAGTCAACTATAAGATATTCCTGAGTCCAAGGGAGCTTGGACATCTCATTTAAGCTGTTTTGCAATGTTTAAAAATCAGAGGAAGCTGTCAGAAATTCCTCTCCCAGCCCAGGATAAAGTCACTGTGCAGAAAGGACCCTCCTGCAGGACCTGTCTCCTCAGGCGCGGTGGCCACAGATGTGCAGGTATGGGGCAGAAAGAGATTTATTTAATTTTTTTTTTTGGCTGGGACACAAAATGCAGCAGAGGTTTGAGGAGACAGGGAGCAGGGACTGGTTGAAGTCTGTACAAAGCCTTGGCCATGCTGCAGCACCGAGTGGGGCCATCACCCATCTCCTGGAGCCTGCTCAGCCCCTGTGGAGGTATAAAAGCAAGCAGCAACTTGGCATCCCTCAGAACAAGCCCACTTCATGCCTATACACTGGAAATTGTTCCCAACACCTCTGCCAAGGGGCCCGGGAGCCACCAGCCACCAGGGACCAGGCAAACTCATCACATCAACGAGCACCAGAGTCCCTGCTGCAAAGCACTCACTCCATAACAGCCAGGGCAGACCCTGCCGATTGAGTCCAGCTCAGCCTTACAGACACTCGCTCCTTCTGTTTGGTTTTTTTTTACAGCTGGAAATCCAGAGACACGCAGCTCGTTTGCCCAGCGTGGCACAAATAACCCCCCGGGAAGCCGGACCGAGCGCTTTCCCTCGGCTCAGCGACTTTACCAAACGCTCCCTGGGCCGTTACCTGCCTGAACTCGTCTCAAGCAGCCGAAGGCAGATGCTGGGGCCACCCAGCTCAGACCCGGCACTCAGCGCTGTCAGGTCCCCGGGAGGGGAGTGTCAGGGGACGCAGGGCATCTGGCAGACGGTGGGTTCGGGGGGTGTCAGGACCCCACACAGCGCAAGCTGCCGGCGGCAGATTCTCCCTGCAGGGGAGAGCGATCGCATCTGCGGCAGAAGGAGCTGCCAGGGAAGAGCTCAATGCGAGAAGGCCTTTAAAGGACATGCCCGAGTGCGGCTGGGAGCTCCCAGCACGGTCCGGGGCGGGCTGAGCGGTTTGCAGGTGGCCAGGAGACCGCTGGTTTCGGTGCAGGGACAGATCCCGCACTCAGTCTTCAGAGGTGAGAGACCACCACTGCTCCCTCCATGTCTGCAGAGAGGAGCGGAACTGAGCTGCAGCACGTCCCTGGCAGGAGGTTCAGGGCAAAGGGGTGGAACTCAGGAGCTCCATGGAGATAGGGGACCCCCCTCATGATTTGATGGGGGCACAGCACCAGGCTAAACCAGGGTGGGTGACAAGGAGCCCCTGTAGCATTGTATTTGATGATGCTGAGAAGCTGCTCTGCCCAGGAACCCCATCCCTCCTGCCCGTCTTGGCAGCCCCACTTTCCCCCCAGCCATCACCCTCACTGCCCCTTCCCCTGCCCGACCCCTTGCCCAAATCCGTCACATCCCTTAAAGCCGCTTTCTTCCCCTAATGAGCTTACACAGAGTCAGACTCGATGCTCAAGTGCTACAGAGGACCAGGCTGCAGGTTGGCAGCCACTGTTGACCCCCCCCCCACCAGGCAATGCCCAGGGACCCCGATGTACCACAAGGAACAAGGCAGATCCTCAGGGGCTGCAAATCTCATAAGCAAATCTCGTAAGTCAACCAGCAAACAGCATCTCCCAGCCCTGGGGTAGGACCAGCCCATCTGCTGAGAGGGCAGGATATGGCCCCAGGGTCAGGGACCAGCTGGGGTGGGGGGGGGTGGTGGAGAGAGCCCACTTGCAGCTTTCAAGCTGTGCTGTGTCACACAGTGGGATGAGGGATTGGAAATGGCCACCAGGTCAGGATTTCAAACATCCTTGAAGCTTCAGGGATGGGTTTTCCCCTCTTGGGGCAAACAGCTCCTGCTTGGACCTGACCCAGAAGCTGCTGAGAAATCACGAGTCATCTTAGGGGAAAAATAGCCACAAATTCCCGTGCTCTCTTCCCTGTAACACACACACACTGTGGTATGTGTGATTAGCACCAATTACTGACAACATGTCCTAAGGTCATAGCACCAGCACCAGAAAGACACTGGACATGCTGAAAAACAGACTGGCTGGCACTGTCCCCCTCTGCCTTGTAGTCTTCTGAAGGCTCTATCTTTCCTTAAAAATAACTCCCCGGGGATGTCCTCTCCTCTCCAGCCCTCTAGGTTCTCTGTCCATCTCTCAGTTTCCAGGTGCAAGGGTTGGCCATTTGTGCTTCTTTTTAGAGAAGGATTCGCTGTGACGTGAGCAGGTCACTTGGCCCAAGCTGTGAGAGGATGCTCAGGGCTTGTGATGGCAGGGATGGATCCATCCCGCAGGTGAGAACATCCATATACACGTCCCCCCAGAGGAGGCTGAGCCTGGGTGCAGTGATAACTCCAAACAGCAGAGCTTCCCCTTGCTCCCAGTGCCTCCCCAGCCCTTCAGCCAGTTTCCCAGCTGGATGGTGTCTCAAAACACAGGTCAGTTCTCCTCCAGGCATGAAGTTATGTTCAAATCAGCACTGCCAGCCCCATCACCGGGATAACGCACCTCCAGCCACCCCCTTGTTTCAGAAAGGGGAGATCCAAGCAGAGGGGAAGACCCTTCCTCTGGGCTGAGACTCAGCAGATGGAGCCCAGTGGCCTATCACCGTTGACCTCCTCGAGGACCTCCCCCCGAGGGGGCAGTGCTTGCACACATGGGTCTAAACTATTCATTTTATTGTTAAATGCTTTTTTCTAGCCAAGCACAAGGTTTCTTCTCAACAGAGCCTCCAGCCAAGGCTCCTGTAGCAGGGCATCGAAGTAAAAGCACCTGTAAGGGATGATGCTGAGCAGACTGGGTACAAACCCAGGGGAAGGGATGCCTTTGCAAACACCAGTGCCTTGCCACCAACACAGCCTGGTCCTGCTGGCCCCCTCCCCACAGAGACCTTGATTCCTCCCTGCAAGGAATGCCTGGCACCGGGCAGGCAGCAGGTCAGTCTCTGTAGTGTCTCCTAGTCCTCTCCTAGTGTCCTGCCAGGTCCGTGGCAGCGGCGAGTTGCTCTGTGGGTGACACAGACCCAAGAACTCCTTCATGTTCACTCCTCACAACAGAATAGAGCTTTTTCTGCTCAAAAACTCCTCTATTCCCTCCCAACAGGACGTTCAACAAGAGGCACTGCCCCTCCGTGCAAACCATCCCATTCAAACAACCTCTAAAAGCATTTCCTAAAAGCACCCAGGGATTTTTATGGATTCTTATTTTTAACCCGGGGTCATTGTGACTAGAATCTAGGTATCAGAGGGCCTCAAACAAGCAAAAGCAGCCCCAGCCCCCCCACGCACAGACCTGTTCAGGGGGATGGACAATACCCCAACAGGGAGATCTCCATTCCAGAGAGCTGAGTGGCAGTAGGACGCTACGGGCTCTGGTTTTGTCCCTTGTGTCACCTTCCAGCAAGGTCCCACCGTCGACGCAGCAGCCTATTGCGCCGGCATCTTCCCAGGGCTCCTCCTGAAGCTGAACTTGCAGCTCAGATGGCAGGGACCGCAGTCGTCTGGATTAATCCACTTCTCAGAGGAAAGCTGCTCAGACCGACACCGGCTGCTACTGCTGACATGGCAAACATGATTTATTGGACCTGTGCAGGGGACACAACCATAAAGCAACACCACAGCCCTCCCACAAATTCATCTTCACGTGGGCTCCCATCTCCCCAGCTGACAGGGACCAGACTTCCCAAGGGAGAGCACCATTCTCTTACAATTAAAAGGTAATTGGGGAAAAAAAAACCACCAAAAAACCAACCAACCCCGCAACCAGATGAGAAAGAGGAGTTTTGATTCTTTTGGTTCAGTTTTAAATGCCAGGTTGAAAGAAGACGACTGCTGAGCCTTCCCCTGAGCCGTTCAGCCTCACACCTGGGTGTCACAGCCACCGGGTCTCAAAACAAAACTGCATTAGATGTATTTGGGGATGACGTGGGTGTGATTAATGGGTTCTACTCAAACACAGTTCCCCCCAGGGAGAAGCAGGGTGACGTTTTCGGCCCCCAGCGCTGCTACAGGAAGGGACACAACAACTACCTGGAGACTTCAGCTCCCATTGGAAAGGGGCAGCTCCTCAGGGACGTGGACCAAGGGTTCCTATGTGGCTCTGATGGCTGGTGATTTCTGTCTGTGGGTGCCCACAGTGTGTCCTCTGCTGCCCAATAATGGCAGCAGAGGTGCCACCTGGGGAGCGGAGAGAGCATCTTGTCATGAAACTGGTACAAAAATCACCATGGGAGGATGGGGAGGCAGCAGAGCAGACAGACAACCCGTGCAATTGCATAAAGTTAATTTCCTTTTAAAACCCCCCCATTTACTAGGTCAAAAAGGGAATTCCCCTCTTTACCACGACGGAGAGAAAATCTCTACAAGCAGAAGAGGAAGAAGATAAGGTACCACTGTCAAATATCCCAAGTAAATTGGCTGAAAATTATACACTGGTTTCTACATACAACCTAGAAAACTCCTAAGACAGCACTGCAGGCCTTCCCCTTCACCAGCTCTTGTCAATAAATCAGGACAAGGACAAACCCAGCTCCTGGATAAGGTTCTGCTGAACTATAAAACCTGACTGATGGTTTTATGCCACGTCCACCTCTTTGCACTGTTCAGGCTGGCTTTCAAAGTTCTTGTGAGAGTCAAGAGGAGTCAAAAGTGAAGTTTTCCATGCGGATGCTACCAAACACCATATAAACAAGGATGCTAAATGTCTCCAGGGTTCGCTTCCAATTCTCCTAACGTGACTGTTATCTTGCAAGTACACCCCAGAGGAACCCATGGTACATGATAAGCTGCTGCCAAGAGTGAAAACAGCTAAGAAGTCTCCTTCCACCAGCCAGCACAAGGCTTCCCAGCAGAACAGGAACACCCCCTTGCACTTTGCAAACCTTGACTGCTGTTTCTTGCAAAAACCACATAGGCTGCCCCAGAAATGCAGCTCCCAGTACCTCCAGATGAGCTGGAAGTACAAGCTGCATACGGCACGCAGCAGCCAAGAACAGCCTGTCAAAATGAGACCGTTGCCTGAAGAAACCCGTGAGGAGTTAGTTACAAAACCAAACCATCCATCAGGGAGAAAACACGTGCTGCAGCCAGGAAGTTTCAACCCATTTATTGCTGCCCGGTCCGTTAGAGATGCTGGGGCTTCCCCAATGGCACTTGCTTTCTTTCAGTTCTTCTTCAGCAAGCACACCAGGAAGCTGAGGAGCAGGTGGATTTTGGAGATGAGTTTGTCCTGGGTCACCTTCATGTGACTGACTGTCCCAGCCAGACGGAGCACTGGGGACAAGGACACCGAGGTCACTTTGCAGGGAAACTGCAAAGACCACAGCCTGCTACCTAATAAAGCCAGAGCAGCAGGCTCAGACCTTGATGATCAGGGCACAATTTCTATTTATGTCGTATTTTGGGCAGCTCTACAATAGCTTCAATATCCTCAGCCACTAACTCACTGGTATGCAAATACATCAACAATTTGGCTCCCCAGAGGTTTCTTTCCTCCAGCTAATGTAGACTTTGAAGCCTCATCAGTCCCCTGTCACCTAAAATAGCTCAAGAGGTTCTTACTGTAAAGAAATCTCTTCAGGCTAAGAGCATCACTTAATGCTTCAGAGTTTCATTCCTCAGGCTGGAACTAAACATTAATGAGCAAACTTGAAGCGGTAACTTGTCACACCTACGTGGTTTATTCCCTCTTCTCCCTTTGTAGATGTAAATGTTTATAAGTTTTTAAATAGTTCCTGAAGCACGCAATGTTTCAAAACCTCCATTAAAACGCTCGCACCACCTCCCTCAGAGTCCAGCCACTTTCTCCCTTCTTATCTTCCCAGTCCTCTGCCCCCAGAAGATGCCCAGATCAGATTTCCAGTGGGCTTTTTCGAGGATACAGGGTAGAAATTTGGGAAGAGAAGCACTTTTTGAGTTAATGTATCATTAAGTACTTTGCAGCGGAAAGTGCCATCCTCACCCTGTGGAAAAACAGTAATGTGACACTGAGCAGGCCCTGGCAAAATAGGGAAAAAAAAAAAACCCCAAGCAAAAAAAACCCAAACATATTTAAAGCAGAAAATTCAGGTTTACCAGTTCTTCATCTAAACCCCACTCTTCTGCACCCTGAGGTTTGTAAATCCCAGCAGATCAGACACCCCAGCAGCTCATTGCTGCCTCATCCGAAAATCAGTGAGAGTAAGGCTGACATGCCCAAACCATCACCGCTTGTGCCTTGGCTCCTTCGAGCCAAGATAAAAATCATGACGGTTGATTAAGCCTAGTCCAGGATTATCATCTCCAAACAGCTCCAGACCAGTTTATGTCTTGGTTCAGTGATGTGTTAAAGGGCATTACGGACTAAGGAAGGACCTGTGAACTCCACCATGCTGCATGGCTTGCTCCGGGCCACCACAATGCCAGAAAAAAACCCATGAAATGTGGAGGTTTTGAAGAAGATGACTCTTTGCTTTGGGTCTCAAGCTGTAGCTGTGAGTGAGGAGAAGGAGGTTTGTCAGCTTTGCAGAGACCTGGAGTCATGAAGGAGCAACCTGCTTCATTGGGGGGGGATGCCAGGAATTCATTGTACTTCTTAACTGGGAGAGGCAAAATAAGGGTATACGCAGAAAATATCGCAGATGTATCACTCTATTTTTTAACAGAAAGTGAGCATAAGTCGATTCAAACAAGCAGGGATACCTGCAGACCAGACTGGTGAGACTCATGGATGCTTGGTCAAGCTCTTCAGCTGTGGGGAGGTATCAGAGATGGTGGTGCAGGGCAGGAAACACCATGTCACCAGGCAACTCATCAAGCGAAAGGGGACCCGAAAACAGAGTTTCTGCTCTTTTGAAGCTTTTCACTGCTGAACAGGTAACGTGAGGATGCTTGACAGAAAACTCATTTTTATAAGAGAATATACAGGGAAAATGGGCAATGTTCTCTCTCCGAGGGGACGCAGCAGCTGGCCCTGGTGCTCACAATCACTGGAGCCCATCTTCAAGCACTCTTCAAGTACTTGTCTACCAACACTACTCCATCGATAACGCAAAAATAATGCATTTGTTTTCCTGGTTAAATGAAAAAAAAAAAAAGAAAAAGAAAAAGCCACATTTTGGGCATAAACCATCTCCAAAAGGATCACATCCACGCAGTCATGATGCCCAGCCCCAACCCAGGTGCCCACACAGTGGGAGGTCGGGAGAGAAGAGGCGATCCACCGCCCAAAACCTCCACCGCTCCTCCCCTGCCGCCATCTTGGGAGAGGCGGTGAGGGAGCCGCCATCTTGAGTGTGGCAGGGCTGGAAAGACGCCATCTTGAGTGTGGCGAGACACCTATGGCGGCAGGCTCTAAGGCAGCCCAGAAATGTACCAAACACAGAACTGACTGAAAACGAATTCATTGTTCAACGGAGAAAAACCTCATCTTCAAGCCTCAGGGCGTGTGGGGGCCAAGATGGCATCACTTGGCAATAGTGTGCCTCAAACCTGGCCAGCTGAGGCACAGGCGCTCTGTATGCTCCAGCCCACACTTGATAGGTCTCCATCTCCCAGTGAGGAACTGGATGCGTCTTCCATCCAAGGAAGCCATCACCTTGTGGTTCCCCCCATTTGGCATTCACCTGGGAGGAGGAGGGAGAATGAGAAGAGAAATCAAGAAAAAGGAAACCTCCTGCCAACCACACTCCAGCACAGCTTCTGCTGGCACATGATGGTTCCCCACCACCTGTGACAGACCAGGAGCACGGAGGCTGCTGTCCCCCACAGGAGAGACCCCAGCCTGGAGGGCACAGCATCCATCTCACCTGCCTCCTTCCAGCACAGCCTGCAGTGACTTCTTCAGAGCTGCATTGCTCCGATCCAGAGCAGCAGCCAGACGGCTCCGGTGGGCTGGGGTGACCTGGGATGGAGAGGAGGGTGCTGAGAGAGCTGAACCCACCTGAGAGCCCTGGGCCAGGTCCTGGGTCAGCTCACCAGCTGATGTGCAGGACCCGAGCCTGGTCCTCCTCACCTGGCTTTGGTACATGGTCAGCATGGCCGTCACCAGCTTGGCGTAATTCAGCGAGGTGGCAAAAGCTGGGGCCTGCCGGCAGATAGTCAGAACCAAGAGATCGAAGAGCTCAGAGGGCAGCACCTCCTGGAAGAGAACCATAAGCAGGGAGGAGAGCTGGTCCTTGCTCCAGCACTGCTGAAGCTGGCAAGGAAACCTGGGGGGGGGGACATGGGAGGTCCCCTCACCTGCCGCCCCAGCACAGCCTGCACAACTGGCAGGAGCTTCTCTGACAAAGGCAACTCCAGGACCTGGCTGCAAAAGATGGTGAAGAGGAGAAATGATGCTCATACGGCCTCGTTGGTGCTCCTTAGGTGCCGGAGCCATCAAGGCGGGCTTGAGGGCAGAAGCAGCGCCATCACCCCTCTGTAATCTTGTTAAATCATTTTACCTTAGCACTAGTCTCACACAGTCTGGCTCCAGACACTCCTCCACGAGCTCACACACCAGCTTGGTCTGCTCAGCGCCTGTAAGGGCAAGGCAAAAGGGTGAAGAAGCTGCCAAATCCACAGGGATGTGCCTGACCCTTCCTGGCACCCCTTCAGACAGGGGTACATCCCAGTCGGGACATCCAGAAACCACACAGTGCCCCCTTCTGCTACTTGGGACAATCCAGCTTCCTTTTCCTATCTGCAACAAGGGTTTAAATTAGCACCAATCCCTAGGAAAAGGGGATGCTGCTGTGGCAGGGATTCACACAGGACACTGCTCATGCCAGCAGAGCCACCCGGGAGACACTTTGGGCCCAGCATTAGGAGTTGTCAGGAATTCTCAAGTCCCTGGAGGGATGGCGACTGTCCCCAGCCTGACCTCCCCTCCCTCTCAGACATCTGTAAACCCATCTCCCATCCTGACTCCCAAGTGTTCACCTGCCCAGGTAAAACCACCACCATCCCGCTGGTTCCTAACACACTTCTGGGGTGATAAAAGCCTCCCCTCAGCAGATAGCACTCTGTTGCTGGGGCTTCCCTTCCTGCAGTATGGAGCCCAGGGCCCCTTCTCCAGCTCCCTCAGCGGCTCCCAGGAGCAGCCATGCCTCCTGCGAGCCCATCACACCTTCTCCTGGCTCCTGCAGGACAGCGGCCACCAGAACTCGACAGAAAGGCTGGGAATACTTGGAGCAAAACGAGGTGAGGGCAGCCATGAGGTGGCGGGAGGGCGGCTGGGCGAGGGCCAGGACCTACAGAAAGAAAAGGGCAGGAGATGGAAATGGCAATGACGGAAAACAGAGCGCAGGAAACCTCTGTCCCAGCACTTACTCGCTTGAGAAAGAGCTGCTCTGCCAGGATGGCTGCGCTGTTGTAGCTGAGGTCAGGGGTGAGAGCCAGCAGCCAGCCACAGAAACGTACCAGGAGGTGCTCTGGGCACGTGGAGAGCTGGAGGAAGGAGCACAGCCCCTGGAGCTGTGGACCGCAGAGGGGACATGGACGTTAGGGACAGCATCAGGCCCTCTGCAGCACAAGCAATGGGATGCCGAGGCTCACCTGGCCGGGAGAGGAGTTGTGCAGGACATGCAGCTCAGGGGGGGTGCTCAGCTCCGAGTGCTGCAGGGAAACAGGGTCCTTGAGTAATACACCAAATAAACTGACCCACCAAATACAGCTCCAGGGGTGTTCTCTTCCCTACTGACCCCCGGCTTCGGCCAGCACTGACCCTGCAGTTGGCCCATCATACAGCAAATCCCCAGAGGTAGAGGCAGGTATTAGTACCTCAGCCCGAAAGAGGTGGAAGCAGAGGTTTTTATCCCTCTCCAGTCATCCCTGTGAAGCCCACCTCCTCCCCAAACCTTCTGGAGGCCCTGGCATGAGCCCATTTAGACATGGGCATGAGCGCATCAGCTCCAGGAGAGACACAGAAGGAACCACTTACGTTGGACTCCTTCTGCAGCAGCATTTTCAGCCTCTGTCCATGCACCTGAGGAAAATTAGATGAAAGAACAGAAATCAGGCTGTAAAGGCGCACTGGCTGGAAGGGGACAGCAAACCTGCTCAGTACCTGGAGAAAGGATTGGACCTCTGCTGACCGCTCTGCCTGGGAGATCTTCCTGGGCTCACCAGCTGCATCCTGCTGGGAGCTTCCCAGAGCAGCTCCAGACAGGCTCTGAGCAGATCTATCCCCTGAAATCTCCCCTGGCACCTCTTCTTCCATCTCTGCATCCACATCCCCACCCTCCTGGGTTCCCCGGGGCTCAAACGCTGCCTCCTCCAGCAGCATCCTCTTCCCTTCTCTCTCCTCATCCAGCTCCAGGCTCTCCTCCGATGCCTTCTTGTGCTTTCCATCTTGAAGCACAGACTCCGCCACGTCTCCAGCAGCACCGGGCTGTTTGCTGAAGTACCAGTTCAGTTTTCTTCGCCCTTCTGGTTTGTTCTGGGCAATTTTCTGGCACAGGCACTTAAGCTGCTGCTGGCAGGTGGATGACAAGGGAGTAGGAGGTGGGGAGCGCTCCTCTCCCCTCGGTCCTTGCTGCAGCAGATCCCCCAGCGCCCGCACCCAGGGATCCACCTGGGAATCCCGCTCCAGGGCTTGGAGCAGCTGGATAAGACAACCTTCTGGCACCGTGGCTTGTACCACGAGGAGCAGGGAGAAGAGGTTCCTCTGGCACAGAACAGGGAGCAGCAGCAGGCGCGGTTTGCTGGATAAAGGGGAAAAAAAGAAGAGGTGACACATCAGAGGAAAGCCCCGAGTCCTTATTGCCAACCTGCCCTGCAGAGCAGGGTCTAACGGGGTTAGAAAGTGAGAGAAGATCCTGACTTCACGTAGGGACCGCTGCACCAGGGGAAGGAGGATGCACGGTGCCAAACCGGGCACCCGTCATGTCAAACCTCCCACGGAATCAGGGAATTGTCAGAGTTGGAAGGGACCTCTGGAGCTCACCCAGTCCCACTCCCCTGCTA
>VXBJ01004424.1:931625-954880 GCA_013400055.1 Nycticryphes semicollaris | reverse complement strand
GAAAATGATATATTTTATCAGTTTGGTACTACAAAACGAGTCATGCATGAGGGGGTTGCTCAGCACCCGCGGAACCGATGCCCAGCCCCGTCGGTGGCCGGGCCTGAGAAGTTGGAAAGTCCTTGACAGGGAGTGAGCTCGGCTGTGGGCAACAACCCAAACATCCCTGATTTATCAGCCCTGTTCTCATCCCGAATCCCAAACACCCTACTCAGCTCTGGCACCTACTGGGATGCAAACTCCATCCCAGCCCAAACCATGAGCCTTATCTCCTGGCTCCTTCCAAAGCAAACGNGGGGCGGGGAGGGGTTCAAGGGCACCCCATACCCCGCTCAGTCCCCTCCAGCCAGGGGTTCCCAGCCGGAGACCCCCAAAACCCGCTCCTAGCCTCTCCCCCCATTCCCCGCCGCCAAGCCCTACCTGCACAGGGGTCTCAGGCAGCCCCCCCGGGCCCTTAACGCCCCAGATGCCACCAGCGAGCCCGGCTCCATCTTCTCCCCAGCAGCCGAGAGGGCGGGGCGACCTCCCAGGGCTATTTATGGCCTCGGAGGGGCCCGTGGGCGCAGCCAGGTAACCGTCACCTGCCTGCGGCCATGGCGGCTTAACCCCCGCCCTGCCGAACCCACCCCCCCGGGGGGCTCCCTCTGCCCCCCAGCGCCACGGTACGGCTTCCCCTGGGGTGGAACTGGAGCCGGGGGAGAGGGAAGCCTGGGGGTGTGAAGCTGCTCCCCGCAAACTCCGGGGTGCTCACACCCGGCCAAGAGCAGAGCCCGGCGCTTGCACATGGGTCCCCGAACCCATCCAAGCCCAGGACTCCCTCAAGCCCATCCTCATCCATCTTGGGGTGGGCTCAGCTCCAGGACATGGCCAGGGTGTCCCCAAGCCCATCCTCACCCATCTTGGGGTGGGGTCAGCTCTAGCACATGGCCAGGATGTTCCCCATCCAAGCCTAGGGCATCCCTAAGCCCATCCTCACCCATCTTGGGCTGGGTTCAGCTCCAGGACATGGGTCCCTGAGCCCATCTGAGCTCAGGGTGTCCCCAAGCCCATCGTGGGGTGAGCTCAGCCCCAGCACACGGCTGGGATGTCCTCAAGCCCATCCTTGCCCAGGTTGTCCCCAAACCCATCCTCACCAATCTTGGGAGTAGGCTCAGGTCCAGCATGTGGCCAGGCTGTCCCCAAGCCCATCTGAGCCCACCTTGGGGTGAGTTCAGCCCCATGCCCAGCTTTACCCCACAGCAAGGCAAAGATTCGGGGCAGGGAACGCTCAGCTTGGAGGTGGGACCCTGCTCATGGTCAGTTCTTGCTGCCTTTAGGGTTCGGTGGGAAGCACAGGCAGGAAAAACAAAGCAGCTGAGACCTGGGAATCCCGGAGACCCAGGAATCACGGCAAATCCCTGGAAATCACAGTGAATCCAGCATGGCCTCTGCTGGAAACTCTGCCACCAGGGGCCGAGAGAAACCCCTCCCAAAGAAAGGCTGGACGCTAAAAGGTTCTTAAATACTTAGTTCGGATTTATTTAAAGTCAAGTCAGTTTGTGGACACTATATTATTAAAAACACTTGGAGTTTTGTACTTCTAGCAAAAATATACATTTCAGTTTGAGGGTTGTTACACTGTCGAGGAGGGAAGAGCAAAAAGTTCCCCAAGTGATGAGTCCCAGATGCCGGCCACGGCCGGGGCCGGGGGGGGTGGATTGCCACCGGGGGCTTCGGGAAGGACATATCCCCCCCTCCCAGGGCTCTGTCTCTCCGGTGCCTTCCCCCAGAGGGTTTCAAAGTGCTTTAGAAACGGTAATTCCTAACACCCCTGCGAGGTAGGGAGGGGAAGGGGCTGGGCGGGCAGAAGGTGGGGAAACTGAGGCACGGCAAGGAGCTGGAGTGTGGCAGCGGGGACAGGTTTGGGACCAGCCAGCCCCGGGACACGCAGAGGAAACCCAGCGCTCTTCCCCTACGGGGTTTTACAGGAATTATTGCACCAGGGAAATCCGTTACCCTGAAGAGGAGGAAAATAACACCCTCCTTGGGAATATCAGTGTTTTAATAAGGCTGTTCGAGACACACGGCACCACGAGCTGCAGTCGGGCAAGCGCTGCTTCTTCGGTTGGACAGCTTCATCCAGAGAGGGGACCGAGCCCTTCCTGGGTCTGTCCCCTCTCCCAGACCCCTGGTGACACAGCCCCCCGCACGGGGGTCCCGTCCCGTCCCGTCCCAGGCAGCACCGTGGCGTTTCACTACTGCGAGAAATTGCGAGGTAAATCCCAGAAGGGCTCTGGGATTAGGCAGACCCCGAAGCCTGTCCCCGCGCTCGGGACAGTGGCAGAGGAGGGGGCTGTCCCCCGACCCGACCACGCTCCCCAGGCAGCTCATCATGAGCATCCCACCCTCTCCCTCCCCTTTTATAAAGACTCGGCATTTATACTGTGTTTTACAGCTGCAAAGCTCTTTGCAACCAATGCACTAATTAATCCTCGTGCCCCTGGTCTGAGCAGGGCACGGGTGACAATCCAGCTCCCTTTCCCAGAGGGGAAACTGAGGCAGGACAGCGCCCTTTCAGCCTCGGGAGCCCCATGGGCTGGCCGTGGCTTTGCTTTCCCCTTTGCTTGCTCTGGTGCTCTCAGGAGCTGCCCTGGAGCCTCTGCTGTGCACACTGCCCTGCAAAGCCCCCTGAGCCCACCCTGGGACTTGGGAAAGGAGTTACAGGACAAGTTCAGGCCCTGCCACCCAAACCCCCACCGGTCCCAGGCCTGTCCCTGTCCCTGCACACGCTTTCCTGTAACTCCCGTCTGCACAGAAGAGCCTGGGGAAGCAAACAGGTTCTGCCCTTGGCTCTGACGGTGAATATTTAGGAGCTAAACCCTTTCTTTTCCCTCTTCCCACCCCTCCTTCCCCCACACTGAGTGCCGAGGGGCAGGTTCCCTCTGAAACGGGGGTACCAGGAGCGAGAGCTCCCACAGGATGCTCAGGGGAAGGCAGAGACCACAGGATCCCTCCGGGAGACAGGACCACGCAGCACAGCGAGGTCAGGGGGAAGGCGGGGGGGGGCTGCAGCTGAGCTAGGACAGCCCTCCCTGTCTTCAAACACTCTGGCTTTCCTTTGGGAAAAAAACTTCCTTTCATTTCACTGTCCCAGACTTCCCGGCTCAGGGCTACGTCTCAGGAGTGCAATATAAAAAAGAAAATAAAGACAGGCTGTAAGTGCGGTGCTGTCCCTGGTGGGTGACACCCGCCCTGCGCTTGCTCGGGTCTCCCAACGACCAGAGCATCCCCCCCCTACCCCTGCCCCAAATCCCAACCTGCCACAGGGACCCCACCAGAGGCCTCGGGGAGCAGCTGAAGAGCTGGGCTGAGGTAACGGAACGAGTAGCTTACGATTTGCCGCTCTAAGGGTGTTAGTGTGTGTTAACGGAAGCCCTTGCCCAGCGGGAGGCGGCTGCAAAGTCTTGCCCCATGTACCGTACGTCGGAGTGACGTAGAAAAGAGTTTCCAGTAGGAGAAATGGAAGACGTGGGGAAAGGTTTTTCCTTGTTCCTGTACAAAAAGCCCTGATGGGACTCCATGGCTTCATTCTCATAAATAACAGGTCCTTAGTACATGTCCTTGTAGATCTCTTGCAGAAGCGGGTGCAGAGATGTCTCCGTCTCCGTCTTCTTGATCTTCTGCACCAGCTGGGCGTGCTCTGTCACCAGCTGCCGCAGGTCAGCCATCTTCTGCAGCAGCTTGGGGAAGAGGTACTGGGCATCCGGGTGGTTGGACTGGAGGTGAAACTCCAGCGCTCGCAGGATGTTGTCTTGGATCTCCTCCACCTGCTTCACGTTCATCAGGCCGGGACGGTCTGTGGGGAGGAAGCAGGGTAGCTGTAGTGTTATGGTGTAGCCCTCCAGAGGACACGCTCCTCCTGGGGAAAGGAGAGGGGGACTGGAACCCACCCACCGCCACCCTTGTCAAGTAGACAAGGGCAGAATGTGCCCATGGACAACATATCCCTCAGCAGCACGTGAGGAGATGCCACTTCTACTCCCCTTGTTCTTGGTCCAAGCTTTCTGGGTGTCACCGCCGCAGAGAAGCTTTGGTTTTGGAACAGTCCAGTTCTTCTCTTGTCCCTCTAAGTCACCCCTGGCTGATGGCAGGGCCAGCTGCCCCTCAGCTCCCCCAGCCCGGCCCCAACCACCTCCAAGTCCAAGAGGACTCTTCCCGACACAGCCAAGAGCGCTCGCTCACCTCCGCACAGGATAATGGCAGCCACAAAGAGAGACAGGTCACTGTCATCCAGCTCCAGCGCGTTGAATTTCACAGCAAACTCAAACTTGGGCTCCATGATCTCGTTGAAGGGCTTGCGCAGGCTACGCAGGAACTCACGGGTCACAAAGCCGTTCCCGTTGGCCACCAAGAGCCCGTCCTTGTTCATGATAGAGGCCAGCATGGCGAAGATGGCCTCGTGCACCCCATACTTCAACAGAGTCACTTGGTCGTTCAAGTAGAGGCCTAAGAAGCTGGGGATGCTCTTGGCGAACTCCGTCAGTTCCCGCACGGTCTCCACCGTGGTGCACTGGCAGCGGTAGAAGACGTGCACCCCGATCTCCTTGTAGGGGGGGATGCCGTTCACCAGCTGTTTCCAGACCAGCCCCTTTTCCGCCTGCCACAAGGTGTCCATGTCGTGGATCACAAAAGGCTGCTTGAAAAAAGAAGCGAGAGGTGAGGAACCCGCCACAGGGACTCGAGGTACCAGCCCCACCAAGGACACCCACGTTTTTCTGCCTGTCAGTGTCTGGGCAACCTCCATCCACCCACAACTGCACATGGAGCAATGGGGATTCTCCCAGCGAGGGGCAGGACGTGTCAAAGAGACCCCGGGCTCCTCCAGGAGCTGCTGCAGGTGGGACAGCTACAGCAGGAGGAGATCTACAGCATCTCCCAAAGAACAGCCACCCATCTTGTTTTACGGCCAACCCTGCCTGCCCCGGGGAGGGAACTTACTGGGGTGCTGCTGGCCTTCCCGGTCAAGATACCTCTCGCCTTCTTTTTGGTCATGTTGAAGTTTTTCAGGTAGGCATTGTAGATGTGCTTGGAGAAAGCTTTCAGGTCGGCCACCTGCGGGTTCTGGCAACTGATCTCGCTCGCTGTCAGCCCCGCCACCAGCTTCCTCTTCTCTGCCTCGGGCATGCGGCCGAAGCGGATCGCTGTGGTGAGGAGCAAAACCAGAGGGTCAGGAGACTGGGGGTGACACCTGGAGACGTGTCCAGGGAGGCAGCGGTCTCCTCTGCCACCACAGAGATGGTGAACACCTACAGCTCTGCAACATGGTGCTCCTCCAGGTCTGCAGCTCCTCTGGCATCAACACCATGAACCAGCCATGACTTTCGCCCTTTCCAGCCCACCCTCACACTAAGCTCCCATCCCCGCTCCCCTGGGGTCTTGCATAAACCCTGATTCCCACATAAACACCTCGGCCTGTCCAGGAACAAGATGGGTTACACCTGAAATTTTAAAATCCCAGCACAGAAGAGCCACCTGTGTGTCCAGTTCCCACTGGGTCAACCCGTAAGGGACGGCCACGTGCCAACAGCTGGCCTGCACAGTGGGAACCAACAGCCCCTTCTCGCACAGAAGAAGGGGATAGAGAACCAAAAGCTCAAAGCATTGGGTTAGAAAGATGGTCCCCTGGCAAGAGGAGAGCCATGGGACAAAGCAAGCTCCATGCCAACCCAGAAGGGCTGATGGCCCCGTTGCAACCAGCTGACCAGGCCTGTGGGCAACGGTGACACTCACCGTTATGTGACATGCCCAGTGAGAGGCATTTCTGGAAGCGGCAGTACTGGCACTTGTTCCGGTTCTTCTTTTGGATCTTGCAGCTCCTCTCGCACTTCTCGTACTCCAGCTTCATGCGGATCGTCCGGCGGAAGAAACCCTGCAGGGAGGTGACACCGAGGGGGACAAAGGACCAGCAGCATTAGAACCCAGGGCTTGGGACCAGGCTGGTTTATTATCCCCANTAATAAACAACAAGCAACCAACCAAACAACCTCCTTCAGAAGGTTCAGGTCCTGGAGGAGCCCTGGGTCTCTTTGACAACAAGCAGAGCCCCTGTCCCAGGGGGAGGTGGGGTGGTGGGAGAAGGGGACTGTAGAGAAGGAATGGTGGGGGCAGCCCCCAGCGTGGTGGGGGACACGGCGTGTGTGATACTGCAGGCAGCCGGCAGGGAGGGGTGGAGGAACAAGCTGCCGGCTCGGTCCCAGCAGGCAGGAATGTCTGGCAGGACCTGGGCCACTAACGCAGTCCCACTGGCATCTGCCGTGGGGGAAAGAATTCCAGAGGCACATCCAAGCTGTGGCCAGTGATCCCAGGGGGATAAACACACAGCTCACTGCTGCTCTGCGCCACGGAAAGCATCTTGAAAAGCAAAGCTGGGGTTCCCAAGGAAATGGAAGGATTTACCTTACAAAGTAAAGCATGACGGAGCAGGATTTGAGCCATACCCATCTCAGCTGCCTCCCCTGCCCCGGGACACTCTTTGTGTTCCCACCTCTACACTCCACGCTCTCTGGATGGGTTGCAATGGCTTTTTTTCTTCTTTGTTTTTTTTTTTTTTCCCACAACCACTCAATCCCACCTCCCTGCTTTGCTCCCCGGGGGTCTAACCCCCAAGCCCTCCCCAGGGCGCAGGTACCTTGCAGCCCTCGCAGGCGTGCACGCCGTAGTGAAACCCCGAGGCTTTGTCTCCGCAGACCCTGCACTCCACGTTCAGCGCTCCCAAGGCCGCCTCCTCGCAGCCCACCTGCAGCTGGTCCGACAGGGAGGGAGAGGAGCTCTGCGAAAGGTCTGCAAAGGCGAAGAGGGACACGTCCTTTCAGGCAGAAGCCGCAAACCCAGCGTCGCCTCCAACTCCTCCGGTCACGGAGGCTGAGGAGGGATTTCCAGCGCTGTCCCAGTCTGCCACTGGGACTGCACCTGAGCAGTTCACCTCTGAGATTAGGCACTGGGCGGAGGCAGATGCCAAGCACGGAGCCAAGAGTGGCCTCAGCGCGCCTGGCGGCTGTGAGACTCCACATCATGGTTTTTTTCCCGCTGGCATTCATGTCTGGGCAATGAAACTCAACCAGCACATTTCATAATCCCCAGTTGGCAGGTGGCTGGCACAAGGCTGCCCAGCTGGAATGCCCGGGGCTCCTAGAGGAGCCTCTTCTACAGCAACAAACCTTCTCCTCCAGCTCCTGCAACTAGTTTGCACCAAGGACTTCAAGAAGCAGCCACAGGAGCGTTCTCAGGTGCCCTGAGAGTCCTCCCCTCCTGGAGTACAACACTACCTGCCCGTCCTTTTCATTTCCATCTCCCACCCTACTGCCAAAGGCTGTGCAGTGACCACAGGGGAAGAAATAAGCCTCTCCATACCTTGGGTCTTGATGCCTTATTTCATAAAGGGAAGAGACAAAACCCAGCCAAACTCCAAGGTGCTCTGCCCTCTGCCTAGAGGATGTGGATGCCTGGATGCTCCAGGGACACTCACCTGTGTAGCTGCTCGAAGGCAGCGAGCTGTCTGGTCCTCCACTTGGTTCTGAGACTCCACTTGCCACCGTCACTGCCTTTTCCTCTTCCTCCTCCTCTTCCCTGACCTCAGGTACTTCCTCCTGTAGTTGTTCCATAATTGATCACCCCTCAGTGCCAAGACTGCAATCCCTGTCATAGCTCTGGCATCATCCGTGTCTATCCGAGATGGACCCTACCAGGCTGGTGCTGCTAACCTGCAGGACAGGGGGGGAACACAGGAGTCAGCTCTTGAATGCTCACATGGAGCATAGAATCAGGGAGTCATCTGGGTTGGAAGGCACATTTCAGATCATCGAGTCCAATCATCAGTCCAGTGTCACCCAAACCACCATGTCCATGACCCACGTCCATCAACACCATGTTTCCACAGTTTTTAGATACCTCCAGGGATGGTGACTCCGCTGTGTCCCTGGGCAGCCTCTTCCAAGGCTTGATAACCCTTTGGGTGTTCACCCAACGCCCTGGCCTGGAAACCTGCTCTCCTGTAGCACGGGTATGGACTCGTAACGATACACAATTCATACACAAGGATTTACACATGCACATGCACCTCACAACTTAAAATCCCCTTTAAACCATATTTAGAATTTTTCCTTTCCTCAGCTGTGTTTAAAAGGACTGAATTGCTAAATATTTGTAAATTAAAACTCCTGAGGATTTAATAAACTGATCTGATAGGAGAAAGAAGCTTCCTAAGGATACAGACAAGGTGGTCTTTAATCCTGCGCTGTGGCTGTTGTAAAGAAACATGAATGGGTACCAAGCTCCCATCTAAAACACATCTCAGTGTAACCACCCCAGTCCTGCTCCACTTCCTCCCCTCACCCAGGGATTCAAGCAAAGCTGGGGCCTTTCAAAGGTCACTTTGCGCCCTGGTACAAACACTCTGCAGGATTCAAGGAAGCAAAAGCACAGCAGCATCACATTTAAAGCCCAGTAGACAAACCCCAGATCACAAACCATCCCAGCCACGACCCAGGGCTCCGGGCTCCCCCAGCTCACAAGTCCCATAGCCAAAACACTGCCCCAATGTCACCTGGAGCCGCTTAGCACCCTGAGATGTCACGGTGGTAGCCAGGGCTGTGGTCTGACAGAGCCAACGCCACCAGAAAGATGAAGGTAGGGCAGGCTTCACCCTCCATCCCCACCCAGCCAAGGCAGAGCTGGGATCGGGGGCAGCGGCTCCGAGGATGCCACGGGAGAAGGGCTCAGAGCAGCAGCAGGGGGTGGCTGAAAGCCCCCAGCTGACTCAAGCCATCTGCAAGATCGATGGCTTCCTGCTGGCCCCGGTGCTCACGCTCCTTCCCGTTACAGCCTTTGTGTTTATTTTCACTCCTGGTGTCGTAACTGGCCTGGGCTCCTCTGCCAGGAGCCGCTGCGTCCAACGTGTTGCTGTGGCTCCAGGCAGCTGCAGGGCCGAGCTCAACCTCGGGGTCCAGCAGCGCCATCCCAACAGCCACACAATCCAGCCACTGTCTTAATCCCGGGTTTCCTGTGGGAGGAACGGCCCCATCCTCCCCCCTCCCCTGCCCCCCCACCCCGTCACCGCGTGTTTCCGCTCCTTGTTTGCCTCAGTCCATCCCAAATAGCCCACAAAAAGCCACGCGAGCGAGGCATGGCCGGTACCACCACCATCGCAGAGCTGCCCCCACCTCCCTCCTGACCCTGCTCCATCTCGCCCCAGCGTCCAGCTCACGCTGCAACATCCCAGCGCTCATTTACCTCCAGATCCTCATCCCTAAACTGAGTCTTGCTTGAGCAATTAGTATCTCCAGCCCAGTTTATTGCGGAGCTGCCTCCACTTCCTTCAAGGTGGTACTTTTAAGTGGAAAAATATCTACCAGAGAAGCCGCTGAAACCCAGCTTCCAGCAGGAAAGCCTCAATTCACAGGCACAAGTTAAATCAATGCAGCGTTTTCAAGCCCACATTAGAATGAAGTAAGCGATTTGCAGGGGATTCCCACAGTCTGTGACCCGTGCCCAAGCCCAGGCTGTGGCCCAGGGCTTGGTGGAGAAGGACACAGTGACCCACGACTCACTGGGCTCATCTTCCCTCCTGCAGCACACCCTTATGCCAACCAGCTCCTTGGACCTGCTGGAGAGACATCAGCACCCGAGCAAGGTCAGAGCTCCCTGCAAGATCCAGCAAACCATGAAGAGCCACGGAGATGCTGGGAGGGCTGGAGCCCCTCTGCTGTGAGGACAGGCTCAGAGAGTTGGGGGGGTTCAGCCTGGAGAAGAGAAGGCTCCGGGGAAACCTTGGAGCCCCTTCCAGTCCCTCAAGGGGCTCCAGGAAAGTTGGGGAGAGACTCTTGGTGAGGGAGGGGAGCCCGAGGAGGAGGTGGAAGGGTTTTAAGGTAAAAGCAGGAAGATTTAGGTTAGATTTGGGGAAGAAGTTCTTTGGGGTGAGGGTGGTGAGAGCCTGGCCCAGGTTGCCCAGAGAAGCTGTGGCTGCCCCATCCCTGGAGGGGTTGAAGGGCAGGTTGGAGGGGGCTTGGAGCAACCTGGTGTGGTGGGAGGTGTCCCTGCCCAGGGCAGGAGGTGGCACTAGGGGGAGCTTTAAGGTCCCTTCCAACTCAAACCGTTCTATGATTCTATGAAGCAGCCAAGGGAGAGGACAAAAACCTGCAAGCAGGAGGCTGAACATAAACACTTTGCAAACCAGGAGCCCAGGAGGAGTTAGAGACCATCCATCATCGTTTCAGTGGCCAGCCCAGCCCAGCCCATGCTCAGACAAGGGCAGAGCACTCCCTTCCCTTCCCGCACCTCACCAGGAGCACTGAGGGACCATTGAAGAGCTGTGTTATCCTTGGCCCCCTCTCCCACATCCCGCGCGGTGGGACATGGCACACAGGCAGGAAAACCTATTCATCGGAGATGGAGGGTAACGAGCTCCATCGTTTTGAAGGCTATATATAAGTGAATGTACAAACAGCAGGAAAACGCTTTTGCCTGGAACAGCAGTTACTGGGGGAAACGTGTGGCAGGAGAAACTAGTCTATGGTGGAAAATACATCCAGCAGCAGCTTAACGAGCTTCTTAGTCGCTCTGCTTGTCTCTAGCTCCCAGCACAGGCCTCTTCCTTCAAACCTGGAGAAGATGTGGCCTTCTGCTCGGCCCCAGCAGCCTCACGGCGTGTTGCTGTTGGAATAAACGTGGGCACATTCCTCCAGCTGCATCCTTCCGTCCTCCATCCGCCAGGTCTGCTCGGGGCCAGGGTGGCAGCAAGTTTGTGACATGGGGTTCACTCCCTGAAAGTCACCAAAGCAACCCCAAAACTGCACTTGGATTCAGGCTGGCTGGAGATGGGTGTGCAGCCCTGAGACAGGGGAAAGCTGAGGGTGAAACGCAATGCTGGGCTCCAGCTCAGGCTCCTCATATAGACACAGCCATTACAGTATGGACAAGGGTTCAGATCCCACCCTTCAAGAGTGTCTGGAGAGCCAGAGGGAGAAAAGCTTTTACCAGAAAGCTCTGACTATATTGTTTTCCCACCTCCTTGCAGGCCAAGAGCCCAGGGGCCTGGGCAGAGGGAAGCTGTGAGAGCTGTTTGCACACCTGCCTTTCCCTTTGCCATTCCCCTGTTTTCTAAACAACACAGAGAGAGGGAGAGGAGGGGGGAAAAGTCTTGATTTCACCCAGGTGGCTGCACCCACTGCCTTTGGCAGATGAAAAGCAGGGCTTGAGCTGTGTCTGCACACCCCGGCATGGAGTGATGGGACCCCCAGCCCTCCCCTCCGTGCCAGGGGCAGCCACAGCTCACCGGGCACAGAGACGTGCCAAGGTTTCACACATGCTCCTCCATTCCTTGAGGAGGCAGAGTGGGGTATCCCAGGAAGCTGGAGCTCCCCAGAGGTTTGCCCGAACTCTGTCCCTCTGAGAGCAAGGCAGGACCTGCCCTGCATGGCCAAGGGCGCGTTGTCACATCTCTGCATCTTTGCAGGGGATGGCCAAAGGCCCTTTCACAACCCCAGGACCTCCTCATCCGATCAGTGCCTCCACGTCCAGCTGCCAAGTGGGCAGAGAGGAGGGATAACCTGGTTTTAATCCCTTGGCTGAAAAGTCACCCACCGGAGCATGATGCAGGAGCCTGGAGCTGCAGGGGTAAGGGCAGAGACTCCTCCCCGGCGCAGCCACCCCCTTTTTCCATTCAGCAGCTGCCACAGGGCAGCCATGGAAAGACAGGATGGAAACAAGGTCAGGGACCATGAATTCCTTCCTAAGCTTCCCCGGTGAATCCAGCAAAGCTGTTTCCCTCCCTCTTCCCACAGGATGGGAACAAGCAAGAGGGCACGTGGCTTGTGAATGGCTCTGTCCTTGCTTCGGTCCCCATTCCAAGGAGCTTCAGCAGCCCTGGCTGAGGTAGCAGAGTCCCTTCCTGGAGCCTGCAACCGCCAGAGGGTGGGATTGTTTGCTGGCTCTGGGCTTGGGCAGATGCCTGCTGGCTGCCCGGCTCCCACGCTGCCAACAGCATGGCCAATGGGTTTATCTTCACTAGAAGCAGGAGCTGGCATCTATGCCAAGCTAAACCACATGGCAGGAATGGGGAGGCACAATGAGAAGAGGGAAAAAAACCCACCCCAGTAATAAAAGTTAAAAGGAGACAAATCTTCAGCATCGACCTGCTGCAGGAAGGCAGTACTTCTCCAGAAACAACCGTGATCCAAGCCTTCAGTTCATCAACCTGCAGCTTGTACCCTTTGGGCCCCACAGCTCCTCACTGCAGATTTGCTTGTAAACCTGGAGCCAAGTTCAGAGAAGGAAAAACTGGCCAACCAGCAGGGAATTGCCCGTTTCCCCATGGTCCATGCGCAGGAGAAGTGGTGGGGTGATGTGATGAACAATTCCCCTTCCCTGGAGGGGTTCAAGGCAAGGTTGGAGGGAGCTTGGAGCAGCCTGGTGTGGTGGGAGGTGGGCTTTAAGGTCTCTTCCAACCCAAACCATTCTATGATTCGATGACAATTCCAGTTTCTCACCAGTATTCAAGTCCTGTACGCAGAGTAAAGTGTCACAAGAAGAGGACGTGCCGTCCGACACAGCCACGCGGGTGCTGGCAGCCAGACAGCCGCAAAGGAAGGGCTCGTAATTAGAAGAACCTCATCTTTAAACCAGGTGTAGGTTCAGAGATGGTGAGCTCAAAGAAGAGGTCATTTCAGTGTCCTCATGTGGTGGAAGAGAGGACGCCTGTCCCTATTCCCCTTCAGGAGAGCATACACTTGTTTCTAATATATTTATACCAATGGGATTGACCAAGTCCTTGTTGCAGCCTGGAGTGGCCAAAAAAAAGGTCCAAACCTCCCCCAGGGCCAAGTCACAGAGCTGATCCAGTCAAAGCAGTTGTTCAAGTTACCGTAAAAGAGGTCACTGGGAATTACAAAAGGAAACCCTTTTGCCACGGGAGCACTTCTGGCTTGTGTTTTTTGTTCCTCTGGACAAAAGCGTCAGCCAAATTCACCGTCACCAGGAGTGAATTTTGGAAGGGGCGAGAGGAGAACTCAGCCCTGTGTAGGGCAGCACTTTCTGTGACATGTGGCACGTATTGAATCCACAAACAAAAACTGAAGTGAATCTGTTAAAAAAAAAAAAGTAGTTGTTGCTTGTTGGCCATCATCTGCAGACGTCCCTTGGGTTGTGTCAGTGCTTCTGGTATCTGCTGATCAAGTACCAGTTTCTGTTCCTCCTCCTCCACGTCAGCTACTACTAATGAAAGCTGAATAAGAGCTAAGCAGATGCTGCAATACAGGAAAGGTAACTAAGTGCACAAAACAGGAGACACAAACATTGAAAACATGTTTGTTTTTGTTCCTGAAAGATCAACACACCCCCTCATTAGCTAATGAGATCTCAGCAGCGCTTACGACCCAAGTGCTTCCTGCTTTACTCAAAGTCTTGGCCGCAAGGCAGGCTCCACGCAGAAATGAACTACTAGAGGTAGTGAGGAAGAGCCCTTCCCCCCAGCCCTGGTCAGGGATGACACTCGGGGCCAGATCTGCCCCTTGAAGCATGTGCTCAGATGTCGTACCGTGTCCCAGTCCCGTCCCGTGATCTCCCCAGCCCTGCTCTGCCCAGGCTGCCTGGCGTTATCCCAGCCGAGGCAGCAGCAGGGTGCTGCCAGAGCTGCTATTAACCGTGTTGCTGCTAATTACTCAGGAGCATGTGACAGCGGGTGCAGGAGATTCCCTCGCTCGCCTTGAGCGGCCAGGCCTGCCAAAATGAATCACGCATCGCCTGGGTGTTTTAACTCACCCACTTCCTGGACCCCGAGTTAAAAAGGTTACAAAACTCGCTGGATTCTTCTCTCTTTGTACCACACCTGATGCCATCCCGCAAACCAGGCCATGGTATTTTGCTCCAAAAGAAAACCTCCTCTTATCTCACCTGTGCAGGGTTTTTTCAGAGAGCAAAGAGTGTCACAGAAACAGAGGCAAATCAGACTTTGGGCCATGAACTCACAACCACCTGCAAAGGAGGATCTGCCAGGCTGCTCCTCTCTTTCAATTCATCCCCTCCAGGAGCCACAGTCATCCCTGGCTCCAGCAGCTCCGAGCACACATCAGATGTGCTCCAAAATCTTGAGGTGGCACATACCAGGAGAGGGATAATGCTTCAGGAATGATACCTACACCCCTTTCCCCTGCCCTCTCCAGCTCTCAGCTGCCTTTTGCAGAGGGGGAACAGCAGGATGGACAGTGAAGTTGTTGCTCAACAGCAGTTAGAGGGGACAGCGAAGGGCTGAGCAGATCATAGAATCACAGAATTGTCTGGGTTGGAAGGGACCTTTAAGATCATCGAGTCCAACCATCACCCTGACTCTGATCAAACCCATCCCTAACCCATGTCTCTCAGCACTGTGTCAACCCTGATTTTAACTCCCTCCAGGGATGGAGCCTCAAGCCCTTCCCTGGGCAGCCCATTCCAAGGCTTCATAACCCTTTCCGTGTCAAAATTGTTCCCAATCTCCAACCTGACCCTCCCCTGGGGCAACTTGAGGCCGTTTCCTCTTGTCCCATGGCCTGTGACTTGGGAGAAGAGACCGACCTCCCCTGGCTACCCCCTCCTTTCAGGGAGTTGGAGAGAGCCAGAAGGTCTCCCCTCAGCCTCCTTTTCTCCAGGCTGAACACCCCCAGCTCCTTCAGCCTCTCCTCATAAGACTTGTGCTCCAGACCACTCACCAGCTTCATTGCCCTTCTGATATTAGCTCTTATCCAAAGTCCTGCTCCATAACCTTCAGCAAATCCTGTCAACCCCCATACTTCCATTTCCCATCATCCCTTAAAAAAAAAAACAAACAACAAAAAAAACCAACAAAAAAACCCCAAACCAGGACTTCTACAGTGCTTCCTTCCTGATCCTTTCCTTGCTGCATTAGCTCACAGAGTCGGCATGTTTTGGAAGCGCAGAGGAATACGCCGGTGCCAAGCGTCATTGTTTATTCCCGTATTATGGATTTGTCACCTGTTTGCAGTCACGCTCCCAAGTCTGGCCTCCCCAGCCCCAGGTCAGCACACCACGCCGCTCGTGACCACCTTCTCCAGTTGTACATTCCTCTTACCTAAAGAGGTTCCAGGATTATTTTCGGCAAATAAACCGGCCCGTCTCATCCTGACAACTGCTGACCGACATCTGTGGTTCCTCTGTCAGCTCAGGACAGCCCAGAGCACGCAGGGCCAGAAGGGGCACGTGGGTTTGACTCGCTAGAAGGAGGACCACAGCCAGGAAACAAGCAGGTATCAGGAAGATGACACCACTGGGGCTTCTCAGAGCTGGGAAGGGGATAGAGGTGTCGCTATTGGAGAAGATCATTAAGTCTGGTAAGGAGAGAGGCTCATCCCCACCACGGCACGGCAGAGGTGGTGGTGAATACTTTGGGAACACGGCTGCTCCCCACACACGCTGGGAGAGAGACACAGAGCACTCGCCGCGGGTTGCAGAGATGGGTAGGTATCCACAGGGGACTCTGAACCCACGGGCTTGCTCCTGTCACCTAATTAGGGACCTGCCACCCAGCCCAGCGTCTCCTATTTGTGCTCCTCCAGCACCCTCCACCACACTGCTCCCCAAGTGCCAGCTTTCACATCCCTGCTTCTCCTCTGGAAGTGCCAGAGAAGCAGTCTGGGATGTATTCTCCTTTCCTTTGCCATCCCCAAGGCAACGAGAACTCACCAAACTGCTGTAAACAGA
The DNA here is from genome assembly GCA_013400055.1 of Nycticryphes semicollaris. Taxonomy (NCBI): domain Eukaryota; kingdom Metazoa; phylum Chordata; class Aves; order Charadriiformes; family Rostratulidae; genus Nycticryphes; species Nycticryphes semicollaris. The sequence goes on along the minus strand of VXBJ01004424.1, from coordinate 939,154 downwards.
TGCTTTCCGAAACTCCCAAAGTCCCCTCGTGTTTTACTCCAGAGCACTTGGTTTGCCAACGGATCCCTTGTCCTCCCAGACCCGAGCGGGACACGTGGACGGATCCGATTGCAGGAACATCAGTAATTATAGAATAGGGCTGACGAGGGAGGAGCCCCTGAGAACAGCAACACCCCTTCCCAAGGCAAACAGTGGGCACGGGGTGTTACAGACTCAGAGCCACGTTTAAATGGAAAACCAGGAAAAGCTGTAAGTGGAACAAGCTGTGACAGCGAATGCCAGAGTCGGAGCCCTGTCTTGGGGGGAACACCCGTGGCAGCATGAGAGGCTGGTTTTTGGCAGTGCTGAGCACCCCAGGATCTGAGTTTTTCCTCAAAACCCCAATGTCACTGGGAGACCAACAAAGAGTCACCCTTGATTTGGACGGGGCAATCACCTCCCCACAAAACCAGTAGCAAGCCTTCTCCTCTTTGTACCTACCAAGATTCTAGATCCCACGGCCTAACTGTGGAAATTCACCCGCCTGGAAGTTTTGTTAGGCTGACACTTGGGAGTCCCAGAGAAGTGCTACCCGTTTTGTAGGCCTTAGCAAAATATCCCTGGCACCAGCCCCGCCGCTCGGAGCCTGGGATGCAGCTGACAGTGAGCGATGATGCCCAGGCACAAGTTCAGATGATTCAGCAGGGCCTGGGAACGTACGCCCTGGAACGGTCAGAACGAATCCCCGCGTTCGCTGCATCTCCATTTTGACCACGGAGCAGGAAAAACGAGGGGGTGTGAGCACGACTGCATCCGTCTCCACACGGAAAACTTTGGAGACCGTTAGAATGACTTCGTTACACAAACTAGTTCAACACCCTCTTTGGGAACTGGAAGGGAATGATGTTTCCTTACTATTTTTGGCCACGTTCACACAGTGAGAGCCGGCAGGAGGAACGGAGGCTTCCCTGCGTTTTCAGCCGCGATGCGAGCGATGCTCATGTCAGCCTGATCCTGCCAAGGCTCCTCTGCCAATGAGGGGGCGGCAGCGTGTGTGCTCTGGCCGTTTGCATTCCACCTCAGCCCCTCAGAGAACGCTCCAGCAAAGCATTAGCAACTTTCATAACATCCTCACATCTCTGGCATCGTCGTGGGGGTACAGAAGTACACGGCGACTACCACCTCCCCAGGCAGCCAGCTGCTGGGAGGCCAGTGGGCTCCACCAGCTCACGCTCACTAACGACCCTTTTCCAGACATCCCCATGTCCCACAACATAACACCTACCCCACGGACACGGGAACCCACGGATTTGTTGCAGAGATGTGGGTCTCTGACCACCAGCCCCCGTGGGGTTAACAGCTTTGAAGGTCCAAGAGCTGCAGCAGGATCCACATTAATCAACTGAAAGGCGAAAAGTAGATTTGGGCCTTTTCAGAACTATTCCAGATTTGCATTGAGATGAAATCAAGAGTTGCACGAAAAAAGCATTTGTAAGAAGTCAGGCAGGAGGGAGATTTAAGCTTTGGCTCTCATCACTGAGGTGACTGCACAAAACACTGCTCATTTTGAAGCCACCTCTCTTCGGCCTGACAAAACCTTTCCTAACGAGACATTCATAAGGCAGAAATGTGGTTCATAACAAAATTTGTCTTAACAGACCATCAAAGAAATGCTTCCCTATCAGCAGGAAAGCTCACCTGCCCTTTTAAACCACCAGAACCGCTCCCTGTCTCCACCCCACATCCCTATTATGGGGTTGAACATGCACGTTCTGGTTTTTGCTATTCCCAGTTCCAGTTCCCAGACCAGGACAAACCAGAAAACGCAGCGTGAAGGCAACGATGCTGGTTAGCACAGACATTACCTGGCTGCTGGTATCCACAAGCCTCAGAGATGCACTCTGGCTTGGAAATGAAAAATGTTGGTGTTTCTGGCTTGTGTTTTCATCCTGCCATCTCCTCCCCGGGACAGGATTCCCCTACAAACCACAACCTCTGCTAAACCCACGCTTTGGAGCAGGACCCATCCACGGAGATCCCCAGGGAAACACCCAACACACACACCCCCCTACACTGGAACCCTCTGCAGAGCTGAGGGTTTGAAAGACCTGACCCAAATGATCTCAGATGTTCACAAGCTCTTGGCTGAGCCTTGGAGGACACAGACACGTTCCAGACACGATGATTATAGCAGAGGATTTTAGAGCATTTCAAGAAGTCATCCTGAAACTAAGATGCAACTTGAGTCAGTTCTGCTCTGAACCCTTCCTGCAACCAAGCAGGGCTCTAGTGAACGTCATCCCCAAACATTTATTTTGGGGAAGATGAATTTCATAATCTCCTTGACCAAAAGCCTTCATATCAGCATAATCATTCTACTCTGAGCCTTGCTTTGGGAAAGTAATTTCCCAGGCTTTCTGCCAATGCAAGCACACTTCAGCATATGAAATAATTAAAAAAAAAATTAGTTCTACAGTAAAATCTTATTTGTACTCATGATGGAAATAACTTCTGCTTGTCTAGACTTTCCCAGAGTCTCCCAAATTTTTGCAGCAGTGATAAATAGCGTGTCTCTGCCAGTGACACTTCTAGAAGAGCAGAGATCGCTCCACAGCGCCCGATGAGAAAGCAGCTACGCAGCCTGACAAACCCGAGGGTATCAGCAAGGGCAGTTCTTCCTACTATAAAACAAGGGAGCCAATACAAATCCCAAAATAAACCAACTTCTCTACAATTTCATAGTCAGAGCAAGCCAGGCAGGGTTCTGGCAGCAAACAACCTTTCAGACACAAGCACTGTAACATCATCTCACCCAATTAAAACATCATTTGCACCTCAGGTCCCGCTGCACGAAGGAACCCAAGAGTCTCTTGTCGTGCTAATTCCTCAGTTTCTAAGAACATTTGCAGATTTCCAGCTCGTAATTCAACAGCCACAGGCGAAATATTCCCCGAAAAGCAACAAGATGTATTGTAGAAAAACACATATTTGTCAACAGGCGACACGCTAGAGAGACGGAGACCGTTAACATCAGCAAGCAATTCTGTACAACAATGCTCCTCTGATCAGCAAAACCTCATGTGGCTCGTTACAAAACCCTCTCCACACGCCGCGAAGATCCTTGGAAGTCCCTGTCTCGAATGCCAGGACAGAGCCAGCAGGACACTTGCACAAGCGTGACACAGACTCCGTCCAGCTACACACCTCGGCCGTGTGTTGTGGCAATAATAAATCCACCCCCCGTGTGCAGAGAGACACGGCAGCGTTTGAGGCTCCATGCGGTGTCTGGGTGCAGGGTAAAGCCTTTTGGGCATCACTTCGGAGGTCTGTGGGCAGGACAATGTCCTCCCCACCCTGTGGTGACCACCTCCTCAAAAGCCCACCCCAGCTGTGACCTGCTCAGCTTCGTCCCAGTGAGGCAATTGCACACAGACATGACGGTACCATCCTGCTGCCACATCCCGTCTCTGGATCGTTAGGTAATTGGTTGCCCAAATCCCTGATCTCATGTGCCCTCCCCAGTCTACAAGAGCCAAGTCATAAAAATCAGTGAAACAATCAAATATCAAATCCCTGTACCTTGATGGTAACAGTCGGCTTAGAACAACAGGATTAGACCATGATACTCACAGCACTCTCCTAACCGCAGTCTGTAAAGATTGCATACAGAAACCCAACAAAAACAAGGCACAGAGTTCACATTTCAAAAGAAATTTAAATTAATTTCAAAAGAAATTTAAGACAGTTTAAGCTCACGGACAAAAGTGAAACTTGCCGAAAGCAAATCGCGCTTCCCAGGCTCTTCCCGATCCCGAGCTTTTAAAAAACATACGCAGGGTGAAACGCGTTGGGAGATGGCCCGTGTGCGGAGGGGAAGGGTTACCTCTCCGGAGCAGCTGTCCCCGTCTGCCTGTCACCGAGAGCCACCCTTCAGTCACCATGTCAGCAGGGAGAGCCGAAACCCCGAGAAATCTGCAAGAGAACACAAGGCGAGTTTCCACGGCTGTGCCGAAGGCCAGATATTTATGCCGCTGGGAGAACTGGGCTGGATCCAGCAATAGCTCTGCAATTTAAACACACACTCCCTCTACCGCACGCTGGAACCACAGGGGTGACTCCCCTTGCGCCACAGCTGAGAGGAAAGGAGGAGAGCAGCCACCGGGAGCCATCGCAGAGTTTTTCCCTGGGCTCTGGTGGCTTCTGGAATCCGGGAGGTAGAACAACACCCCACCACCACCACCACCAAAGTCCCAACAGAGACACCCCAACCCCTCACCAGGCTTTGAGCACCAGGGTGTCAGCTTTGCCCGATGCCACCTGCAGCCAGGGGCTGATGATCCCGACTTTTCCTGACAATGCATGAAGTCGGAGGTAGGAAAAGGTCTCCAGTGGTGGCCAGAAGGTGGTTTGTTTACTCAACTTGCTTAATCCACCTTTAGGAGGCTGCCAGAAAGTTACTGTAACTTTAATGAACTTCCCTCTCGGGTGCTTGAAACTTAAGGATGCGACAGAGTTCATTTACTCTCGTTTTTCCTGATCAATTTGCAAACAGCCTCGTACGAATTTCAGGCTCAGGAGAGCGGCAAGAGACCAAAGCTGGAACAAAAAAAAAGCCTTTGAACTAGAGGACTTAGAGAAAATATGTTCTATTTTTAGACACAGTTATGCAGACTAACTGGACTAACATATTAAACAAAGATGTTGTGAACATGATGCTACTTGAACCCACGTACCCTCCCTGACGTTACCCAGGCTTAGCTGCTCCTCCCACCCCAATGGAAAAGCCTCGGTTCATGTTGCTCCCTCCAACATGGGATGACTCCCAGGGCAGCTGAATGTCAGCACCGAACCCGGCACCGCCAGCCCCACCGGGTGACACCGAACCCAGCACCGCCAGCACCCCACTGGGTGACAGGGGCATCCCGTCCTTGGGCAGCTCCTGGTGCCATGTCAGCCCCAGGAGGTCTGAGGAGCCGCAGCTGCTCAGAAGAGGATGAAAGAAGAAAGCAAATCCCCTGCCCCAAATGTGGTGGCTCCCAGCACGTTAGCAGGAGTGTGGAGGGTCTTTCCTCCACCGCCAAGCAGCCCCAGTACATCCAGGGGAGGGCATGAGTGTGAGATCCCAAAATGTAACCTCAGTCCCTTGCATGGGAGCATCATCTGCATCAGGACCACTCTGTCTTGTGACATAAAAATAACAGCCCCACACACACACCTTGAAGAAAGCAACTTCCTCTGGTTTCCAGGCAGGGGGGCTCAGAAAAGCCTGCCTGAAGCTCAGCCAGCGAGGGAAGGAGCTCAGACCCAGCAGCCAGCCCTCTGCTTTAAGGGGGGGCCATAAAATTACACATATACTACACTTTCACAGCAGGACGTTAAAGCTACAGCAAGTTTCTCATCCCCTCCCTCCAAAACGGAAGGTGCTTTTTCTAAACACAAAGTTTTTCTTTAACCTGCCTGATGAGGAACAATAATAAAACCATTACACCGCCACTGGCACATCGGGAGCGGGCTTTCTTCATCTCCACCAGCAATAAAGCCCATCCCTGAGTCAGTAACGAAGCATAACGTTGACACTGTCAATGAGGACATGAATCACACGCCAGGAGTGCACAAATGACACCCTGGGCTCGCTCCCGTCGCAAGGTCAGAGCGTTTTGCTGCTGCTGCTGCCAGAGATCTGGGAATTAAAACTAAATTGCTGGCTCACCTGGTCCTGCTCACAGGTAACTGCTGGGGCATGCCCCGTCACCGCCGCACACAAGGCAATACTTGCCACCAGCTCAGCAAGAACAAGGGGAACCTCCCGGCACATCCCTCCTCAAAACTTCCTCTTGGATCCCTGGCTGACACATGGTAAGTCAGAGAGGAAAAACCAAAGAAAATCCCACCTCGGCACAGCCCGGAGCGTGTTTGTACCCAAAGGGGAACTGGATTCTCTGCTGAAGGCAAGGAATGAGTTTGCACAAAGAGGGATGCCAAGCGGAAGGCCAAGTGGAGCAGAAATGAGAACTGGGACATGGGCTGCTTCCACCAGCAAGTCACCAGTTCAAAAGATCATTGCAACCAGCCTTGGGACTCCTATTTATGGGGTGGCCACCGCTGCGTCCTCTTCTCCACGCTCAGATTCCTCTGCAGCGCCACGATGGACATTGCCCAGACCCTATGGCACTTCCAAAGCCCATCTGTCTCTCTGCCCACCCACATCCCATTCCCGGGGGCTTTTCCAACATGTGAGGGCTCAACAGAGCGATTCCTTCCCACAAGCACCATCGTCACTCACGTGCAAGAGGCTTCCCAGCACAACTGTCAAAGGGGAAGGTGGCCAAGGCTGAGAGAAGCCACACCAGGACGCTGTTTGAAGCCACACAGATACAATACAGTCGATGACAGACAGATGCCTTGGGTAAAACTTGGATGGGATCATCACAGAGGGTGTGTGTTCCCTCCTGCTCCACTCACAAGCTGCACCTTCAGCTGCTTTTCCTCTCTGTGCCCTGATTTTCCATCCAGGGACACTAAAACACACCTGCCTCATAAACAGGTTTTGAACCTTAATTCACTGGCTTCTGTAAATAGGTTGGAGTCTCTCCGATCATAAACAAATAGGGCTGTTAAACATCATCTGAGGTGGAGCCAGTGCACACAAACTTCTGAAAGCGCAGTAAGGCCGGGAGGCCTTTTGACCACACAAAGAAGGGGAGATCAAAACTCATCTGGGGAGTTCCATGTAACAACAGGATCCTTGTGGTTCTAATATCAGAGCGTGGAGCTAGCCAAGGAGGAAAGGAAAAACGCAGCAGGTTGGTAGAACAAAATAAAGGAGGGAAGCAGAGGTGAAAGAAAATTAGGTCTCTTGCTTCAAGGTCCTGCCACCTACTTCTGCATGCTCCTTTACCTTTCACCTAGGACTTTTTACAAGGGCTTTTAAAGCTAATTAAGAGTTACGCTCTACCCAGACAGCACAGAGGTACCACCTTCCTGCATTTGGCTACAAGCATTTGCAGCATAGGTCAAGCGACCTCCTGCAGAACTCTCAAGAGCTTTAGAGCCACTATTAAATAAAGGCATCAGAACCTACTTTATAGGTGGAAAAAGCACATTAAAAAAAAACCAACTTTTTTTTAATGTGGGGTCCCAGGGAAAGTGGGAGCAGAATGTGGAGGGATGAGAAAAGGATTCTCAGATCCCTTCTCCTTAAGCAGCCCCTCACCTCATGCACCACTGATGGACCATCCTGACTCTCCTGCTCCCAGCCCCGGGCCCCAGCAGTACCTCTCACTGGTACCCTAAGACCACAGGCCAATTCCCCTTCTGCCACCCCACCCCTGGCAGAGAAGAAAGGCAGACTGTCATCCCCCTCCAGCCAGGTCCCAGTCCCATCTTCCATCTTTCCTGATTTCCCAAGCAGGAATGAGAGTCTGCACCCTGATGTCACTGATGCGTCCCTCCCCTCCCAGCCCCCTCCAGATCACTGACCCCCAAAGTCCCTTCCTGCCCCATCCACACTCAGACCTGTTCCACAAGAGCACCCTACCCCTTGCACCCCA
>VXBJ01004424.1:899277-928175 GCA_013400055.1 Nycticryphes semicollaris | reverse complement strand
TCAGCGTGAGCAACGGCGAACCCGGGGTTTGTTGCAGGGCTCGCTCCCGGTGCCCGTTTCCAGAGGGGAGCCTTATGTGACCAGGGGCTCTGGGCCCCGTACAATAAAGACCCCCAAAGCCACAGGTGAATGGGACTGCTTTTAAACAGAGGTGTTTGGAAAAACTGGCCCCGATGTCGGCGTGGGTTGGGGTTTTGAGTGCAGGGAGGTTTGCTGTCAGAGTTGGCTTTTGTTCTCAGGTTTTTTTTGGGGAGTAAATTAGCTGGAGGAGACTGTCTGGGACAGTGTTCCTGAACAGAGCTGCCCCGGATCCTGGGTCGGGTGGCCCCTGGGAGGCTTTGGTGTTGCCTCCTGTGGGCCTTGGACCAGATCCTGAGCCAGGATTCCTGAAACAGAGAGTCCTGCAGTCCAAGGGCAAGGACCTAAACAAAGCCCAGAGCACCGTTATATTCCCATACAAGCACCGTTATCTTTCTATACGAGCACTTAATTAATCATATGGAGATGCTGGCCCCTCCCAGATGTTACCCCTGTGCCAGCCCTGCCACCCAGAGGGGAGTTGATCATCTACAGCCAGTTCACCAGCATCTGGCCCCCCACCTTGGCCGTCCACAGACCAACCCCAAATCCACAGGGTAGCCTTTTCCTGCGGGTGGCATCTGGTTTCTTTTAATGGGCTTTTTTCTACAGTGGGAATCAAAACCCCACACTGCTGAGGAGGGAGCTCTGGTGCTTGCAGGGCCACGGATGCGTGGGGAAGGGCGTCTATGGCTCCACCAACTTCCTTGCTTGTTGGGTTCTGCTAACATTGACGTGACTCCAGTGATGAGCAACCACCTTCAGGGAACACACATGTGAGTTCAGGACACCCCAGTCTTTCTAGGGCGGTCCAAGGCTTCCCCGGCAGCCACCGTTGCAGGGCTACGCACCCATGGAAAATCAAGGTGGAAACCAAGAAGGAACTGCAGCCTTGGGCAACATGATCCAGACTCACCAGTGGCTCTTTTTTTTTTAGGCAGGGTGGAAACCAGAGTCTGGGAAGTTGAGTCCAGGTCCCACACCTGGGTAGTCTGGAGGAGATTGCTCCACTGCCTTTTCCCCATTGTCTGAACCTCCTGGCATCTCATGGCCACAGCCATTCCCTGAAGAAGATGGGAGCATCTCTGCCTTTTATGTAGTCACCTATAGGCTCTGTGCTGGTCCCCACTTGTCTCCATCCAGAGGTGGCCGTATTGGCTGTGTCCGCTCGCAGGGACGTGCTGAGCCCTGCAGTTACCCACTGGGCTCTGCCACCCTGCTGGGCTAGTTGGTGGGCTCTGTGGCCATGGTGTCCGCATCTGGAGAGGGTGGCACACCGCTGCTCCCACCATTGCTCACGTTTTCCTTGCTGTTGACCCTTGTGGGGTTGCTGCCTTTATCCTCTGCCTTCTGCTTGAGTTTGACAGAAGACTCNGAGCTAACGAAACTGATGAGGGAGGATGCCATCTCCCAGCAGTGCATTTCCACCCAGCCCATTGCCTTCCCAGTAGAGATGGGTGTTTGGCACTCTCCCTGTTCTTGCTCTCTGGATCTCATGGAGCAACAAGGAGCTTTGCCAGGGTCAACCTGGGAGGCTGCAGCGGTTTGTACCACGCTCCCCACACACCTTGATGAAAGACAGAGCCCCAGCCTCCGGTGCAGGATGTTGAGAAGATCTTGCTCCACCAGTAATCCTGTGTGGAGTGGAGGTATCCTGTGCCCCGGGACCGGCCAGGATGGCTCAAGGCCAGGCAGAGACCCCAAATCTGCATGGGGGCCATAGGGAGCTGCTCAGGACCACCCGGCTGTATCCCAGCACTGTGGGAAGGAGGAGGAGAGGCGATGAATTTGACCTGCAGCCCCTGCAGGGCCGGGGCCACCATGACTCTCATTGCTGGGGCCGCAGCTGCCCGTGTCCTCCCTGTGCATTGGTGAGGCTGTGTGGGACTGGGGCACGGGGCCACCCAGTCACCCTCGTGGGCACACAGAGCCAGGGCCACCCAGTCACCCTCGTGGGCACACAGAGCCCGCTTTGTCCCAGGGCAGCTGCCCCACTCCGCTGGCACCCGTGGAAACGGCCCCTCTCGGAGTCAGGCACACTGAAAAATGATTGTAAAAAAAAGAACACTGTAAAAACTGGGTGGTTGGGGGAGGTTGGGGGGGAGGGGGGAGGGCAGAGCTACGTGAGCAAATGTTGAAAGCCACACGAGTAGGAAATAGATTGTAATCTCCCTAACGAACTGCAGTTAATCAGCGTGAGCAACGGCGAACCCAGGGTTTGTTGCAGGGCTCGCTCCCGGTGCCCGTTTCCAGAGGGGACCCTTATGTGACCAGGGGCTCTGGGCCCCGTACAATAAAGACCCCCAAAGCCACAGGTGAATGGGACTGCTTTTAAACAGAGGTGTTTGGAAAAACTGGCCCCGATGTCGGCGTGGGTTGGGGTTTTGAGTGCAGGGAGGTTTGCTGTCAGAGTTGGCTTTTGTTCTCAGGTTTTTTTTGGGGAGTAAATTAGCTGGAGGAGACTGTCTGGGACAGTGTTCCTGAACAGAGCTGCCCCGGATCCTGGGTCGGGTGGCCCCTGGGAGGCTTTGGTGTTGCCTCCTGTGGGCCTTGGACCAGATCCTGAGCCAGGATTCCTGAAACAGAGAGTCCTGCAGTCCAAGGGCAAGGACCTAAACAAAGCCCAGAGCACCGTTATATTCCCATACAAGCACCGTTATCTTTCTATACGAGCACTTAATTAATCATATGGAGATGCTGGCCCCTCCCAGATGTTACCCCTGTGCCAGCCCTGCCACCCAGAGGGGAGTTGATCATCTACAGCCAGTTCACCAGCATCTGGCCCCCCACCTTGGCCGTCCACAGACCAACCCCAAATCCACAGGGTAGCCTTTTCCTGCGGGTGGCATCTGGTTTCTTTTAATGGGCTTTTTTCTACAGTGGGAATCAAAACCCCACACTGCTGAGGAGGGAGCTCTGGTGCTTGCAGGGCCACGGATGCGTGGGGAAGGGCGTCTATGGCTCCACCAACTTCCTTGCTTGTTGGGTTCTGCTAACATTGACGTGACTCCAGTGATGAGCAACCACCTTCAGGGAACACACATGTGAGTTCAGGACACCCCAGTCTTTCTAGGGCGGTCCAAGGCTTCCCCGGCAGCCACCGTTGCAGGGCTACGCACCCATGGAAAATCAAGGTGGAAACCAAGAAGGAACTGCAGCCTTGGGCAACATGATCCAGACTCACCAGTGGCTCTTTTTTTTTTAGGCAGGGTGGAAACCAGAGTCTGGGAAGTTGAGTCCAGGTCCCACACCTGGGTAGTCTGGAGGAGATTGCTCCACTGCCTTTTCCCCATTGTCTGAACCTCCTGGCATCTCATGGCCACAGCCATTCCCTGAAGAAGATGGGAGCATCTCTGCCTTTTATGTAGTCACCTATAGGCTCTGTGCTGGTCCCCACTTGTCTCCATCCAGAGGTGGCCGTATTGGCTGTGTCCGCTCGCAGGGACGTGCTGAGCCCTGCAGTTACCCACTGGGCTCTGCCACCCTGCTGGGCTAGTTGGTGGGCTCTGTGGCCATGGTGTCCGCATCTGGAGAGGGTGGCACACCGCTGCTCCCACCATTGCTCACGTTTTCCTTGCTGTTGACCCTTGTGGGGTTGCTGCCTTTATCCTCTGCCTTCTGCTTGAGTTTGACAGAAGACTCTCTCTGGGACAGGAGGGGTTGGTAGCCAGTGAAGCCTCCTCCACTCACATTTGTACGCTTTTCTGGGCATGGACAGAAAAAGAGGGTTGTTTACCTGGGGTCCAAATTGAATTTTCATAGAATCACAGAATGGTTTGGATTGGAAGGGGCCTTAAAGCCCATCCAGTGCCATCCCCTGCCCTGGGCAGGGACACCTCCCACCAGAAACAGGTTGCTCCAAGCCCCCTCCAACCTGCCCTTCAACCCCTCCAGGGATGGGGCAGCCACAGTTCTCTGGGCAACCTGGGCCAGGCTCTCACCACCCTCACACCAAAGAACTTCTCCCCACATCTCAGCTCCATCTCCCATCTTTCAGTATCAAACCCTTCCCCCTCCTCCTTGGGCTCCCCTCCCTCACCAAGAGACCCTCCCCAGCTTTTCTGGAGCCCCTTGAGGGACTGGAAGGGGCTCCAAGGTCTCCATGGAGCCTTCTCCAGGCTGAACCCCCCAGCTCTCTGCAGAGACATTGCAGTATGTTCTCTGAGAGATAGGGTTCCTTCAACCCCCTGGATGCCCCCAAACAGGGGTATATGGGTGGGAGACTGGTCTCACACCCCAGCGTGCCTGTGCTCAGGAGGGCAGGGGAGGGTGTGATGGCTAATGTCCTACCTCCTGGCCCGATGGGGTGCATCAGTCGGTTCATCTGGACATTCCAGTGCTTGACATTGGTACTGGCCTGTCGCAGCTTCCGCTGGGCCGCCTGGGAGAGATGGAGGAGAGGAGTGAGCTGGCCACTGGCCATCCCCCAAAACCCAGGGCTGTGGGCAGGAGTTTCACTTCCCTGAGTAAGCCTGGATTGGAGGCTCCCTCTGGGATGGAGACCCAGCTCACCCTCCTCTAGGTCATCTACTCCCCCTCCAATCCTCCCCCCTCCACACACTCCCACTGTGGCCACTGCTCTGGGCACCAGAGCTGTCCCCCCCCAGGGCAAGACATGCTTATCCCATCTCACCCACCAAATCACCCTGTGCCTGCCCATGGCGCAGCTCAGAAAAACCCCAAAATAATACCACTTTGGTCCCCAAAGCTGCTGGGTCCTCCCCAGTGTGGTGGTGACTCAGGGAGGGCTGGGAAGTCCCCTGGGGCTCGCACCACGAAGGGATGTGGCACCAACACGATGCTCACCATGACGTCTTGGTCCACCCGCTGCCTGTTCACTCTCACTTCTTCCAGCTGCTTCTGCGCCTCTTCCAGACACTTGTTCTTGTTCTCCATCTCCTGCTTGAGGACCTGCTTCTCCAGCTGAGTTTTGATGATATATTCCTCTTGCTCCTCCTTCAGCTTCATCAGCTGCTTCAGCTTCTCCTCTTCCTCAGCCAGTAGCCTGTCAACAAAAGAGCAAGAAGTGAGGATGGACCTCTGCCACTTCATCTGCCAGCTTCTTTCATCCCTGATGGCATACTGGGAAGACACCAGCACATCCCAGTACCCTAAGGAGTGTTGCATTGCCATGGGGAGCGTGTCCCCACACCCAGCTGCTGCCCTGGGAGTGAGGCTGGTTGAGAAAGAGCTGGGATGGCCTGTTCCTACCTGGCCTGTGCGTATCTCACGGCCTCCTCGTCCTGCCGTGCTTTCACCTCCTGCTGCAGGGCCTCCTGCAGACGCTCCTGCATCTCCTCCAGCTCCAGGATGCGCTTGCGCTGACGCTCTGCCTCTGCCTCCTTCAGGACCATCTCTGCCTGCATGGAGGCGCGAGCCTGCAGCAAGAAGATGAGCCATCTCTGTGGGTGGCTGGCAGAGCCACCATCGCTGTCCCCAGGACCCCTTTACCCCCTCATCCCTGGGTCGATGGGACAAGACATCTCCCACAACAGGGAGACTTCATGGAGAGAGCTCCAAAGCATGACAGGTTCCCTGCTCAGGGGACACACCATGTCTTTTGGAGCCAGCTCTGGCTGCAAAGTCAAAAACAGGTTCACTGGCCATCCCAGCACTAGCACTGGCCTCTCACCTGCCCCCCAGCTTCATATACCCTGGGGCAGGTTGTCCTCATCTCCTGCTCCTCAGGTATCTCACACACAGTGGTGCTGACCTCTCCATCCCTCATCCCTGGGTCACACACAGCCCCTGGGAGCCCAGAGGTGATGGGTGGCAGCAGCAGCGTTGTGAGAGCAGGACGTGCTCCTAAAAGCTCCTCCAAACCTCCCGGGCTGCCATGGGCAAGGGAAGGGAAAGTCCATACCACGGACAATGCAGCCTGTTGGAAGGACATGCCATGAGGATGCACCCACCTGCTCAGCCTCCTGCAGCTGGATCTCCAGCGTCCTCTGCATCTCCTCATGCTGCTGCCTCCGGCGCTGCTCCTCCTCCTGCAGGAGTATCTCCGCCTGCCGCTGGGCCTCCTTCAGCAGCTCCAGCTCCTGCAGCTTCCTCTCCTTTTCCTCCTGGAGCTGCTTGAGCCGTTGCGTCTCCTCCTCCTTGGCCACCTTGCGCTGCTCCCGTTGCTCCCGCTGCTCCCGGCGCTTCTGCTTCAGGTCTTTGTGCAGGGACTTCTTGCCCTCAGCCTGCAGCCGGATGGCCATCTGAATAGCTGGGGAGGGATGGGGAAGGTCATTAGGAACATGGAGAAGGGACACAGGGAAGCTGGGAGGGAGGCACAGGGTGGGGACGGACCTAATGTCCACTCCTGGCGCTGTCGGGTGTCAGAGGCGCTCATCTCATAGGTGCGAGAGGAGGTCTTCACACAAAACATGCACCTCTTCCCATCCCGGTCAGGCAGGACCTGCAAGGAGAGGACACAGGATGCTGTTACCCGCCCTGTACCACACCTTATGCCCAATTTCTTCAGCCGTAGGCCTTGGTTCTCCATGCTCACAGATGTGAAATTGTGCATTCTTGGGTTCCCCTTCCTGGGGTCTGAAGGTATCTCCTGGGTTTCCTGTTCCCAAGCTGAGTGTGGCCCAGGCCATACCTCCACACAGCAGTGCTTGTCCAACGCGATGCTCCCCTTCTTCTCCTTCCGTTCCTCACTCATGTAGTAGGATAGGACACTGGGCTTCAGCGTGAACCACCTCTCCGACCAGTTCCTCCTCAGATGACCCTTCTTCCAGAGGTAGCCCTGAGCCCAAGAGACACAGGGATCAATAACAGGGTAGGAGCAGGACAGAGTTTGTGCCCCAGGACATGTGGGCTCCTTGCCTGTTTGAGCACGTCTTCGATGACCTCCTGGTAGACCTCCTCCACGGCCATGCTGATGGCTTCCTGCTCGATGCCTCGCAGGAACCGCCCAGAGTTCACCATGTCCAGGAACTGCCAGACCGTCAGCCCACCCTGGCCCTGCGGCTCCTGGGAGAGGTAGTCATCCAGCTCGCACGAGTTCAGCTCCACATTCATGGCCGTGCAGATCTTCTTCAGCAGGTACTCCACCTGTGGGGACAGGGAGTTCAGCGACAGGGAGAAGTTAGAGCCATCCCCGCCCCACCAAACCCATTTTGGAGAGCCCCAAACCACATCTTCTTCCAGTCTGGAGATGCAGGACACTCATCCCAGAGGTATCACCCTTTGTGATGGTTGATGGTCATGGCCAAGCTGTCCTTGCTTTAAGGTGGGCTCAGAAGGTTGATATTGGGTTAAATCTTGGCCACTACTGGGAGGTACTTTCCTTTTAAGCACAAGGGTGAGATGTTTTGAGCTTGTTTGTCTGCAGATTAAGAAAACTCAGCAGAAGCCAAGTGCCTGAGGGAGAAGAGCCCAACAAGGCAGGTGTCCAACCACTGCCCTGACCTCAGCACCACCGTACGTTTCCAACTGATGTCGTAAAAACACCAGGGAGGAGCAGGGGAAGAGGTCTCTCCCTACGGAGGAGACGAGGGTCATTTTGAAACTGTAAATAAATTGCTTTATAAACAAGAGCTGAAATGGTTGACATGATCTCCAAGGCTTATTTCTGCCCAGGTTTTGCTGCCAGCTCCCCTCTGGGCCCACAACGGAGGGACCAGGGAGGGTGGGTGACTGCAGGGGGCCGCGCAAAAAGGTGAGACACAGCAGGGTCCCTGCACCCAGCTGGATGGTTTTTACATCATCTAAGAGAAGGGCAAGAATTGTCGTTTATTTTTGAAGAATTTCTAAATTATTTCATTATATTTGTTATATATGTTATTTGCACTATCCTATACTTTATATATTATATGATTATTATAAACATTTTAATTCATTTTTGGTAGTTTATTAAGAAATTTGGTTTATTTTTTTGTTGTCTTCTTTTTTTTTCTTTTTTGGTTTTTTTCAAGCTCAGCCCTGTAAGCAGAGAGATGATTCAGTTTGTCATGGTCTGGGGAACAGGAAACACCTCTCCCGGGGAGCAGGAAGTGCGGTTGCCCTCCCACATCTGCTCAGCTCTGCGCTTCTTGACTTTTTGGGGCTTTTTTTTTTTGCCCCTTTTTTATTTTTTTGGGGGCTTTTCTGCTGATCTCAGGAGGTTGATGGTGTCGAAGCAGAGCAGGCAGCAGCTGCTTGCCTACTTGAGCTCCTCCTGGTGAGGCTGCTCTTGGCTTCTGAGCTTGTCCCTCCTCCCTCTATCTGCCCACCTTCCCTTCGGGGGGGTTGATCTGACCCCCCCCTCATGCCTCCCCCAGGAGAAGGGAGAACCTCCTCCTCCAAATGCCTTGTGGAATTTGGAGATTTGGAGATTACTGCTAGAAGCTTTGCTGCGCCCTGGATACCTCACTCTTAACTCTCCAGATGCTGGGCAGGCACTAAGAGGGACACTGGGTCTGCTCTGCCACTGCCATCATGGTGGCACAGGCTGTAAAATGGCCCGAGAGACACAGCCCCATCCCACCTGACAGCGATTTCAGGGAGAACAACCTCAGGCTGCACCAGATTTTAAGTGTTTCTCATCATTTTCTCTTTCTGCCCCATGAAAATCAGGATGGAGAACACCACCGCCACGTTCCACTCAACCCTTGGGTGAGACACGAGGCCCCAGGGAATGCTGGGCTGAGGATGCTCCTTGGTTGGGGCTCTGAGAACTGACACATTCGTTTTGCAGCAGGCAAAAAAGCTCGCTGGCAGAGGCTTGGACCATGAAAGACCAGTATGGACCACCCCACACCTCCTCCTCTAAGACCTCTAATCAGAGAGACTTCAGCATTTTGGAGAGGGTCCTCCTAAACTGTTCCCAAGTCACCCCCTTCACACTCAGTGGGGGTGACCTTGCAGTGAGGTGCCCAGGGCAGACAGCCCCTTCCTCCCACCCCTGGCCTGTCCTCTCTCATGCTCTGGAGCACCACATCTTGCAGGATGTGGTGGGACATGCCAGGAAGCGATAGCGGGATGTGTCACCCTGCACAGAGCCCTGGGAAGTGGGGGGCAGAGGAAGGTCCTACCTCATCCGGCACCATGATGAGAGGGTATTTGTCTTCAGACAGAAAGTTGAAGAGACACCAGAGCTTGAAGGCATCTTGGTGGGATACAACGCTATTCCCATTCCGGTCGGGCTTGTAATTCTTCTTGGCCGTCAGGGTCCAGCAGAGTTCATCGAAGTTTTCTTTGACAAAAGCACCTTCTTCCACCTACGGGCAGGAGCCAGGGGGTGAGCGTGGTGCTGTGGGGCTACAAGGGGGGCTTTTTGGGGAGGGGGGGGAGCGCTTGAGGGAAGGCACTCTCACACCTGAAATTCCCTGTCCCTGCTGGTGAGAAGCAAGGGGTGATACGTGGGACCAGACCTTGAGTGTCAGTGGGTACTGACCCATGACAACAGAGTACGTGTCCCCAGCTCAGGTCCCTTAGGCAGGTGAGTGAGGTGTCCTGGGAAGATGCTACGGGACCACCGCAGTGCCCGAGCACCATGGCATGGCCACGGGGGTTCAACTGTGTCCTGCTGGGCTTTGGAGCACTAGCAGGAACCCCGTGGTGCTCCCCCAATCCCACCTTCCCAGTGCCTCCGTGGCTTTGGGTCACTCTTGTTATCCCATTTGACCATAAAGAGGAACCGGAGCTCAGCAGAGGGAAGTGATGGCAGCAGCGGAGGCAGGAGCGATGCCTCCATCCACCTCAGCCCTGCTGCCCATCCACCAGCTTCTGTGACCACCCGCCCTGGCACCCCAAGCTGCTTCTCACAACAGTTTTGCTGTGGCATGGGACCAAAGGAACCCCAGCCACCTCTGGCCACTCCATCGCAGCCACACGCTGCCGCTGCGAGGGCAAACCACAGTGGCAGGGCTGGAGAAAAACCTTTGGGCAGCAGAAAGCTGAAAGCCCCTCTTACCAGGAAAACTCACTTCCCCTTCTCAGGCCCTGGGATTTTATTAGCCAGGGCGAAACCAGAAGAAGAGGGTTTGAAGGTCATCTCCCGCAGAACCACACGGGGAAACTGGAAGGGATTTGGCCGCCGCGTGATGGGGAGATCGGGCTGGGCTGACCTTGGGCAGAGGGAGCTGGGGAAGGCTCTGCCCTCCCTCGCTGCAGCTGAAACCAGCATCCCTGGACGCCAGGCTGGGCAAGGCAAGGACTGGCACAGGGACTGGCATGGGGACTGGCACAGGGACTGGCACAGCTCAGCCCCGGGGAAGCGGCAGGGGAGGGAAGGGTTACTGCACCCAGCTCCGGGCCTCCCGCTTCTTTCTAGCGGAGGGTGGAAGAAAGTTGTCAGTCATTTTTCCTCTCCTCGCCTGCCCGGAGGAAGCGGGTACCCGGCCGCAAAGTCTCGGCTGCGCCAAACAAAAGGTGCCTTTGAGCCGCGCGGAAAAAAAGGGAGAAAGCTCCTGCCCACCCCAACCTCTGCTCCTGCCCCGGCGCCTCGTCCTCCTCCCGCTCCTCCTCTTTGCCAAACGAGGTCACATCTCAAATTTGAACGGGGGTGGAGAGGAAAAAGAGAGTGATTTCTCCCTCTGAGCCCTTTAGGGAACACGAGCAGAGATACACCTCCATCCAGAGCCTTGGTGGAAAGGGCTGACTTCATCCTTGCCACGGGGACATTGAGCGTTAAACATTTCTCACTCAATTTGGCATTTACCTGAGAACTCCCCAACTCTCTGAATCCTTTTTCCACCCATGGGATTTCCAGGAGGGGAGCTGTGGGGCTGTCACAGGACGCAGGAGCAGCCCATGGAGTGTGGTGTCCCCAATCTGAGACACAGCGGGTCGGGGGGGTGGCCCCAGGACTCACCTTATCCAGGATGTACTTGTTGAGATAGGGCATGTAGCCCTGGCTGGACACCGGCCCGTCATCGTCATCGCGGAAATGCTCTTCCAGCGCCACAGGGTCGTGGGGGATGCACAGCACCGTGTAGAGGTTGTGAGACAGCACCTGGCCGAGGATGAGGGATGGGGAGAAGGTGAACCACCCTCCAGTCCTGCCCCAGACCATCTCCACCCTGCCACCCCCCCCAGCCTGGGGACTGTCCCCCTGCCCATGATCACGGCGGCCGGGCATGACTTGGGATCGGCAGAGAGACAGGGGAATATCCCCCTCTCCCCCTCTCTGGTGTAAACCTTAGAGGCTCATTTAGAAACAGGCAAAAAATTGAGCATTTTTCCACATTTGTTTCTTTTCTTTCTTGGCACATTTTGGGGAACATTTTCTTTTTTTCTTTCTTTTTTTTTTTTTTTTTTTTAAAAAAAAAAAAAAGCTGTTTCAAACATTACAGAGCAAACAGGACATGCTTTGATCTAGAAAAGATGATAAGGCACCCCAAGCTGTGCTGTTGGTGGCTGTTTGGCAACTGCCCCTCAGCAATTTCTTAAAAAACTTAACTAACAACGGCGCCGGGCCTGGCAGCGGTCGCTTTCTGCCAACGGGGCACAGAAGGACACAAAGATGAAAAATAAGAGAAGATTTTATAAGAAACTAAGAAAAGGTTTTGTCTGGAACAGAAGGGGACAAGGGAGATCTGGAAGACACACCATCTCCAGAAGCAGCCTGCGAATTTCACCAACCAGCCCATTTTCGTTCAAAACCCTCCCAAAACAAAGCGTGTTTTGAAGCTCCTGAATTTCCCACGTGCTGGAAAGCCCACGCTGCTGCCCGGCCAGCGGCCAGAGCCCGGAGCAAGGCTGGCCATGGGCACCACCAGCAGCATCTCCAGCTCATGATGCCAAGTTGTCTCCTTGTCTTGACCCACCCAGCAAGCAGGAGAGTGTTAAACGGGCATCCCAAACTGCTGCCATCCTGTTGCAAAGACAGTTTGGAGGCTTTGAAGGCCGCAGCTTGGCCCAGGGTTCAAGAGAGGGGCTGGAGGAGATGGGGTACAGCATCCCTGCTCCTCCTCCTCTCCGTGCAAGGCTGGAAATTTCCTCCCAGCAGGAGAAGAGCCGTCGAAGGCCATGCTGCAGCTTCAGAGGGTTCTTGCTCAACCAGATTTTTTCCTTCTCTTTTTCTGCCTCTGGACTGATGTTATCGGCACGACTCCACCCTGCGCTGTCGCCCCCAGCGCTGCCGCTACAGCTGCACCTTTTTGCCTTTTTTTTCAGGGTTCGGTGCAGCCTTGGGGGTCCACACAGGGGTGAGGAGGGATGGAAACACACTGGGCATCCTCCGGGATGGCTACGAATCCATCAGCATGGCTTGAAAGCTTGGGAATCACATCTCATTCCCCATTTCCACCGCAGGGCCTCATCCCCATACCTCGCAGCTCCTCTGGCAGCACCCCAAAAAGCCCTGGGAGGTCTCACGAGTGGCCCCTGCCGTGGCTGGCACCCTGAGACCCTCTTTCTGCCCCAGCACACACCAAACCACTGTCCTTGCACTCGCCGGGGCCGCCACCTCCAAAATGAAAGTGGGGCAGGGTGGGGAGGAAAGCCCCGGCCGGGCCGATGTGGGGTGCATCGTGGGGCTGGGGCTGCCCCAACCCTGGGGAGAGGTGGGAACTCCCCCCCTCCACCCCCCTGGCCTCTGAAAGGGGAGCAGGAGGGGAAAATAATAGTGGGGGAGGAAGGGAAGGAATGCTCGTAGAGCAGTTTTGTGACACAACCTTTTCCCAGCAGCATGCAGGGGAGGGTTGGGGGGACGACAGAGGCCTGCTCAACACCCCTGAGCACCCTAAATCCCTTAAAGCAGGAGCTCCAGTGTTCTCCACCCTCTCGTCTGCCCTTCTGCCCCCCCCATTGTCCCCTGCTCCCAACCCTCCACAGCCACTGCCGACAGCAGCCAGAGCCGGGGGTGGAATATTTAATGTCGCTGGAGAATGGCAGCTCATCTTCTTCTTGACCGTGGGAGACGCCGGGGGCAATGCCAGGGCTGGGGGTGTGTGTGTGACCTTTCAGGCTGGAGCCTGGCTCCCCACAATCAACACTAACCCCTCTGGCCCCGGCAGGTGGGAGCAAGGGGATCGGGGCTCCTGCTGGGAACCTTGCTGCTGCCCAGTTTCCCCCATGTGCAAGCAGAATGACCCCACTGAGAAAACCAAAGCCTTCCCAGAGCTGTGGGTGCAGGGGAGCCGCAGCACCAGGAGCCTTTGATAGCTGAGGGTGTGTGTATGGTGTCCCTTTAGCTGCCCATTTCCTGCAGTGAGGACATGGTTGTCCCATCAGCCAGGACCCCTTGGCTTAAGCCCAGCCCTGGGACCACCAGCTCCTGGCCTCGGGAAAGCCTTTCACTGCTGCTTGAAGGGATGAACTGCTCTTAGACCAACAGGTTACTGGCCAAACTGGGACCCACCGACCTGGGTCAGGAGCCTCTTGTGCGTGAAACAAGCCGAGGTGCTTCAGTCCAAGGCAGCACCTCCCTCCTGCCCCCGGGGTGGTCCATAACCCAGCTGTGCTGCTAACGCAGCCCCCTCCCAAAGCACCACTTATACCCAGAGACCTCCACCCACAAGTCACGGGCTCTTTCTCCAACAGGAACAAAAGCCACCTCTCCTGCNCATCTAAGCCCCCCAATATGCATTTAAACCC
Source organism: Nycticryphes semicollaris (assembly GCA_013400055.1). Taxonomy (NCBI): domain Eukaryota; kingdom Metazoa; phylum Chordata; class Aves; order Charadriiformes; family Rostratulidae; genus Nycticryphes; species Nycticryphes semicollaris. The sequence goes on along the minus strand of VXBJ01004424.1, from coordinate 914,582 downwards.
CTTGCCTGTCCCCCTCTGCAGCCTCCTCTCTGCTCCCCAAGGGCTTTGCTGTAGCGGGACAGCCTCTGGAGACCGAGCTCTGCTTGACCAAGCTCCCCTCTCCCTCCTAAACATGAGCAGGAGCGGAGCAGAGGTGCCAAAAGGTGACTTGGCCACCCCAATGGGTGCCTGTGGGAATCCCTCATCCCAGCCAGCATCCGTGGGGACAGGGAGAAGGTTCCCCCTCCAGGGAGGACGCGTCAGCAGGGAGAGGACAAGAGCGGGGCCAGTGGGTGCCCGCCCTGGGAACTGAACCACCCGACATCTCCGGGTGCGCAGCAAGGCGACCACAAGGCTGTCCTTCCTTCCTGTGCAGAAACACACCTACACTCTCAGGGAGGGAAGGCGCAGGCCTGCTCGTGGAGGATTGCCCAGGCGAAGGACCCAACTGCTGAACCCCACAGGGCTTCCCCGCAGCTTGGCCCTCACCCTTTGAAAAACCCCTGGACTTGGCTTCTGGGACCGGCTGGAGGGAGGTCGGTGGCATCCAGCCCCCAGTTCCTCCTGCCGTGCTGCTCCTCCACCCTCAAAATCACACCCCAGCTCCCGGGGGCAGGGTTTTCTTGCCCGTCAGTGCAAATGGCGTGAACGCTGATGTTTCTCCCACCCTTGTTCAAGACCCTTCTTGCAGCAACACGCCTGGCAGAGGGAGCAGAGCCCAGCCCGGGAGGGGTTTGGAGAAGCCGTGGCCACCGCGGCTTTAACATGTAGTCACTCCAACCTGCCAGACCCTGGATTTCTTCTGCACTGACCCGATGAGCAGAAATGCCACCGTTGGCTCACATGGGCTGAGACAAAGCTCTCGGCATCAAGGGGTGATGGAAACCAGCTCTCCCCACCCTTCGGGGATGGTGGAAAGTTATCCAGAGCTGAGCTTCACCATGCAAGGGCCCAGCCCTACATACCACTGTCCTGTCTTGGCCCCAACAGCGAGGGGTGAATCCCTTTCCCCCTCTGAAATGTCACCCCGCAGAAATGCCATCCCCAGTGTCCCCGCCACCCTCTGCACGAGGGTTTGCAGCTCCCCCAGGCACCCCCCTCTCCCACCGCCCCCGCACTCCCCGGCACTAACTCTCTAGGAAATTGCCATTAAAATTAGGGTCTCTGTGGCCTCGGCATTGTCACCAGTGATAAAGATCTTGCAAGAGAAGTGCTGCATGTGTTCATGTCACCAGCGCTTTTGGGGACCCAGGGGGTGTGTGGGTGGGCTGAGGACCCAGAGCCTGGGCGCAGGGGATGCTGCCAGGGGAGCACAACCACCCCTCCGGGGATTAGCCAGGGGAATTAGGCTCTGGCCTGCTTTAGGATTTTCTCTAATTCTTTCAGATATTTCTGCAGTTCTGAGCAGGGGAGAGTGGCTCGTGGGGCACACAAGTTTCTGGGGAAGCAGCTGAAGGAGGAGCCCGGCTTCTCCTCCGGACTCTTGCTGACAAAACTCTTAATCTGGGGGCAAAATACGCCTCTCCCTGCCAAGCCCAGCTCCTTCCCTGCAGTCTGTCCCGGGGGAAGCCCTATGAAAGTAGAGGGAACAGAGGAATAGAGCTTTCTTTGCAGCGTTTCACAACTCCTCTCGCACCCCGGCGGCGGCGGCTGCCAAGTCCTGATGCAACAACTCCCCGTGTTTTGCATGTTTTTAGCTCAGGTCTTTCCCCTGCATCCCAACCCCCAGCTCCCACCAGTATTTCCAGCCTAAAAACCACGCCGGGGTATTTATAGGGCAAGAAAAAACAGGAGTCCCATCTTTTGCAAAAGCAGGGCCGGGGAGGGGGGGGGGGAAGAACCCCTGTAAAAATCAATTAATGATTGTCAAAGCCGAGGTGCAACCTGGTGGATTCCACCAGACCCCGTCCCAGAGGCAGACAAAAAGGTTTTTTAAAACCACGATGGTTTTGAGGAAGGGCCGAAGGCAGGAGGCCTTGGTGAAGCTGCTGAAGGGGTGAGGGAGAGGGGAAAGCAGAGATTTTTTTAAAAAGCGCTGTGTTATTTCTGGCCAGACCACTGAAGAGTTTTAATTTAATAAACGGTCTCCCTCTACCTACCGACCCGTCGGGCTGAACAGGAAGCAGAAACGCGGGTGCTCCGGCGAGTAAGAAAATATAAACCAATTTTGGACTGTTAGTTGGCCATAAAAAGCACAATAAAGCAAAACCAATTAAAAATTAGATTTCTCCTAATTTTCACCTGGAAAATACGCTTGAGCATTAACTCCCCCATCCGTTTTTTTTTTTGTTTTTCTTTAAAGGGAGATGAGGCAGAGCCAAAGAACTTCACCAAAACAACCGTGGAGGAGACAACAAGGTCTTATTGATCTCAATATCAAACGATTCCTGGGTGGGAACCCAAGGGGGATGCACAGCATCCCTGGTCCTGCTCTGCTCCTCGCAGCCTTCCCCCCCCCCTCCCCGGCCAAAAAAGTCCCGTGTCGGGTCCATCCCTGCTTCCCCCTCACCCCCCCATCCCCGAGGACTCACTTTGAGCTGGGATTTGGAGACCTTGCCGCTCTTCTCCACGTCCAGGGCGGTGAAGGCGTACCAGATGGACTTGAGCAGCTCCGCTCGCAGGTCCATGGCTACGGGCGGCGGCGGCAGCAGAGGCTGCTCTGCCGAGGCCGAGGATCCGGTTCCAGGAAACCGCCTGCCTCGACGGCCCCGGGGGTGAAGCTGGAGCGCCATCTGCTTGGGCGCACCCCTGAGGAGCCCATGGGCCACATCTCAACCCCCACGGGTCCCCGGGATGCAGGTTTCCCCCCACCCCCACCACCACCGCCCCCTTCCCCTCTCTCCCAGGGACAGACCCCTCAGCAGCCCAAGGGAAGCACAAGCCGGGGGTCGAGGAGCAGGGGCTGGTAACCCTTTGCGAGCTCAGCCAGGAGATCAAAAGCTGCCTCGGTGTTCGTGCTCTGCAGCAAGAAATCCCCTCCCTGACTCGAACAGCAGCTTCCTCTTCTGGAATTTAAATGAAGAGCTTCCCCTGGCAGCTGGAGCTGTGCTTTTTGGGAGGTTTCCAGCCCTGCTGGTTTCGGGACCGTTTGCACCTGGGAAGGTGAAGGGAGATCTACCCCCCTACAACATCCCTCCCCCAGGTTATGCCCCTTCCTTGCCTGCAAAAAAAAAACTCTTCCTCCACAAACTCCTCGGGTATATCCAAAAAGATATCCACCTGATTGCTGGGAGCCTGCACTGGTGCCACCTTTACAGTTGGACTCAATGATCTCAAAGGTTTTCTCCAACCTGAATGATTCCACGGTGCTCGCTTTGTCCCCAGACTGCCCAGGGCAGACGTGCGTGGCACCCAAGGGCCAAGGTCGGGGAAGCCAGTCCAGCCCTCTCTCCCCAGCTCAGAGGGTTGTAATGCTTTCATAGACACTTATTTTTAAGTGACCCTTCCCTAAATCCAGACTTGCAGGAGCCCTTGGAAGAGCCAAGGCCTGATCTGAGATGCTGGTGACAGCTCCCAGCCCCTCTAAGGTGGGGGGGGACACACACGCCGAGAGCTCAGAAGCTTCAACTTCTCTTGTTCACACCCCACCTCAACACCAGTTTTGGACAACCGCTGCACTGGCAGGACACTTTTGGCCAATTCCACAAATCTCCTGACCTTCCTTACACCTTAAATCTGCAAAACCGTAACATCCATCCCAGCCCTCTGCCAGACCCCAGGGGCTGAGAGAGCGAAGGCTGCTTCTTTTTAAAAAGAAAAATTTACATTTGTTTTTATTTCAACTCTCTATTTACATCCCAGTCCAGCTCAGCTCCCCCCAACAAGTGCTGGTTGACCTCAGAACTGGTCACCGGCCCAGATCCCAAGCCCAGGGCTTGATTCGCTTGATTCAAAGGGGCTTTGTTGTTCCTGTGCACATCTGCCCACTTACCCCTTTCCTGGAGGGGCTGGACAGGAATTGCTGGACCATTCCTAGGGGGAAAGGGCAAGAAACACCTCTCCAAAAAACTTTTGCACTCCCAGAGGCTGCTGAAATCTCCGCAGCTCCACCTCTGCCACAGGAGACTGTCAGGTCTTGGAAATCCCAGCCATGACAAAATAAATACTAGAAGACACAACCTGCCATCTCCTCCAGACAGAGGGAGTCAGAGCCCAAGGCACAGAGCAGGAAAGTCACTACTCAGAGCCCAGGAAAACAGCGGAGCCTCCAGGAGAAGGCAGCAGCCAGGGGTCTTCAACACCCCTCCCTGGAGAGAAGAGCACTGGGAACAGGGTCACTCTGGTGGCCCAACGTGGCCGACATCAGCCTGTGGCGCACAGACTGGCCACTGCTCGTGGCCACCTTCCCTTGCTCGTGTTCTGCACCTCTTCTGCATGCTGCTTGGCCTGGATCCTTGCAGAGAACAGGCTTGGGCCACTCGCCCTCCCTGCTCATGAGGCTCGGGGGGGGGGGTCTCAGCACCCCTTCCCAGCCACGGCTGCCTCCAGTGCTGCGGGGTGATGCTGGATCGCTGCTGCAGCCACGCTGATGGCTTCCTCCAGGCTCTGCTGCTCTTCTAACTAGAAGAGGAAAGGCAGAGAGATAACGCTGTCTGTCCCAAAAAAGGTGGGCTCAGGAGGTGTGGGCTCACTCAGGGCAGAGGGACAGAGGTACGAGAGACTGGCAGTGGGTGACACAGGGAGGAAACAGCAGGGCAAAGCAGAGACACTGCTACCATGGGGAAAGATTGTTTACAAGGAGCATTCTGCAACCCAAAGAGCACGTCCCTGCTCTCTTCCACACACCTGGGAATCAGGGAGCAGGAGGAGAAGCAGCAGAGCAAGAGGGGAAGTGCTGGAGCCAGTGGGTGGAAAGGGGAGGGAAAGGGGGAATCGGCAGGAGCTGTGGTACCTGCACTGTGATGTGGGTGCCATTGGCGGTGGCCAGCAATGCCACCTGCTGATGACAGAGGGATGTGACGGCTGACTCTTCAGACATGACAGCCCCAGAGGTGACTATGGTAACCTAGGAAAAGTTCAGATAAAAAAAAAACCAATCACGTTTTTAAAAGACAATACAATTCCTTTATAGCAGGGAAAAGGGAAGGTCCCGGTTTTTGTCTGTACCGGCTGCGTCTCGGTGCCATCCGTGTGGGCCACAGTCACGGTGTGTGTGTCACCTCCTGCCAGCTCTTCCTCGGGCATGGCGAGGGCACCGCTCTGTGTCACCACGCTGATTGCACTGCCCAGGGCCTGCAGGTCTTCCTGTGACAAACTGACCTGGTGGGGGGATAAAAGCGGATGCTCTCAGCCAGGACGGATCCTCAGGAAACCTCACGTAACCCCCGAACTCGGCAACACAAAGGTCTCCCTAAGGATGAAATATTCTCTCCTCCTCTGCACACGAGACCAAGGGCACGGAGAACCCTGAGAACTTTGCTCTTAGGTCATGGACAGAATCGATGGAGAACTCACACATCTCCAGCCCTTCCCATTTAGCATCTTGTCCCCAGGCTTTGAGGTGACAGCTCGTGCATCGCTGGGGCACGGAGCTTCTCAGAGTAAGAGGAAACAAGCGTCACTGGTGGCAGCTGTTTCCTTTGCCCCCTGCCACAGAAGGGAGTTTTTCCCCAGTCAGCACACGGGCAGCTGGTGGAGGGAAGTACAAGACAAGCCCTGCCACATACAAACCATGTGAAAAACAATCCCTAAATCCAGCCTGTGTCAGCAGAGATTGGGAGCTGCCTCTCGACAGCTGTCCAGAGGGTGAGAGCTGCCGGGGGCTGCAGGCCACCCTGGGCAAACGCCTGGAAGACCCCGTCCAGCAAGAGGGTGAGTTGGGGACCAGAGACCTATTCTTTCCCCTCCACATGAAGAGAGAGTCCTTGAAGCCCCAGGGTCTGTTTTACACCAAGAAAAAAAGCCTTGAAGAGAACACCGAGGCTGGGTAGAGGCAGAGACTCACTCAGTTATCTGCTGTCTGTGTCCATACCTGCTCCATCCCATCCTGAGAGATAAGTGAGACCTGCGTAGTCATACTGTCTTCATCTTCCTCTTCCTCTTCCTCCATCTCTGACAGGAAAGCAATATGCTGGGTCTTCAAGGGGGAGCCGCTGTCAGCAGCAGCAGCAGCTGAGTTGGGGAAGGGGAAGAGCAAAAGGGGAGAGAGAAGTGGTAATCAGAGGGTGAAAGCACAAGCCTGATCCCGGGACCCGCCTTGTTCCCTGAAAGGCCAGCACAGAAGGACACAAGGTCATGATGACAACAGCCCAGTGCTGGCCTGGGAAGAAGGGTCTTTAGTCCATTCCCAACCCGTGACACATGGCGAGGACCGTGGGGAACCCTCTACTCTCATCTATGACACAGACCTGGGTTCGATGGGAGAACCAGGAGGCCACAGCACAGACCTGGATGTGAGAGAGGGGGGGGTGGCTGCGGGCTCTCGCTGTCACCTCTCTCCCCATTGCCACACGGCCTGCCCCGAGCCTGGTGACAGCGGACTGGCTGCTCACCCTCCAACTGCTGCTGTTCGTAGAGGGCCTGCTCGCTCTCCTCCGTGGCCTCCAGCTCGCCGTGGCTACTGCGCTTGTGCATGGCCAGCGTGGAGGTCTGGCGGTAGGTCTTGCCACAGCTGTTGCAGGTGTAGGGCTTGCAGTGCGTGTGGACCACGTGGTGTTTGTAGAGGCTGGAATATTCCGTGAAGCGCTTTCCACAGCCCGGCACGGTGCACATGTACGGCTTCTCCCCTAGGACAGAAGCCACCAGAGCAGTTTAATCCACTGGCTCACCTTCCTCCTGCTCTGGGAAGGGATTCCCCATCAAAAGCGAACAGCTGGAGACAGACTGGTGAAACAATCAGCCCAATAAAGCAATTCCTATTTCCTTTAACTCCCCGACTACCCGCCCTGCCAAGTCTGGCCTGGAAATGACTGTTTCCAGCCAGCAGATGGGGAAGAGTTGCCTGTGTTTCACCCTCTTCTCTTCTTACCTGTGTGGATTCGCATGTGGTTCTTGTAATTGGTGGCACTGGTGAAGCCCCTGCCGCAGTTGGGCTCCGGACACATGTACGGCCGCTCGCCCGTGTGCGTTCGGATGTGAACCTTGCGGATGTTGGACGTGGTAAAAGAACGGCCACAGCCCACAAAGGGGCACTTGAAGGGACGCTCACCTGCATTGAGAGAGTAACAGGGGTGAAAGTCCTGCTACAACACAGCTACATGGAATTCCCTGGACACCCACATCCCTTCACTCCTCCACACTACTACACCAACGAGACTTCAGATCACACCAACTGCAGGCACGTTTTCTCTAACAACATTGGCATCCCTACCCATTTCCCTCTGCTCTTTGTAACTGAGCTGAGAATCCCCACAACTACTTCTACTACCCATTTGCTTCTGCTTGAAGACAACTTCAGTTCTGCCTTGTTTGACCCAAGACACAAAAAGGGATGTCCTGGATAAAGACTGAAGCAGTACTTTATCTTGGAGACGCTTTCAACGGGCAGCTCAGTTCTCCTCCTGTGCTGCTCACCTGTGTGTGTCCGGATGTGTTTCTGTAGATCTCCAGAGGTTTTGAAGGCTTTGCTACACACGTCTTCTGGACATTTGTACGGTTTCTCACCAGTATGTGTTCTCACATGGCTCTTCAGCCCATACCCTGTCCAGGAAAGGAACCATAATTAATTTTATAACGAGAAGGAAATAATATGGCAAATCATGTACCACCTCTCAGTTGATGCATTTCTGAATGTCTGTCCTGCATTTGCAAAGCTGAAGGGGAAGAAACATCCAAACCACCTCACAACATCACTGTCAGGACTTCTTTCTGCAACTCCTTTAATCTGACCATAGTTAATCAAGTCCTGGGCAGCCTCCCACACTGCAGTTCCTTCTCACAAGGCTTTAAAAGCTATGGTCGTTGTGCTCTGCTGGAAAAAAAGCCAGGGCTGATACTCAAAGAGCAGCTTGGACTGGACAGAAAACAAAATTTGCTCAAAAGAGAAATCGTTACCTGTAGCAAATGCTTTCCCACAGCTCGGGAAGTCACACGTATATGGCCGGTCACCCGTGTGAGCACGTTCATGTACCTGGAAAGGGAAGAACAGGTCCCTAAAATGAAGTCCAAGACAAGGAGGAAGGAAATCAGAGTGGAGAAATCTGGCTGGCGGAGAGAATCTGAAGTTCTCTGTTGGATTTCCCCTTGGCCAATTAACACATCTGGGTCTCTCGGGGAGCCAAGTGCACAACTCAGCCTTTTGCACAGCCGTGTTGTGATCTGTCACTATGAGATGGGGAAATGGCAGTGTTGTGATCTGGCACTATGAGATGGGGAAATGCCTGCTCTGCACGCTGAGCTTCACCTTCTGCACGGTACCTGCTTTACCTTTAGATGGTGGGCGGTGGTATAGAGGCGGCCACAGCCTTTGTACCCGCAACGGAAAGCTCTGCTGCCGACCTGCTGCCCCTTCTCACTGCTCTGCACTTCCTCCTCCTGCAAATCCTGCCCAGAGACGTATGGAAATCAGTTCAGGGAGACACTACAGCAGGCTTTGCAAAGCCCACACAGAGAATTTCCCTCCTTCAGTTGTCTTCACAAAAACACGTTCCTACAAACGCAGCTTGTGCACATACGATGCAACCCAGGGATCTAGGAACCAGCCATTTCCCATTGCCACCTCCCACCTCACTGGGTGTTCTCAGCCACATAACTCACCCCCGCCGTGCCTCACTGAGCTCATTTGTAAAACTTGCAGCTAATATATCTGCTAACCTTGCAGAGAAGCCACAAAGCTGGTGTTTTGGTTTTTTTTTTTTAATTACTAGCTGTCAAAGGGCTCTGCATCAAAAGGAGTTTGGCCTAGATTCAGAAATGCACCACTGAAAAAGTCAGACCTGGGAAGGGACCTGGCTGGAATCTTCACTCTTTGTATGGCAGATGTTCGTCACTCCCTCCTCGTCCTCATCAGACACCTACAAGTGAAGAGGCACGGGTACTGTTCACACCTTCCTGTGCAGCGTGGAGCAGGTGAGAAACCCCAGCAGGAAGGCACTCCCATCAGCAGTGCAACCCCACTCTTCTCCAGAGAGCTGGGGGAAGCTGCACCTACCACAGCAGAAAGGCCTCCATTGGCAAACCCTAGTGCTGACCAGCTGAGCACTGGACCAACACACTCCTGGTAGCCCCTCCTCACAAAACACCATGAAGATGGGAGAAAATGGCAACACTCAAGACATTCAGACGGAGCACTGCAGTGACAACACGTTACTGTTTGAAGCTATTTTGGTTTTTGAGACCTTTGCCAACATGTGGAACAGCAGTTGTAACTTAGCCACTCCTGACATGGAAAAGGCTGCTGCCTGAATCATCTGTGGAAGAGAACATCATACCCAGGTGGCATTATGAAAAACTCAAACAACAAACACCTACAAGGAGGGAAATTTAAAGCAAGAAAAAATAAACCCAAGCTGTATCACAGCAGCTCTCTGCTCTTCCCAAGGTGTGCCTGCAGCAAGCTCAGGGCAGCAGGCCCAGCACCCTGTAGGAACCAGCTAGAAACTGCCCCATTCTAGGTCCTTAACTGCCAGCTACCTGCCAGTGGTGGCACTCTCACAGTGCCACTCTCACCCTGCCCAGCCTCTCTTCTCAAAGCTGGCACTGCTGAGAAAAAAATACATGGAAGGACTAATGACAGGAGGACACTTAAACCCCAGGGAGGACACCAGCCCCTCAGTGCTGCTTGGCAAACCACGAAAGAAGCGCTGCATCCTCACCTTACTGGTGTACTGGTTTAATGCATTCATGGTCTCAACATCAAAGGCGTCGTCTTCCTCCTCTCCAGCCAACTCCTCGAGCCCAGTTTCTGCTTGCACTTCCAGGATGGTGCTGCCAGGTGGCACGATGACAGGGCGATGGATGAAGGCAGTGGAGCCATCCTCCAGCTGGATGGCCTCGAAGGTGCTGGGGTCATAACTTTCTGGAAGAGGAACCCAATAACATCAAATGTAAAAGAGCTGCTGAGTGCGAGGCGCCCTTCATCTCCCTGGGATACGCTTTAGCAACTTCTGCTCCAGCTGCCGAGGGAAGAACAGGCAACAGGCTTTACCTTTAGTGGTGTTGTGAATGTAGGCCATACTGCCATCTTCTAGCACCACTGGCTGGCCATCTTCAAAAGCCACAGACTCTAAAAACAAAGAAAAAAACCAATAAAAATCCACACAGCTCACTGGAAGACTCAGATGGGATGGAGAGGACCCCACATCAGCTCCTGAACACTACAGTGTTCACACCCCTGGAAGAAGACACAGCAGGGCTGCCTGGTTGCCCTGGAAGCCAACCACAACTAGAGGTTCTAAGACACTTGAGCCCTTCTGACATGAATTATAAGGTTTTTTTTTAATGCTCCATGCAAACTTCACCACACTTCTTCAACTCCTTGGGGTAATGAAGTATCTCACCACCAGATTATGTCTGGACAAGAAGGATGACTCCGGCACAGGGTTGTGTAAAGGCAAACACAAACATCCCACAGCAGAGAACCAGAGGTGAGAAGGAAAACCCCTCTCACTGGGAGTTTGGAGGTGGGGAAGAAGATGAAGGGAGGAAAGGGGCACAGCCAGGCATACAACATGTGTTTCAAGGAACTTTTTAAGAACAGAAAAGTGAGGAGCTTGGGAGGGTGAAGGAAGGAGTGCCCAAAGCAACAGAGCTCTTTCCACCTCCCTTCTTACATCTTATCGTGGTCAGGGAAGACTCCTTTGTGCCACTCTTGTGCCTGCCACACGAAATGAATGCCCATCACCTATCAGATTAATTAATGCCACCTCATTTCAGAGGTGACATTGGCTGATGGGTCAATGAGCAAGGTGGCATTGCTTCCAACAATGTTCCCCACCCGCAAAACTATTCCAGAAGTAATATATTATCTCATTGTTTACAGGAAATTCCTGTCCAACTGCTCCCACATGAAACAAACTTTGTTTGGGCTCCGTAGGTGGCACAAACACAGCACACAACTTACTGGCCTTGCTTGTAGACTTGCAGTTTGTCAGACTGACAACTGTGAGAGAGCCCACAGGTGAAACAACACTTAAACATTTGCTTACACCACCAGCAAATTTGCCTTCCTTTCAGATTGCTAAAACTTGGTAGGAAATCACGTGTTCAATGTTCTTCCTTGCTCATTCAGCCTCAAAACCATGTGCATTAAAAAAACCCTACACCTACACGGCCTTCTTAAACAGAGCAAAAAGAGAAGCCCAACTGTTGGGACACGGACAACTCCAGTTACATCTACAACCTCCTTCTTAAAAGACAGAGGTGAATTTATGGTCCTCACCTTTCTGAACTGTCACCTGATGGATATAAGCTGTGGTCCCATCTTCAAGTTCAATGACTTGCCCTTCAATCAGCTTTTCACCTGAAACAGTTAAAAAACTGCCATCAGTGCTGCCAGCAGAGTCCCATCTTTCTGGTCCCACGAGCTGTCCCCTTTGCCGCATCTTCCCAAGGAACCCAGTCCCACTGAAGACAGTAAAACTGTTAACTTTCAAGCTGCTATTTATCAAGCTTTCCCCTGAATAGAGGCTCTTAACCTCCCAGAAATGCTGGAGCCTCCCTTTCCTAGACAGGAGGATACAAGACAAAGAACCTCAGTGATCACTTGTTTACACGCTGCTCTGCACAGCCCTGTAAGCCAAGAAGCAGAAAGAATGATGTGTGCTAAGCATTTTGGATCTAAAGTAGAAAGCAATTGCACTTGTGCTGGAGAAAAATACAACTAGGAGCTTTTAACAGCATCAGCAGGGGCCTGAAGTTTTATTTCCTTCTACCTTGGTGGAAGATCAATGCTTGGAAAAGAGGACCTAAGGGAACTTAAAAGCGTTTCTACCCTCAATGGGTTGTGAAGACGAGACTCTTAAAGTGGTGTAACTCTCAGTAACCCTATAATAACATTCCAGTTAACGAATTATTTGATGCAAAGAGGACACTGCTCCATCCCACTTGAACACAAGGAATCCAGGTTGCTTTCACCCGGTGGACAATGTTTTGGGGGTATGGCAGAACCTAGTGGTAGCCAAAATAGTCCCACTCCACACACATAATAAACCTGCAGTGAGTTCACACAGAAAGGAAAGCAAGAGAATAATCCCCAGGACACGAAGCCTCGCAACTCAACTGTCCTGTTCTGCAGGCTGGGAAACAGTGTGTTCCTTTTCTCGGGAACAGTGGGCGGTGAAAGAACCAGCACCTCCAAATCCCAAAATAAGGGCAGATGTTGCATTTGGCAGTGATATCATTCCAGTTAGCTCAGCACCCCTTTAAGTGAGAAAACCACTACTCTGATCCAAATTCTATGTGTCTCAGTAAAGTAAAACACCCTACTTAGCTGCAGGGGAAGTTTTGGGTTGAAAAGAGTCCTGCAGGCCATAGTGTGAACTCCATTTCCCCAGTTACCCCAGAGAGAACGGGGCTCACTCCAGTCTGAACAGAACCTTTCTTCTCTATGGCAACAGCTCTGCCATCTCGGAGAATCACAGGATGATATGGGGTTGGAAGGAACCTCTGGAGATCATCCAGTCCAACTCCCTGCCAAAGCAAGTCCACCCAGAGCAGGTCCCACTGGAACATGTCCAGACAGGGTCTGAATGTCTCCAAAGACGGAGACTCCACCACCTCCCTGGGCAGTCTCTTCCAGGGCTCTGCCACCCTCAGAGTGAAGAAGTTCCTCCTCATGTTTAGATGGAACTAAACCACTGGAAAAAGACTGGTCCCACCCTCCTGACACCCACCCTTTAAGTATTTATAGGCATTGATCAGATCCCCCTTCGGTCTTCTCTTCTCCAGACTAAAAAGACCCAAGTCCCTCAGCCTTTCCTCATAACAGAGATGCTCCAGGCCTCTCATCGTCTTTGTAGGCCTCTGCTGTCCCCTCTCCAGCAGTTCCCTGTCCTTGAACTGGGAAGCCCAGAACTGGACCCAGTGCTCCAGATGGGACCTCACCTGGGCAGAGCAGAGGGGCAGGATGACCTCCCTCCACCTGCTGGTCACACTCTTCCTGATGCCCCCCAGGATGCTATTGGCCTTCTTGGCTACAAGGGCACATTGCTGCCTCATGGGCATCCTGTTGTCCATCAGGACTCCCAACCCTTTTTTCTCAGAGCTGCTTTCTAGCAGCTCAGCCCCCAGCCTGTACTGGTGCATCTCCAAAGGTTTATTTCCAACCCAGAGGCATGTTTTAGTTCTGCTGCATCACTCTTCTGTGCAAATCTAACAGATAGCTGTTAGCTTCCTGTACCATGCAACCACGACAAGATCTATGACAGATTGCATGCCACGAGGGCACTTTTGGTAAGTCTGACTTGAATTTCACAGGGTCAACCAAGAGACTTTTAGGCTTCACAGCCCAATGGAACCGTTACCTTTGACAGCCTGCTGAATGTAGGCTGTCGTCCCGTCACTAAGGGTCACTGCTTGCAAGCCCAAGCTCTCCATCCTGCCCCGCTGTCTGCTCCTCAGACATGAATTTCACTTTACTCAGCGCACTCGCAGAGAGCACCGGGACCCAGAGCAAGAGGTTTGTGGAGCAGCGAGTTGTCTTCTGTGTTGCAAGCCTTTAAATAAAAAGAACAATTCCCATTTTATTGTATTTTTTTCCCAACGTGTATACTCACTTTTGCACGTTAAGAAAGGCTTGAACTATTTGGGAGATGATGAAGGATTAAACTGGACAAAAGATCTACCCTTCCCATACCAAAGGCAGGCAGGGCTAACAATCTACCACAGGCAAATATAAGATAGAGCTTAGCAAGCCAGCAAACTGACAGAGTCTTTTTAGAGATAGCACAAATGCCACATTCAAACCCTTCCCATCCTCCATATGATCTGCAGGAAAGGTTGCTGAATTCTTTGAAGCCTGAAGCTACAGGCTGAGGCTGTCTTGTGCTGGAAGAGAAAGTAGCAGGACAATGAGCTTCATCCCTGAAAGCACCCTCATCCTCTCCTTCCTTTCCTTTCCCATTCCCAGCCTTCTGAGAGCTATAAGCAGATATGTTAAAACATCCACACCCCCGCAAGACCATTTTCCTACGGAGGCAGTATGCTGATAGATTATCTTAAAAAGCTGCAGTGGATTCTACATGAGTAATCTCTGAGATAGCCTGCTATTTTATCATTCTGATTTCCAGGAACAAGTCTGACTGCTCTGTCTGTCACTGCAGCACCCAGGGGCACAGCCAGGCTCTGTGCCACGCTTGGTGCCCTCTAACCCAAGTGCTCCCTTGACAGACAGCTCCTCTCCAACTGCAGCAGACTCTGCCTGCTTTTAGGGCTGACACCTCCTGAGAGTCATTGCATCTCGTTTCCCAGCAAAGGCTCTGTCCCAGCAGGGTCGCTGGGGCACCGCTGGGGAATCGAAGCCCCTTTAGGGCTGCTGTGGCCGCCATGCAAACCAATGTCAGCGCTGCTGGAAGGGCCAGGAATGGATGGGGCAGGTGGTGCCTGAGGAAAGCCAGATATAGGCAGCGGTGCGAAGCCTGGTACCCTGAGGGGCAGGACGGGGCCTGGCGCCATGGGGAGCCCGGCGGGGAGCGGCGGGGCGGGCGGGCCCTGGGGTTGGTGGGGAGACATGGCGGGGTTTCCCCCGTGTTGTCGGCCTGGGGGAGTGACCGCAGCAGCTCGCGGAGACCCGGCTGCCCCATGGCCATCATCTCCACCCCTACCCTCAGGCCTCCCCCACCATCACTGGCACCGACCTGAGAAAACCCGACGGGGCCGACTCCGCCGCCTGACCGCCACGCACCGGGGCCCGGCCCCTACTGGCCCCGCCCCGCAACCTGCATAGCGGCGGCGCTCACCGCTCCGCCTGCGCAGCCCGCCCCGTTCTATCCAGGTTCCGGGGTCCCGCGGCCTTGCCCCCCGGAACTGGACAGGCAGGACCGGTTTAGGGCGACCGAGCCTCTGGGCAGCCAGTGCGCATGCGCAGAGCCCGGCAAACGCATGCGCATTGCCCACATTGAAGCCGAGCGGCTCAGTATGCTCTTAGGGGCCTTGCCGTAACACAGACCTCCTGTGGGACCCTGCGCGAATAAACTTAATACGGAGGCTTTATAGCACTGAAGGCCAAAAGGGGAAACCTGTCCCGGCAGCAGGGCGTTGTGCTGCCTACTTCCCAGCGGCTGCTGAGGGGAAACCGGGGCTTCTGGGATGTGCACCCTCATCACTCTGTTGCCAAGCTATGGAGGGGCTCCTGACCTGGTAGTCTGAGGCAGTAGCAACGAGGCCGCTCGATTAGCGACGAAAGAGAGGCGGGGAGGGGAAAGCCCGCCCAGGGGGGGTAAGGGGGGGGG
>VXBJ01004424.1:874122-887100 GCA_013400055.1 Nycticryphes semicollaris | reverse complement strand
TAAGAAGGGAGGGATGGAGAGGGAAACCCAGCAGGATGAAAACCATCTCCTAGATGCTCGGCTGCAAGTGTTGTCCAGCAAATCCCAGTACGGTGCAGGATGAGGANCCCCCAGGTCCCACCACCATCCCCCTGGTCTCATCACTGTTCCCCAGTCCCACCAGCATCCTACTGGTTCCCTCACCACCCCCATGGTTCCATCACAGTTCCCTGGTTCCACTGTCATCCCCTGGTCCCATCACTGTTCTCTGGTCCCATCACTGTTCTCTGGTCCCACCACCATCACCCTGGTTCCACCACCATCTCTCTGGTCCCAACACCGTCGCCCAGTTCCAACACCGCCCCCCCCCTTGGTTCCACTGCCATCCCCCTGGTCCTAACACCATCCCCTGACCCCACCACCGTCCCATTGGTCTCAGCACCCCTGCCAGCACCCAAGATATGTCACGCCAGCACCATGCCCACCTGTGATCTCCTCCGGCTTGATCTCCGCCTCGAACTCCAGAGTGATGCGTGTCACCTCCTTGTTGGAGGAGTTACGAGCCCGGCGGCCCTTCCCCTTCTTGGATGAGTCACACTTGAGGTTGACGAAGGCAACCTGGCAGTCGGAGCAAGGTGCTGAACCGCCTGCATGTGGGGGGAAAAGTCAGGACCCTGTCCCTCCTGTGGGGCACAGGCATCCCTGGCATCCCCCTCCCATCACACCTCACCTTGCGCCCCAGCCTTCCCGGCCTCCTCCTGCTTGCCCTTGGCCCGTGGGTGCAGGTGGCACTTGGCATCCTTGATCTTAAAGGAAGCCTTTTGCTTGATTGGGGCAGTGACAGTCTCTAAAAGAAAAGGTGGGTGCTCAACAACCCCGGTGCGGGGCAGCCCAGCCGGCGGTGGCCATGGGCACCCCAGGAGTCCCCTTACCGAGACACTGCTGGCTGCTGTTGGTGGGTCTCTGCTGGCCACCCTGCCGCAGGACAGGAGTCCCACAGCTCACCGTGTAGCTGCTGTCAGACTCTGTGGGATGGAGGAATGGGAGTCAGGAGATGCCGGAGCGGCTGCCCGGTTCCCACCATGCTCTGCTGGGGTGATGCAGGGAGGAACGGCTGCACCGTGGGGAGGATGATGCTGAGCACCCCACCATGAGGATCCTTCACCAGGGACCCATCCCATGGATCTACATCCCCACAAACAACCACCTCCCTCCCTCACCCTGGCTGCTGCTTGGGTGCTCTTCACCCTGGCCCTGCAGCCGCTCCTCTCCCCGGCCAATTCTGGGTCATGAAGGGAAATGGGGACCCCCTGCCCCGGTCCGGTGGTGGCACTGGTTCTGGTACCTGGTAGAAAGCGGGCCTTGGAGGCGCAGGTGAGGGCGCAGCTGTCCTTCTTGCCCGTCTTGTTGCAAGTGAGGGTGGCCCGTGGTGGCACCGAACCTGGCAGGCATTTCACTAGCTCGGAGGGACATGCGCCGGCTGGTGATGACAAGCAGGGAGATGCCCGTGGCTGGGGACAGGCAAGGGACCCCTGCACCCTCCCAGGTCACGAGAGGATTCACCGGGGAGGAGGGGGTGCCATAGAGCAACATGGGGACCCCAGACCTGCATCCCAACCCCCTCAGCTCCTCCTTTGAGATGTCAGAGGGAATTGATGGGGTTTCAGTTTTTTTGGGGAGTGGGCAGTTGGGTACCAGAGCACGGCCAGGGCCATGAAAACAGCCCCCTTAGGGACACTTGCTGGTGCAGAAGGTTATGGCCAGCCCTGAGCATGGTCGAAAAAGCAACAAGATGACCAAGGGCAGAGGGAGCAGGGCAACACCTTATGGCACTTCCCATCCAGACCCATGTGAGATGGTCATGGTACCCCAGCCCAAAGCAAGCCCACCCCAGAGCATCCCTGTGCTGGGATGCCCCCAGACACCTGTGCTCCCCACCAGGAACTTAATCCCAAGAGCCCAAATCGATGGAGGGGCCGTGGGGCATCGGGAGCATCCCCAGCTGTGGTGTGTCCTGCCCTGAAGTACCTATGCAGTCCTTTTTGTTCCAGTGCAGCTTGCAGCCAGTGGGACAGGTACACTGGTAGCTGCCGGGTGTGTTGATGCAACCAAATTTGCAGCCCCCCCGGTTGATGCTGCATTCGTCGATGTCTGTGGGGAAGAAGGGAGAGGTGGTGGGAAAGGGGCAGCAGGACCCCCCTGGTTCTAACTCTGAAGCAGTGCATCAACTCAGGGCTGGGATCTTGGATGGATAAATTGCCTGGCTGGGGATGGGGACATGCACCACAGGGCGCTTCCAGACGTGTCCCCTCCCTGTAGCCCCTCAGGGACACAGGGACCCTTGACTGCCACTGTCCCCAGGGCCGGGTGGTGACGGGTGCAGCCCACCCAGGCTGAGCCTGGCCCTGCGGCAGGCTGGGGAGCTGCGGGGGGCAGCAGACAGAGCTGACATGGAAGCACTTAGCTGAATTCAAAAGGCAGCTGCTCGGCAGCCACAGCCCCTCTTCCCCATTGCAGGGACCCTCCACCCTGGTCCCTCTCCCCACGGCAGAGACTCTCCTCCTGGGCCCAGAATGGGGCATCCATCCTCCAGGTCTGGCATGGAGCAGGGGAAAAGTTGGGGGGAGCTGCCAGGGATGGAGCTGTGTGCCCTCAAACACACCTCCTTGCCCAGCTACCCCTTCTCAGGAGCATCAGTGGGAGCCAGCAACCTCTCCAATGCAGGGTCTCACCAAGAGCATCCCAGGGGATGCACTGGCTCGTGCTGGCTGTGTATTTTGGGGGTACAAGAAGGGTCATCCACTTTCACTGACCAGGCAGTGCCATAGCACCCATCCTCGTGCCACCGTCCCCCCAAGCCACAACATGCTCCAGCAACTTCCCCAAAGGGTGCTTCTTCTGCCTCCCCGCTTCCCAGGGGCACCACACGCCCCCGCCCTTGGGACCTATCTACCTCGTGAAACTTAAATCAAACCCTTTTGATGTTCCCCTTCCCACCCCGTTCCAGCTCCCTGCCAAAAACGCTGGGGATTTCTCCCTCTCTCCCGCTGCAGACAAGTCGCAAATTGTTCCTGTCGCTCCGTTTGAAGTTGCAGACACCAGCGTCTGGCTGCGAGCCCCCTCCCTGCCTGGCCCCAGCTCAAGGGTATGTGGGGAATCGACCTTCCCTGCAGGTCTTTGGGGTGAGTGGTGTCCCCAGGGGTCCTGCAGCGACCACGCCATGGGGCTGCCCCATCCCCGGGTGCCTCCATGTGCCTCCCCAGGGACCCAAGCCCAGCATCCAGCCGGTCCTACCTCCGCAGTGGGTGAGGCCGTAGAGCGTGTAGCCCTTGTTGCAGAGGCACTGGAAGCTGCCGGGGGTGTTGATGCAGAGGTGATCACAGGTCCGGTCGAAGGAGCACTCATCGATGTCTGGAGGAAAGGCAAGGGGGGAAGGTGAAAGGGTGGAGGGGTGTCCCTTTCCTGCTCCTCCTGCTTCAGCAAGCTCAGGCTGCACTGGGATGCTCCAGAGATCCAGCACTGGGATGATCTAGGGACGCTGCACTGGAATGTTCTGGGACCTGGCACCAAATTGCTCTAGGTATCCAACATTGGATGTTCCAGGGATCAGGATGCTCAGGGATGCTGCTGCATTGGGATGCTCTAAGACCCAGCACTGGGTTGTTCTGTGAATCCAACACCAGATTGCTCTGGGTATGCAACAGTCAGATGCTCTGTGGACCCTGCACTGGGATGCTCTGGGACCTTTCACCGGGATCCTCTAGGAACCCAGCACAGTGATGCTTAGGGAACCCTGCACTGGGAGGCTCCAGGACCCTGTGGTCCCACATTTACCTGCTTCCAAGCTCCCTCCTGTCCCACCCCAGCCGCTGCTACATGGAAGCAGCAGCCCAACACACCAGCATCTCCCCTAAATGTCTTGCCCTAAGCTCCTGCCAAACAGGGCACAGCATCATGGCTACTGCCCAGCCAGGGCACTGGGATGCTTTACGGGCAGGTCCTGCCCTGGGGACAGTGCCAGCAACGTCTTCTTGTCCCCACAGGGGCACCTCGCCGGGGCAGGGAGGCTCTGGCTGGGCAGGTGAACCCACCCCAGCAGGTTTAAGCATCATTTCATTGGCTTCATTAAGTTAATTGCTGCGCTCATGTCAAACACCCGGGAGCACAGAACCTGGATGGAGATGAAAGCGGTCGTGGCCCCGGAGTGCACCAGCTCCCCTTCCCAACCCTTCCCCAGCCGCACACTTTTGGGAGGCAAGATCTGGGCTCACGCACACCCGCCGTGCCATGGGCTGGGGGGCAGAGCCCCATGCTCTCCCCGCATGGCCCAGTGACCTGTTGGGTCTTTTAAACCCACTGGATTTAGGTGGGGTTTGCAGGAGGATGTTGGGACAGGGAGAAAAAAAACAACAAGGTGGGAAAAGCTGCATGGAGCAGGCAGCTCCCTCCAGAGAGAGCAGGATGCATCCTCCCCCTCCCCTCCCACCCCCCAACAGACGGGGGAAGGAAGAATCCCTTTGCAAAAGCCACTGAAATTCTTGTTCTGCCTTGATGGCTTGCAAAAACAGCGTGTCCCTGAGCAGGGCACGATCCAGCCCCTGCCGCAGGGTGGCTGGCAGAGGGGGAGAGACAAGGCAGGACACATCCCTGCTGCTCTTCCCGTCACCCAGCTCAGGAAATCCACAGCCTCTGGAGAGGGAAGAAGGCATCGGTGTGCTTCAGCAGGGAGCCACGGTCGTGCTGCTGCGGGATGGCTAGCAAAAGACTTTGTGCAACAAAGCAGAGCAGCTCCGGGAGAAGCCCAGAGGTGGCAGGGTGGGTGCTGAGCTCAGGGTGCCCTCCCAGGACACGTGGGGTGTCCCCTGGCAGGATTACTGAGCAATGGGTCCTGGGCTGCTGGCTGGGGATTCTCCCCGTGCCCTGCATCCCAGCCCACGGGGCTGCAGGGAATGTCATGACCGTCATCCCAGCGCTGAGTAAGGCTGGAGGATTTCACCTGGCATCTGCCTAATTGCTGGCTTTAACTCTGCTGCGAGAAGAGCCCAGAAATCCAGAACTCGGGAGCAGGGCTGGGACGACAGCCCAGCTCAGCAGATCAAAGGGCTAAGCCCCAGACCAGAACCCAAATCCAACACTAATCCCCCAAAGGATGTATGTGGTCCAGAGGAAAGCAAAGAGGAATGAGTAACAGGGCCAGGGCTCCTCCAGCAGCAGCTGTGGGAGGGCTGGGAACCACTGGAGGGCAGGGAGGGGTGATGTCTCCAGGCAGGGCAGGGTGGCCGGGGTCCCGCTGCCCCTTACCTTGGCAGTTCCTCTCGTTGATGAGCAGCTTGTAGCCCTTCTTGCAGCTGCACTCAAAGCTGCCCACTGTGTTCCTGCAGATGTGGTCACAGCCGCCGTTGTTGAGCCGACACTCGTCGATGTCTGGTGGGGACAAGGGACACATGTCACGTCCCAGCTGGGATGCTCAAGCAGGAGAGTGGGGTCCTTCCCTCCGGACCCCATCCCCACCTGGAGCTGGGAAATGGAGGAAACCCTTTGGATCACCGGAGGAATGTGGTTGCTGGTTTTATCTGGGGAGCTGATGGAGGACACTGGGGAAACCAGGGAAGGCCAGGGCTTCGGGGCTCAGCTCCCCTGGGGAGCAAAGCCTATAATTTGGGCAGGTCTCAGCATCCCCCCGGAGCAGAGCCAGGGTCTGCAAAAGAACCTCGCAGCTGAGGGAAAGCACCAGACCAGAGTCTTGCAGAGTCATGGCCTTGGGCTGGGCAATAAATTTGAGGACCAGGAGCAGCAGGAAAACAAGACCAAGCCAGGAGGGATAACTCCTTCCTTCAAAAACAGCCACTTGACAAAAATAAGTACCTTTCAACCCTCACCTCTCTGCTGGCCATCTCTTTCCTGCCATAAACACAGCTAAAAATGACGATGCACAAAAACTGCAAAGAGCCCCAACAACCTGGAAAGAGGCTGGCACTTGGGTTTTTTAGTTGGTTGTTTGTTTTTTTTTTCACTTTTTTTTCCACTAATCACAAAATTTACTGCTAGGAAATGACCTGTAAAATGGAAGGAGACCAGGAAAAGGCAGTTGCCTTCCTTCTCCCTCCATCCCCCAGCGCCGGGGCAGCAGCTCTACTTCTCTGGGGCTGGGGTTTTCTTTTTACGACTGCGAGAGAGCGAGCTGTAAACCAGCCCACAGCCCTCATAAAACCCCCCCAGACACAGGGGACGTGGCTCCAGGTTATTGCACGTTCCTGGAAACTGCAGAATTGGAGAATGTAGGGGGACTGGGGGAGGGATGTTCTGATAAAATAAGAAGGGGCAGGGGGTTTCTGGAAGCAGTCAGCAGGTAGACAGGCAGCAGGATGGGGTCTCCTTTCAACTGGGGTCAAGTTCCCAGAGCTGCCGAAAGACACAATGCAGGCACCGACCAAGTCCTGGGGTCACGGTGTCCCCTTGCCTGGGGTGGAGGGGACTTGGGAGGGCTTCGGGTAACCAGTCTGGACTGCCCCCCACCTTGCAGGGGCAGGTGGATGGAGGTGTTGGTGGGATCCCATGGTGTCCTCCCCGAAGTGGGACTCGGTGCCTGATGCTGAACCACAGAGGGACTCGTGCAGCCCAAATTCCCAGCGTGGGTGCAGATTTCCTGCCCACCCAGCCCCTGCCCATGGGGAAACTGGAGCAGGGGGGGTGGAGTGAGGTGAGCTAGGACTCTCCAACCCCACAACTGCCATGCCATCACCTCCAAATTGACCTCACCTTTTCCCTTTCCTCCTTTCCATAGGCTTCTCAGGAGACCAGGGGCAACCACGGCACCTTTAGCAAGGTGGCTGAGTTCTCATGCCTGGGGGGGAAACTGGGGGGGTGTCCCCATCCCCACCCCATGGATGCAAACACCAAACAAGCGAATGCTGCAGATATCATTGAGCCAAGCTAAACCTGGGCATTTTCTAAGGACACCGAGGACACAAGGGGGAGTCTGGGGGACACCCCAGCCCCACTGGCACCCACCTACCTTTGCACGTCTTCCTGTCGGGCTGCAGCATGAAGCCCATGGGGCAGCTGCAGTGCACGCCTGTGGCCGCATCATGACACTTGCTGTCACAGCCCCCGTTGTTCACAGCACAGGTCTCTGCAAGGAGAGAGGAGAGAGCAGCCAGGGTGAGGGAATGGGGTCTATAAAAAGCTGGGGGGGGGTCACCCCATTCAGGTATCCCCATGCCACCAAAAGGTCCCCACATCCCCCAGGCATCCCCACACTGCAGCCTGGGAGAGCCAGTGGGTACAAACCTCCCCGCAGAACCCACCAAAACCACCCTTGGCTTTTCACGTGGCCATAACGAGGTCACGGAGCCCCCTAATTAACAAACACCCCCGACACAGACCGCATGGCCGGAGGGTTTAAGGCACTATCACTTGATGATCCCACAGCATCTTCCACCTCCTCAGTCGACACAGCGCTCACTGCCTTCCCCCTTGCCCCACCGCACACCCGGGTGCTGCTCCCCGGGGATTTCGGAGGTGAAATAAGGGCACGTGTGATTCACCCCCACATTGTTGCAGCCAGTGCTGAGGCGGGAAAAAGCACCCAAATTTCCTGTTTCACCATCCGAACCCCCGCGCAACCCTCCCACCTTCCAGCAACCTGCTCTTACAGAGCGGGTGTCTGCATTCAAGGTGGAGCGGGGAGTGGGGACAGCCCTGTCCCCTCCTTAGAGGAGGATTTATTAATTTTAGGCAGCAGCAGCTGGCTGTCCTGGGGAGGACGGGGTCAGGGACATGGGCATGGACGCGCAGGCAGAGACGCTGCCTGTTGCGAAACAGCCAAGACTCGGGGCGCTGGGAAAAGCGGAGGTGGCTCGACAGAGGCTCTTCATTCCCGAAACGCGTCGGATTTTCAGCTGATGGAGGGAAAAGCGGCTCCGTGGGTTGAATTCCACCATGCTCAGCCCCCACCCTGGCACTGGGGCTGCACGTCCCCCCCAAAACGGGCTCTGGTGGAGTCCAGCTTTGGCAGCTCCAACAAGGAGGAATCCATGTCTCAAGTGACAAGGTCACATCCCCTGCTACGCAAAACGCAGTCAGAGATGGGTCTCACCGGGGGTGCCCATTTCAGAGCTCCTCAGGGATGCAGGTGCGCAGCCCCCATCCCTGGTGGGATGGAGAAGGGTGTCCCATCAACCCCCGCCTCAGGCTGCCACCAAGCCACAAAGCCACCAGTGACCCTGTGCCACAAGGTCCCTAACCATCACCCACCGCTCGGGCACGCCAGCCAGTCCAGTGTCACGGGCTAATTTGGGAGACGCTTCATATAATTAGAACACACACACACAGAGGCAGCATCAGTGGAAAAAAAAAATCCAATTTAAAAAAAAAGAAGAAACAAAAAGCTAATTATTTCAGTATTATCAAAGTCAGCTGTTGCTGGTAGGACTAGAAGGGACACTAATTTAAAAGAAGCATTTTCAGCTTGACAGCTTCCCTGTGAGATCAATCCTCAATTTCGGTCCTAACCACCAGAACAATGGTTTGAAGTGCATTAAGTTGTTCACAAAGGATAATAAAATACTCCTTTCAGAAGGCTGGTTGCTCGGATAAATGAGGCGTTTGGGCTTCAAGGAACCCAAGATGAAAAATGCCTTGAAGAAATTCCTTGGAAAGAGCAAATCCCAGGTTCTCCCGCTCTTTGCGAGCGCCGCATGGGGTGGGAATGACTGAACCATCCAACCATTTGCCGCAGGGCGAGGGAGCTGGGATCGCTCTGTGCTCCTCTTGCCGCTGCTATTTTTATGATGTCCCATAATAAGAGAACAAAAGGGACCATTTTATGAAATTAATAACCAGCACAATTACAAAACCGAACGGCAAGGGAGGGATTTCTGTAGATATTATTCCTCCAGCCAGGTTCTCGCGCCGCACACAGCCTGGCCACGCTGGGACCCTGTCCGTCCGTGTCCCCCCACGTGGCATCAGGACGAAGAGCACGGTGCAGGTGACACCGTGCCGAAGGGAAGAAGGAAAATTTTCTGGAAGCCCGAGGAATTATCAAACACCAGCCTCTGTTCCAGCAGCTGCCACAGAAGTGGCCCAGGGAGGATTGATTTACCAGTGTTGCCGCCAGGATGGTGGAGCCGGAGAAACGGAGGCACTGGGTGGGGTGGGGCACAGGGCTCTCTGGGGACTGTGGTGCCCTGGGCACCCTCCAGCATCCTCCAGCGCTGCAGCACCCATCTCCCCTTTGCACCTTCAGCGATTTTGG
This sequence comes from Nycticryphes semicollaris, assembly GCA_013400055.1. NCBI lineage: Eukaryota > Metazoa > Chordata > Aves > Charadriiformes > Rostratulidae > Nycticryphes > Nycticryphes semicollaris. The sequence goes on along the minus strand of VXBJ01004424.1, from coordinate 877,862 downwards.
CTGAGATGGAAAGTAAAGCAAGTCCTACCTGCCATCCCATGAGGATGTGGCCACTGCCTGAGGCATCCACGGTGTGGGAGCTGAGCCAGCACCACTGCAAACCCCCTTTGCCAAAGTGGGGAACACCATGTCCTGTAGGTTTTGCAAAGAACTAGGGGGGGGAACCATGTCCTATGAGCTTTGGAAAGAGCTGGAGTGGGGGGGGAACCATGTCCTATGAGCTCTGGAAAGAGCTGGGGGTAGGGGGCTGCAGGGGTACCTGGGAGGCAGCAGAGGTGGAACGGTGTGGGGCCAGGCACTGGAGCAAAGCTGCAGGAGAGCAGCATTGTTCATGGGTGCCGGCAGCCCTGGGGCTGCTCCCAGCCTGGCGTGACTCACCCAACCACACAGGGCTTTGGCGAGGGCCTCCATCGCTCGGGGAGGGAGAAGACAAAGCAGCTTGTGCACACACACACACACTCTTTCCCACCCTCCTCCACCCCAGCTCCAGTCTCCCTTCCCGACTGCTGTGCCACGGAAATCCTCACCCCTGCTCACACCCTGCATGGTGCTGGCTGTCTCTGGGGAGGGACAGAGTCCCTGCTTGTGTCCCCTGCCCATGTCCCCGCAGCATCCTGCCCACACACGCTCTGGCTTCGCCTCCACCTGCCAGAAAGCGGCAATCACCGCGGGACACAAGCCAGAGGAGATAATTGTGTGGTAATCAGAGGGATTACAGCTGGGTTGGCTGGAGGGGGGTGACAGCACGGAGCTGGGGATGTCCATCCCTCTTCTCCTACCCCCTAGGGAAAGGCTCTACAGAGCCCCCCAAAAACTCCCTGCTACCGGTGAGCATCAGTTGATGCTCCCTGCCACTGGTGAGCCACGTACCCGCAGCTTCTCCTGGACTTTGCACGCACCCAGCACATCCACAAACAAGATTTCCCACTGCAGACAAGTCACTGCACCTTCAGGCTGCCTTGGTGCCCTTCTTGGTGGGGCAGAGGCATCTCCTTACCTTTCAGAAGGGCTTAGAGACCCAGCAGGGAGTTGCAAAGAAATCCTTGGGGAAGCAGCTGAGGTGCCAGCCCAATTAAAGGTCATTGACAACTCCGTGATTTGCTGTCCCCCCCGGCCCCCACCCCTTCCCCTTCCCTCCCCAAGCATGATTAGCAGCTTCACCAAACCCTAGTACACCCTCAATGTCCCCACTTCCGCAGAGGGGACCGTCTGTGAGTGAGTGGGCTCCAGGAAAGGGTGATTTTGGGAGCACACAGCGCAGAGACGGGCACAAGCATCCCCCTCCCCATCACACAGCTGCTGGCAGATCACTGCTAGCTCCTCGTGGGTGGCCACGGAAGGGGGGATAACCATTGCCACAGCCACTGGAAAGCGGATTATCACCCCTTGCACCGGTCTGGATTGACCAAAGCAACGCAAGAGCCCCCGCCTCATGCAAGCACAGCCAGGGGAGGGTCTTTCTCTCTGTCCCCCCCAAGCAAAATCCACCCGCAGGCCAGGGCCAGGCTTGCATTGCGGGGTTTAAAAGCAGCAGCAGGGGACAGGGTTAGTGAGGCATGCGGTTAGCGTGACAGCTCAGCCCCCCGAACCCCGTTAGGATCTGGAGATGAGAGACCGTCTACAGTTAGACCCCTCCGCAGAGATAGAGAGAACAAAAATATTTACCATTAGAAAACGTCTCAAGGATAACGTGTTGCTGGAAGTGTCTCTCCCCTGTTTAACATTATAAAAAAGTGATTTAGTGTCCAGCAAGGAGCTTGGTTGGTGTCACACGTCAATGGGTCCGACTCCGCTGCTTTTCCAGCCTGCTGGAAATTGCCCCTTTGGGGTTTTTTTCTCCCCTCCCTCCACCTCCCAAAAGAGCCAAAACCAGAGGGTTTTGGGGGTCTGGTGCGTGAGCATCAGCCATCATCACCCTGTCCGGAACATCCCCTGTCCCACAGCCTCTCTGAACCCCATCCAGTTTCGCACCCCGTATCGTGCAGCCAGAGCCCCAAGCGAGAGGGATGAAGCGCGTTAATGAGGAGCGTTAGTGCAGCTCGTTAGTCTGGGATATTGGGTCCTCGCCGGAGCAAAACCAGCACGTGCTGGGGCGGGTTGTAATCCCTGAGAGGAGCCGTATGGGTGTTGCATGGCTGCTGCCTTCTGGAAGGCAACCGCATCCCACTTGCACTGCTGGGATTTAGCAGCTGAGCCCAAATTTGGGGTGTGCTTGGGCTTCTCAGCCTCACCCCGTGTTGGTGCAGGGAGCCCTGGTGAGACAGGGTGCAGCCCTGGGGTGAGCCTGGGTCAGGGAGGGGACAAATGGCCAAGAAAGGGCTGAGAACAGCTCTGGCAAAGCCACAGACCCCCAGATCAATACTAAAGCACCCAGGGATCACCCTTGGGGATTGCCTCAAAAAATTAGCTTGAGCTTTGCCCTGCAAAGGAATCTTTGCCTGACACCACCCATCCATGGCTGTGAGATGTCCCCCACCTCATGCTGGTCATTTTGGGAAGAGGACACCTCAGCACTTCTCTTATTTTTTGTAGGGAGCAGCACTGGACAGAAGCCAGAGAGCCCTGGGGCAAGTGCAGAGCTGGGGTGCTCGGGGCACGTGGAGCCCATCACCCCGTGGGACCGAGCGGAGACAAACGCATCCCCACTTAATAAGAAATGACGCCAGGTCTGTGCCGAGGGGAGGACGGTGGAAGGGGAAAAGAAGGGACAGGCAGCTCCCCAGCTGTCCCTGGGGGACTCAGGCTGAGGGCAGGGACCCAGCAGCTGAGATACGGGGTGCTGAAGCTCTACAGGGACCATGACCCCCGTGGGGAAGTGGATGTGGGTGGAAGAGCACGCATGGCATGCCCATGGCCACCCACCTCGCATCCCCAGGCCCTGCTTTCCCCTTCCCAGAACCCGGTCCCTTGGCTCTGGTGTCCCCAGCATTGACCCAGCACTGGGGTTTGGCACAGCCCCCGCACCCAGCATCGCTCCCAGCACCATTGGCTTCACAAAGCTGAGGAGCATTGGTGTTGTCCCCCCCAAACCCGCCTGGGCATGGGTCAGGAAATGGCCCATAAAACCTTAGCCGGGTTTAGTTTCCTTCTCCATCTAATCATATTTCCTCCCCACCCACCACCTCCTGCTCCGCTCAGTGCTCGCCAGGAGCTGGGGGACTGTGACAGCAGACCTGCTGCACCCCAAATATCAGCGGGAGGGAGCTCCAATGATGCCTTGGCTTCTAAATCTTCCCAGAAAGCCAAAATCTGCATCAGCCTGTGACATCCCAGTCTGTATCTCCCTGCGGGCGCTGCACCCTGAGCTGCTGGAAGATGACTGTATGTGCTATTATTTTTTTTTCCCAAAAAAAAAAGGCTGTTTTTTGAGCATAAATATAAATATTTAAGGTCATCGGCCTCCCCTCCTGGCTCCCCCTCCCCCTCGAGCCTGCAGACATGTTGGGAGCCATTAGGGCTGGCCCCGCTTTGCTCAGAGGCATGTTATTCATTATCTGCATTTTTAAAAGCCGGCAATAAAAAGCGGAAAAATGAAAAACACCGGCCGTGGCCTAATGAAACTGTCATTCAAAGGGGCTGATCGTGCTTCCTGCCGCGTGGTGTGATCTGAAGGGAACCTGGACCAGGGGCCTGTCCCGGCAGCCCATCAAACGCACCGCGTACAATTTCAAAGCCCATGGCCCGGGGAGCGAGTTTGCGTTTCCCCTCGCTGGAAACTTTATTCCCCTTGAAATGATGAA
>VXBJ01004424.1:861731-874055 GCA_013400055.1 Nycticryphes semicollaris | reverse complement strand
GTGGGTGGGTGGGGAGGGCTGTTTGCCGAGCCCCGGCTGTAAAACAAGAAAGGGTGGTTATAAATATCCGAGCAGGTACGTCGGCCGTAAATCTGCCGACCGGGCATCCCCATGGGGCGGCTGCCAGCTCCCAGTGACTGGAGCACAATCCCACAGTGTTCCCGTGGTGGAGATGGGGGTCTGGGAATCTCCTGGGGGTCGTGGGAGGTGGGTGGGCCCCCTTCCTGCAGAAAGAGGGGGGGCTGCAGACCCAAAAGGGACACAAAAGGCGCAGTGGTGGGGTTTTGGGGCTGATGTTGCTCCTAAAATCCTCCATTGCGGTGTTTCGTTTCCACCCCCCACCCCTACCGTCCACCCCAGGAGGGTGGGTGAGGGGGGAGGTCATGAGGATGTACTAGCTCCAGCGGGAGATGACTCCCCAACAGACGCAGGGTGGGGGGATATTTTGGCCAAGGTGATGAGGAGGAGCCATTTTGGAACCCCCCAAAATCCCACCCTCGTCCTGTGGTACCCAGGGTCTGAGCACAGAGACCCTGCAGCAAGCGGACCCCTCTGGAGCATCCCCCAAACCAGGAGATGCTTCAGAGGGTGGGTCACCCACCCCCTGCACCTAAGCAGCTCAGGAGCATCATTCCAGTGCCAAGCCTTCCCCAAATCCTCCCACCAACACACACACAACACAAGTGGGGGCCTCCGGCCAGGAGAAACATCCCCGCTGACGCATCTTGGGGTCCCCAAAGTCACCATGGGAAGAGTGGTCCCCACGCCGGGGCACAGCAATAACTCCACGGGAGGGTCTTCAAGGGGTGGGACGGGATGTAGCGGGAGCAAACACAAGGACGGCGGGGACAAGGAGCTGTGAGCGTCTGCCAGCAGCCAGGAGGGACTGGGATTAATCCTGGAACTGGGCTGGGTGACAGCGGTGACAGGCAGGAGGGCTTTGCTGGGGGTTCAGCCCTGAGCATCCCTCCCCACCGGGGGAGGGTCGGGCTCCTCCACCGCCATCCCCGAGGACGGAGCCGTCTGCCGTCTTTGGAAAGCGCAGAGGGTTTTCTGTTCAGGCACAGCGGGGACACGGGGAGCCAAAACCTCGCTCTTGCTTTCAATTCCTTTTTCTTTTTTATTTTTGCAATAAGAACTCAAATGTGTAGAGCAATTTGTGGACTTAATCACTGGCTGAATGTAACATTTTTTTAAATCAAATCAGCTGTTAAAGAGCACAAGCATATGAAACCAGTAAAACTTCTATCTCTGTTTGATGTTTTACAATTTGAAAACACACGAAGGAAAAGGACAATTCTGGGGGTGGTTGAATTGTCAGGTTGTTGGGTTTTGGGGTTTTTCTTTTCTTTTTTTTTCTTGCAAGACAATTGTTCCTGAGCTGAGACCCCGCGGTGCCAAGTCAGAATAGATCTCCACAGCCAAATCTGTCCTCTCCATGTCCCTCCCTGAATGCTGCTGGTGACGGCGAGAGTAACAATTCCTAGAGTGGGGACATCCTCACCCTTCTCCCTCCAGCAGCACGGAGGCAGACAGGGATCCCTGCCCGTACCCCAGGGAATGACCTGTCCCTAAATCTCCTCAAGCATCCCCACAACCACTTTTGCCCCCCACGGTTGAGCAGCGACGCATCCCTGTGCCCTGTGGGTACCCACAGCATCCCTCACACATGCACCGAGTTTCTCAGCAAAAGGAAACGCCATATCCCCAAAGCTTGGAAAGAAAACCCCCCTCATTGGGCCAAGAGCAAATTGCCCAGGAAACATGAGCCATCCTGCACCCCGACCCATGTCCCCGTGGCCCGGCGATGTCTCGCACCTACCGATGCACGTCACCCCGTCCGAGTGCAGCAGGAACTTGACGTGGCAGCCGCACTTGGGCCCCTGGTCGGTGTCATCACAGGTGTGCTGGCAGCCCCCATTCCCATAGTTGCAGGTCACTGCAGGAAGCAAAAACCCAGCCATCACCCAGGGTCCCAGCCCCTCTCTTCCCCACCCGGCCTCCCCGAGCCATAACATAAAGCCAGCTTGGAAAAAACCCATCTGTACCCTCAGAGAGATCCCTCCCTTCATGGATAATTCCTAAAGCCCTTCAACTTTCCTTGTGGGATTTTGGCAGATACAAAGTGTTATGTGGTCTGTCACGTCTTCCCTTTGCATATCCACCAAATGCCACCAGTGGAGCCCAAGCAAAGGGGAGCCATGGGCTGGTTGCCCCGGACCCTGGATCTGGTGTTACAGGGCAAGGGTGGGACTTTTCTAAGCTCTGGAATGACTCAGGTGCTCCCGGGAATCCCTGCCAGCCCTCCCCGGGGGGCAAGGCGTACTGTTCATTTAGCTTGGAGGGAAAGTAGGTTCGTAGGATTAAAACTCCATTCCATCAGCGATTTTACTTGTTTGCTGCAGACAGCAAATGAGAAACAAAATAAAAATAATTGCATAAACACATGCATATCTATATAATAACCCTGGCAATGCCAGTGAGATGCTGGCAGGAGATCAGACAGGCTGAGAGCACCACAACCCCCGGGGAGAGGATTCCTGTGCTCCTCCCATGCTGATCGCACTCTCCCTGCTCATCTCCCCTTGGGAAAGAGAAGCTGGTGGGACAGGGATGGGGAATGCTGCCCCTCAGGGACCCCCTTTAATGGCCATTTCAGCCCACTCAATGTCAGGGCACAATGTCCCATGACAGAGGGGGATGCCAGGAGCATCATGTGTAAGGGCCACAGAGGAAAATGAAGCCAGAGGGTTTCAGGCTCCATAAACCAGCTGCTGCTGGGGGAGATGAGGAGGTGTCAGGGGTTTGCAGTGGGGCCAGGAGGTGTGTGTGCCATGGGGACAAGGTTAGGGGTCCCTGGGAGGCTGTATTGCCCATCCCTGAAGTGCTCCTTACATTTGCAGTCCCGTTGGTTCTTGGTGAGCTCGAAGCCGGGGCGGCACTCGCAGGCGATGCCCCCCTTGGGGGTCTCCCGGCAGATGTGGGCACAGCCGTGGTTCTTGTTCATGCAGTTCATTCCTTCTAAAAGAGAAGGAAGCAAAGAAAAGCTTCAAAAGCTTGCTGGCATCGGTCTGGGGTGGGATGGGTATGGGGAGAGAGGGAAAACATGAGGAAAACCTTACAAGTGAGGACCTTAGAGGGCACAGGATAACCCCATGCGGTGCCTCAAAGGGCAGCACCTCCGGGCACAGAGTGGCAGAGCCAGCTGCAGTGGGTCCAGGATGAGCCCTGGGGCTGTGCCCGTAAGGTGCGAGGTGAACTGACAGCTTGAGGTGAACTGACAGCTTGGGGAGGATTCACACCCTGGGAGCCCCTGGGGAATGAGGGTTTGGGGAGCTCCCGGTTCCCATTACTGGAGCTGCTGTTTTACCTTCGCTGACCCACCCACAACCCCCTCCTGCCCCCATCTCTCTTAGGACATGGGGACACTCAGCTGCAGAAACCCGGGTTCAGAGGATGCTGAGCAGGGCATTGGCAGGAGTTTATAAGATTTAACAAAATGCACAGCAAGCTGGGCATGGCTCTCTGGGAGATGCAACTGCCTGCTCAGGGCCTTTTTTCTGGCAGAGAAAGGGGGTCGGATCCTTTCCAGGCACCCGGTGCAAAGCCCACCACGGGGTGAGCAACACCAGTGTCAGGATGGGGGACTGGGCAGAGCTGCAAGCCCATGGGCTGCCAAGAGCCTGGGGCAGGAGAATGAGGGAAGGTCCTTATGAGGTCAGAGCACCTCAAAGGAGGATGCTGAGATGCACCAAGCATGCACAGAAAGGGTTAAAAACCACAGGCTGGAGCCTGTGGGTGTCCCAGGCTGCTCCCCCATCACCTGCCTGGCAGATTCTGCCTGGTCCTGCTCCAGGACAGGGTGATCACCTGTAATGGCAGTAGCAATCGAGCCCTCTGTAATTAGAGCCTCCTGCCTCCAATGGAACCAACCCTCCATTCCCTGGCCTCTGCGCTGGGGCTGGGAACCCCCAACCTGTGGGGAGCCCCACTCCATCCTCCAGCTCCCTCCAGCCTACCCCGGGGCCAGGATGCTGCTGCTGCTGCTCCACCAAGCCCTCCCTGTCCTGGGACCTCAGGTGCACACATGCCCCAGGGATGCCAGGGACAGCCAAGTGCTCTCAGCCTCTCCTCCAAACAGCGGCTTTTCTCTCCCTTTCTTTTTTTATCACTGCTTTTTTACCACCTGGCGGCATCTCTGCCATGTCCTGGGTAACACGGCAAACACAGAGACCTCCGAGGCTGACCCTGCCCCGTTGTACCCCCTGAGATGTCACCTTCCAGTGAAGCCACATCCTGCCAGCCGGTGATCCGCAGAGATCCCCCTGCACATCCCAGCAGAGATGCAAGCTCCGGCATCCGTGTGCCCTGGCTCCCCTCCAGGCCAGGATGGCCACACGCTGTTTTCCTGAGGCTCCCCAAATGATTCCACACAGACAGAGCATCCTCCTCCGCTGCACAATCCCTCGGTGCCTGCAGCCCCTTTAATCCTTCCTCTCCCTGAAGCATCGTCATCTGCTCCTGCACTGGCACCACGTGAGGACCCTGCTCACCCTTTTTGCTTTTGGTGGCTTCATTGTCTTTGTCAGACTGAGCATGATGGGGTTTAAAGGCACCAATACCCCAATGAGACTCATAGGCCCCTCTTTGGCATCTCCTTACTGGGAGGACTGGTCAGTGTGAGGGAGAGGGTCATGGTGCTGCAGGAGGGGGATCCCAGGGTCCATCCCCTTGGGTCTCTTGACCCAGCAAGGTTTCACCTCCTCTGCATCAGGAGGGAGAGAGGAAAGCAAGAGGGAGACTGAAAACACAGGAAGAGGAGAGGGAAAGGAGAGAGCCTTCTGCCAGGGTAGGAGAAGAGAGAGAAGGAGATGGCAGGGACCCCAGAAGGAAGGAAGCAGCCACAATGTTGAGGTTTAGCTCTCTAATACCAAATGCCTCCTCCTTGGCACTGCCCGAGGATCCAGAAGTAAAGTCAGAACAGGCTTTAACATTAGACCCCAAATTGTCCTCAACTCAATGCTTTTTCCAGGCTCACAGCCCAGGAACCCGCTGCACCATCCCCAGCAGCCGCTCCTGAGCCTGAGGACCATGGGGACCACGCAGCAGCTACGAGATCAATCTCAGGGTGCAGATGCAACACAGACACCCCTGGGCCAACAGTGCTCTGCAGCCATTCAGCTCAAAAACCAGCACCTGCATCCCTGTCCCCAGCAAGGGCCACTTATCTTGTCACTGTCAGGGACAGAATAGCCAGCTCCTTGGGGATGGGGACACAAGAGATGCTACCATGGCCACTGAGCCCCTGTCCTGGTCCGGGTGAGATTCCCCAGGGAGCTGGAGGGACCGACACAGCTGGGAAGGGGGAAGGAGGAAAACAAAAACACTCAGCTGGCTTTGCCAAGCATTGGAGATAAAAATCAGCAGAGATGCAAAAATCTCTCATTTCCTCCTATTTTGGCTAAGAGATTGCTCCAGACGGCAGCAATTTAGAGCTGATACTGAGACGAAGAACTCGGTGCTGCGCAAGACCTGGCAGGAGAAGATGAGTCTCGTAGGGTGGCGTGAGGATCTCTGGGTACCTTTTATTTAATAAAATGCTCTGAATATAGGATTAACATCCTGTGTTCAGTGTCACTGTCCTTGCTAAAGGGGACAGGGAGGGTTTTGTTACGTAGCCCCCACAGCATCCTCTCCCAATATGCTCCGAATACACTCGTTGAGAAGGGTCACGAACCAGCGCTGGCACCCAAAGCAGGGGTGATGGGGGACAGACCTGCCTGATAAACGTAGGAGACGGAGGGTGGACACCACGGACTCACCTTCGGGGCGCTGGATGCAGGTGTGCTGGTTGTCACTGAGGAAGAAGCCCTCCCTGCAGAAGCACTCGTAGCTGCCCATCATGTTGACGCAGGTCTGCTGGCAGCCGCCGTTGCCCTCCGAGCACTCATCCAGGTCTGCAAAGGGAAGGTGGCAGGGAGTGTGGGTGGTTCTGTGTCATGCCGAGGATGGGCAAATGGGTGGGACAGATGGGCTTAGGGAGAAAATCATTTCTGCTTTATGCCCGTGATTCCCCAGCTAAGAGAAAGGGGGATGCTGTTGGGCTGTGGGGGATGAAGGCAAATCACATCAAGAGGTGGGTCACAGAGGCCACACAGTTTCCCCAGCTGACGTGCAAAAAAGGTCCAGCTTCATTTTACACAGAAAAAGGGATTTCCCTTGCCTGGGGACCCCAAAAACACCCGGGATGCCAGCTGCAGCTGCCCCCCGGTCCCAGCCCCTCCGAGCCCATTGCCAGCTGGGGATGCCTGCACTTCATTAGGAGGAGCTGGGAAACCTTAGCCCCAGAGCGGGGCTAATTACTTGTTAGAGACTCACATCCCCAGCAGCTCTGCTGCTGCCCTCTTGCCTGTTTCAGTTTAGCAAACCAAGGCTGGAAGGGACTGGAAGCACACACCCGGGGCAGCGGCGATGCCCTCGCTGCTCCATCCCTGCAAATACCTCTTTTAACAAAGAGCAACAGCCCGTTGCTCTCTCCAGAGGGTTTCTGGGGACACTGGTACAAGTTGAACCCACTGGTGCCAGAGCAACCAGGATGTCAGGCTCGGGCAGAGCAACAAACCCTTGCCACGGCCACCTCAGTCCCCTCTATCCACGGTGCTGGGGCCAGGTTGTCACACTGGGGCCCAGTGCCAAAGAAAACCTCCGGTGAACTTGAGCCTTGCCAAGCCAGCGGCAAAGGGGAAAGCTGAGCCCCACCAACATCGGAAACCCTGGACTTGGTGATGGCACGTGCCGAGGGAGGGCTCCCAACCCTGCCCCCCCCTCCCCACCCCCAAGCACCAAATGGTATAGAACACACTGCAACCCCTTGTTTTTGGGCAAAGAGATGGATGGATGGATGGATGGATGCTCCAGCAGCCCTAGGCAAGCTCCAGAGGATGCTGCACCCCTCAGGGGGTGCTCAGAAATCAAAGTAGGGGCTGCAGCTCCAGCTGGAAACTGCCACGGGAGCAGAGCCCAGGAGCACCCCAAAAACCCGCCTCCTTGCAAAGGAGGTGTTGAAAATGTCATCTCACACCCGGGACCCTGCAGGGCAGGCTAGGGTTGACAGCTGCGCTGCAGCCTGACACAAAAGGGACACCCTCTGCGATGGCAGGAGGCTTGCAGCTTCCTCCGAGGCTCATCCCAGCCCAGTTATGTCCTGCAGATGCCAATAACTCTCCTCAAATCCCCCCCGCTTATAACCAGGGCTTAATGTCTCGCAACTTCTCCTTCAAGCTCCACACAAAAATGAGGAGGCAGCCGTTCAAACCCGATGGCTGAAACGAGACTCCGCCGCTCTAATACCTGTTTTATTAAATACAAGGGAGATGGGCAGAAGCCAGCAGGGCCCATGTCAGAACAAGGGCTTGAATTCCTGTCCTGGTTCAAAAGGTTGCCTAGGGTGGGCGATGGGGGGGGTCAGTGGGTGCGTACCCCAACCCAGGTCCAGCTCAGTCACTGCCCACGATGCCTGCAAAACCTGGCATGACCCTACATTTTGCTCTGCTTCTCTTTCCCTTGGCTAAGGACAGTCAGGATTGGGGGGAGCGGGGGAGCAAGGGGAAGGAGGATGGGGAAAACCCAGCAGGGTTCATCCCTGTTGCCCCCCCATCCAAGAGAGGCCACTGCACAAACCCGCCCAGAGCACAGAGGGTGTCAACATCTGTAAAATGGGCTCCAGGGGATAAACCTGCACCATCCCTACAGCAAAGCAACGCAGTTGAGACGCTGGGATGAGCCAAGGAAGGTCTTGAGGGGGAAAATGGGGTACCCCCCCACCCAGGGTTCCCCCTCATCTGTCTGCTCCCCAGCCACCTCCATCCCCTCCTACCCAACTCTGTAAACACATGACGTCTGTGGCTCGAAGAACCCGGCTTTCCTTTCTTCTCCTCGGGCTCATCCTCCCCTGGGAGAGGAAGGCAGAGCCGCCTGCGCCTCCTCCCAGCTGTGTAAATCTCCCCCCTCCCCGAGGAGGCTGCAAAGATCCCGGTGATGGTGCTTAATGCAAAGCGTATGTGTCCATAATCCCTTCCCCCTCCTCCTCCTCCCAGTGATGAGCTCATTAATGACCCCTCTGCAGACACTAATTAGAAAATAGCATGAGCTCCAGGCGGAGGGAGGGAGGAAGGGAGGGAAGGAGGGAGAAGGGAGGGCAGGCAGCCCCGTGCCCCCGCGATCCCACCCGTGGGGTGCTGCGGGAGGAAGCGGGTGCCGGGGTGCGGGGAGCCCGGCCGGCCCCGGGGCTCTGCCGGGAGCTTTGGCTTGGCCACGGCCGGATGGAGTTTGGGGCAGTGGGAAGCGGCGGGGAGGATGCACGGCCGCTCCGTAGGCAGATGCCGGGTTTGTCTTGGCCCGGGGATTATTTACCCAGTCCCTTCGCTGGTTCCCATCCCCACCGTATTTGCTATTAACTCATCTATTTTGGCAGGTGCAGGGCTGACCTCAAGCACGAGCGGAGCGAGCAGCAGAGCCGGGGTGAGCTTCATCGGCTGGTCCCGGCCACTCACCAGAGCAGGATGTGGCCTCGAGGAGGCTGCAACTGGCACCCAGTGTCCCCAAATCCAATCCTCTCAGTCCCCAGCAGCACCCCCCCCGCAGGCTATGGATGGACCCTGGGAGCAAGTTTTTCTCCCTGCATGGTGCATCTTTCCCCAGCATCATCCCCCACGCAATGGGGAGCAATCCTGTCCCCAGCGAGCCATTGCCACACAGGACATGGCTGCAGCTGGCTTGCCACCATGGCAGCACCACCACTGTCCCCTAGCTCTGTGAGGGGTCAGAGCTTGGGACATGGTCATCAAAGAAAGGTGGCGGGCTGGTCCCAAGGTGCCAGAGCTGCCGAGTGGCTGTGACACCCGTCATCCCACCCCTCTGTGTGCCGGGAGCCTGTCCCTCACCTAAGCAGTTGTGGCCATCGTGTGCCAGGCGGAAGCCATCGTAGCAGGTACAGCGGTAGTTGCCGGGGATGTTGACGCACTCATGGACGCAGCCCGCGTTGTCTTCCCGCTCGCACTCGTCGACGTCTGCAGAGAGAGGAAGGCAGGAGAGCTGTGGGGCTGCCCTGGCTGAGGACGGCCAACTCACTGCACGGGTGCTGCTCCCCTTCTCCAGTGTTTGTGACTCGGCTGACATTGTGCCCTGGGGTCCCTGCTTATTCCAGCAGGTCCCCAGCTCCGTTATCACCTACAGCGTCCCTCCAAACCCTGCAAAAACATCCCTGTCCTCCCCGCTCTACACTCTGGACTTCCAGTTATCCTGCTGTCTTAAACCTTCGGCACAGCACTGGGAAACACACGGGATTTCCTGGTGGCAGTGGGCAGAGCTGCCTGTCTCCATGGCAAAGCCTTGTTGTGCCCGGAGCACACTTTAATCCCTCTGCTATTTGTACTCAGCCCATCCCGACCCTGGACCTGCTCCGAGCAGAGCTGGGAATTTTCTCCCCTGCTTTCCTGCTGCTGCTCCTCCAAGGAGCCCATTTTCATTCCATGCCCCACTCAGCTGTGTATACCTCTATCTATACCTATAGCCATATCTACCTTTACATCCACATCTCTATTTACATGGAATCACAGAACTGTCCAGGTTGGAAGGCACTTTTCAGACCATCGAGTCCAACCATCAACCCAACACTGACAAACCCATCGCTGACCCACATCTCTGAGCACTCTGTCAACCTGGCTTTTCAATCCCTCCAGGGATGGTGGCTCCACCACTTCCCTGGGCAGCCCATTCCAAGGCTTCATAACCCTTTCCATGTAAAAATATTTCCTAATATCCATCCTAAACCTCCCCTGGCACAACTTCAGGCCATTTCCTCTTGTCCCATCACCTGTGACTTGGGAGAAGAAACTGAGCCCCCCCTGGCAACACCCTCTTTTCAGGAGGTTTACATCTCTGTAAATTACATTTACATCAATATCTATTACGTTTACATCTATATCCCTATGTCTGTATCTTATTTTGAAGCTTCTGATGTTTTAGCTGCTAACCCAGTTCTGCAGCCTCTGGGTTGGAAATCCTGCAGGAAAAAAACCAAAAAGCCCAGAATGTTTAAAACCAGCCTCAGGTGATCCCAGGTGGGTCTTCGCAGAGCAGGGGAGAGAGCACGGCTGCCACCAGCAAGGACAGTCACATTCCTCTCCATCCCCATGCCAGTGTCATCAAGCCAGGAGTTTGGGGCAGAAAAGGTGGGAATAAAAGGTTTGCGATGAGCTGGGGAAAGCAGGCAGCCTTTTTGCCAGGGCAGGGGACGTTGCTGATGAGCCACCCCCTGTCAGGGCTGTCATTGGGATGGGCTCTGGCTCCGATGGTGGTGGCGTGGCCCTACCTTTGCAGTGCTTTCCGTCACCGGTGTAGCCAGACTTGCAGATGCACTTGTAGGACTTGGGGGTGTTCTGGCAGATGGCATCGATGTGGCAGTTGTCGGTGCCCTCCACGCACTCGTCGACATCTGCAAGGGTAGAGGGGGAGTCAGGGGCAGCGATGGGGAGAGGTGGGGAGAGCCCTCTCTATCTCCCTACCGGGGACATCGCCCAAGGAGAGGAAATGGAGCAGCCCTCCAGCTTCTCAACCCACACAAGGACCAGAAAACGTCACTGCTTTGGTCCTTAGTGGCTTCACTGCACCCAGACCTGACACAACGGGTGATGGGCTCGCTCCCAAACAGCCCTACCTGTCTCTCTGCTCTTACACAAGCCACCCTGAGACTCCCCGACCCTTTCTCCTGCCTGATGATCGGAAACACCGCTCCGGCGCCCGTAGTCCAGGCTGGAGCCAGTCCAGGCAGAGGTGAAAGTCTCTGTCTCCAATTAGCCGTTTCCTGAGCCAACCAGTCACCCAAATAATCGTCATCGCTTTCTATTCTTAGGCACGGAGGAATGTGCACGAATTAGCAGGGACCGCGCTAAATAAACCTGGGAGCCGGGAGCGGGAAGCAGGAGGGAGAACTGGGAAAAACATTAAGGCTTCCTTGGGGACACAGCCAAAAGCCACGTCCGTCCATCCGTCCCTGTCCCTTTCCCCCCCCAAAATCCGTCTTTGCCCATCAGCCCACTTATCCGGGATGCAGCACCGTGGTACCCAGGACGTGGCATCCAGAGCATCATGTGCTGGTGATGGCCTCAAGCGGTGATGCCCAAGAGGTTTGGCCATGGCAGGAGGCCATGGGAACGGGGGTTTTAATGGTATTTGGGAAACGGAGAAGCCTCAAGCCCATGGGGAGGAGGTTTTTGAGCAAAAGGCTGCCCACCTGGCTGCTCCCTGCCTTCCCTGCGTGGGCAGTAAGGGAGACGTGGTGCCCCAGAGAGGACACGTTCCCTTTTCTGCCGGTGGATGCCTGGCAGTGGTGTGAGGCAGCTGGGTGTCCCCAGGGGGAGGTGAGGTGGGGGCTGAGCATTGCCCGCGACCCCCCAGGGACCCTGGGCTCCACACTCTGATCCCACGGGCACGTGAGTTGCTCATGGAGGGGTTCACCTCCACTGCCTCCCACGAGGATGGGGGAGGGTGCCACCAGGGAAGGGGGATGTGAGGGTCCTTCCAGCTTCCCCATAAGAGGAGCCTGAGGCTGCGAAGCTCTTGGCTGCCTTTAAAAAGCTGCTTTTCCACAACCCTAAGAACAGAAGTACTCTGGGACGTCCCTGAAGACATGAAACATCCCTGCAAGACACAAGCAGGCAGAGATCCCTGCCAGCTCTGCTGGGATGGGGGCACGGCCACGGGAGCACTGGCCCAAGCCTCTCCCGGCCACCCCAGTGGATTTTTGCCGGGAGATGTGCGTCACCCGGCCGGGGGGGAGGAGAGCTTTGCCTTTGCACCCGGGAGGCGGCACGTGCCTGCGCATTGTATAAATATTTACAGCCCGCATTCATATTTGTTATTTGACATTAGCCATGGCCCGCGGCCACCACGGCCTCCCTTGGGCCATTAATCACCGGCTGGAGACTGACCCACCACGGCGGAGACAACGGAGGGATTGCACAGGGGACTGTCGCCCTGCTCCCCGCCGGCACCGTCGCCTCCAGCACCCACGGTACTGGCCATGGGGCCACCATGGTGTGACCACCCCAGCACCCCATGGCATCCCTGGGGGAGGAGCTGGCAGCCCATTGTGCTCTGGGGGGTCCCATGGAGGGTCAGGGCCGGGGGGGCGAGGGGGCTGTTGTCCCCTCAGGGAGCTGAACAGGGCTCAGGTTTGCTTCCTGCCCAGCCAAACTTCACTTTGGCCACAAACCCCATCCCCATCCTTTGTGGGGGGGGGGGGCACAGGAGCCCCACCGCAAC
>VXBJ01004424.1:845086-856082 GCA_013400055.1 Nycticryphes semicollaris | reverse complement strand
TATATATATATATAAAATAACCCCTGGTGGTGGAGGCTCTGCAGGTGCATCCCCACTGAACCCAGCCCCTTTGACAGGATGGTGGCTCCATCCCCGGGTGGCTGTGTGCCACCGGCTGGTTTTACCCAGGGGTGACCACAGAGCTGGGCTGGGGCTGTGGTCCCACTCAGGAACCCGCACTGGGTGGGTGGCTGGGGCTGCAGGAGTGCCAGGGGTTGTAAATTGGGGTGCTGGGGTCCCGCAGGGAGATGCTGTAGCTCCCTCCCAGCTCCATTCCCCCGGCACCATCCGAGGGGACAGGAGGAAAAGGTGGTGAATCCCACAACGTGTCTCCAGTGATGGGGGTGCAAGGCTGGATCCAGGCGTTCCCTGGTACAACAGGAGGGTGAAAATCTGCCAGCCCTTGGTCTCCATCCTCCCAGGGCACAGGATTGCAGATGATGGGCATGGACATGGCTCCATGGAGAGTGGGAGCTCAGGGAAGTCTCTCCTGTCCGGGAGGCTGTGAGATGGACTGACATAAAACGGGTTGGAATTTTCTGTCCAAAAACCAGGAAAGCCACGGGCTGGGCAGCAGCCGGGCACTTCATCCCAGCTGAGTGCATGTTGGGAGCCTCCCAGGGGTTATTTAGATTTATATCATCAGTTCTCCTCCTGAAAGCTTTCCTAGCCCTAAAGTGACCCAATAAACCCTGCAGACTGCCAGGTCCTCTGGCAGACACCCTCCAGGCCCGGCGGACGGCTCTGCTAAATCCTTCCTTCCCAACAGACTAAACTTTCCAGGGGTAATTTCAGCACGAGAAACGAGCCAGCCAGTCCTACCCGCAGTGCAATGCTACCACAGCACAACAAGCCCAGCTGAAGAGAGAGGAGCCATCCCCAGCCGGTGACAGTAACCTGATGAGGGCAGCTGTCCCCCGAAAGGGCAAAGGCTTTGGTGGGAGTGGAGAGGTGATGTGTCACCCTATACTTGGGGCATCATCCCACCGACGCTTGGTGTTTTCCAGAAACATCCTATTAAAACGTGCCCCAGGTGAAGGGGGTGGCTTCAAAGAGGTGGATGATGCTGGTGCCTGGAGTGAAGCAGGTGATAGCAGGTTCCGAGGACAAGCACATTTTCTACCTGCCACCGACGACGCCGGGTCCACAAGTTCAGCCTCATCCAAAAAGGTCCACCCCTGCCCAGAGCCCTCATGTCCCCGCAGGCACCAACCTTCCCCCCTCTGCATCCGCCCCCCCGCCCCTCGTCATCACCCCACGAGACAGCCCAGCAGTGGCTTTGGGGATTAACTCTCCATCCCAAACAGACCCCCCCACGGCTGTTTGGTGCCTTTCTCGGGGACCGAGAGAAGCCAGCACCGTCCCAAGCAAACAGCGGGTGATTTACCCGGGCGCAGGATTGAGCTCACCTCTCTCCACCCCCACTCCACCCCTCTCCTTCCCCGAAGGGATCTGTCAAGTCTCTGCATGATGGAATTTTACTTTGCTATTTTAATGCAATTCTGGCTCAGGCTTAAATGGAACTGGAAACCAAAAGGCCTTAATAAATAAATATTATGATAAGAAATGAAAGCAATGCATACACTCAAGATAATTTGAGGGGGGATAAAAACCTAAGCATTCCTTTCTAAGCCTAAAGCATAAAGCTTCACGTGAAGCTGGACGCCTTCTCACCAAACCTTTGCCCTGGAAAATCTCCCCCGTGCTTGCCCAGACTGCCCTCCCAAAAAGTCGCCTATTGTTTTAAAAACACTTTAAGCCCGATAAGACAATAGCCTTGAAATTCCTTCTAACTTTGCCGGTGACAGGGCTCGGGGCGCCCATGCGCGTGGCTGAAATATGCCTATTACTAATGCCTACAAGAGATCTTTAATTATATCCTGTGCTCCTATATTTCATTCACACTCTATTTAATCTCGCCCTACGCATAAACACGCAGCTACTACAATAGCAAGAGCCAAAGCTGGTTTTGATAAATCTTACATACTGTGAAGTGCTATGGAAAAAGGGAAGAAAAAAAAAAAGAAAAAAGAAAGAAAACCCAACAGATTGTACAGATAGCGGAGAATTAAGGAGGAAAAAAACCCCTTCGAGACAGCCAACGGGATCATGCACATAGGGCTGTGTGTGTTTGTGTGTGCGCGCGCACTCCCGTGCGTGTGTATAGAGCAAAATCCGAGCTAAATATAGAGGTGCTATAGAAAACCCAAGGTATAGATAGCCCATACATAAAGCTACGTGTGTACATCCATGAAGGGGAAACTCTGGCTCAACACGGGAGCGGGGGAACAGCCCCAGCCTGAAGCTGATAACGCTGGGACGCACCTCTCTCTTTTTCCTAGAGGTAGGGAAAGAGCTCCCGTGTTGTTCAGGCTTCGCCGTGCTCAGCACATACACACACACCCCTCCACCCCCCAAGTTTTCTGCAGCCCCACAGCCCTGTGAGTACCCCCTTGGAGATTCAACCCGCGCCTCTGCAAAACACACCAAAGCAGATACAAGCTCCCGGCTCCGCCGTCCCTTCCCTCCACCCCAGCCCCAAACCAGTCCTCCTCACCCACTCCACCGGGGCTGGTCGCCCCATCGTCCCAGGCACCCAAAGCCAAAAGACCAGAAAAGCCCCCCCTTCCCTCCAGACAGCAACATTTCCCCTCTCTGATGGGTGCAGACTTGTTTGCCCACCCTAGTTTTCTGCCTCTGCACCCCCTCTGCCTTGAGACAGAGTCCAAACAAACAAACAAAATAAAGTGCAAGAAATGCAACTCATTAAAAGAGTTTACAAAAAAAAAAAAAAAAATAAAACAGCCAACAAACCAACCCCAGGCAAAGGCATCAGGCAAGAATATCTGCAAGCAACATTTAAAACCCCCTCCACTATTTGTTGTTATTGCTGCTAATTTCTCCAGCCTGCATATAAAATCCCAGATCTAAAGAGGAGGTCCGGCTGCCTAACACACACATCAAACAGCAAACCTTCGAGCTGGGAAGATTTTTTTTCTCTTACCTTGACTGGCTTTATTTGCCAGCGTGTTTCCAGGGTGGTGGAGAAAGAAAAGGATGGAAAATCCAGCAATCTGCAAAGCTCCCATGGCAATCCCAGTCTGCATGGAGGAGTGGGGGCAAGAAGGGGGGATTTTCTAGTGCTTTAAGGGAAACAAGAGGCTGAGCATGCGAAGGGAAATCAAGAGGAGGAAGGGGCTCTCTCCTTGCCGTGTGTGAGACAGAGGGAGGGAAGGGAACTGAACTGATGGAAAAAGCTGCTCTGGGTTCAGTTTGGGGCTCTTGGTGTTGCTGAAGAGGAGAGAGTGAGGGAAGGAGACCCAGGGCAGTTGGAGGAAAGTGGACTCTATCGCCCTCTCTCTGGCGGCTGCTCTGATCCCTTCTTCTCCTTCTTGGGCTGGGGATTTTTTTTTTCTTCTTTTTTTTTTTTTTTTTTTTTTTCCCCTTAAATAATCCCAGCCAATTCCAGTTTTGCAAGGGAGCGGGAGCAGCAGCAGGAGCAGCAGCGCTGGAGGGGGGAAGCCGGCGCCTTGCCCTGGTGCTGGGGACCTGAGAAAGGGGAGTGGAAAGGAGAGCCCCATCCAAGCAACGCCCTTTTTCTCCCAGCCTTTCTTTCTTTTCTATTTGGCTTTGGNATAAGAAAAAAGAGGGGGGTGGGAAGAGAAAATAAGAGTTTGCAGATGGCATGACCTGGCTGGGCTCGGCAGCTGTGGGGGCGACTTGGGGTGCTGGGCCGGTGGAAAGCAGGATGGGAGAGCAGCTCTGCAAGGATGAGGTGGGGAGGGGAGGGCTAGAAATAATGGTGGAGGGGGAAGAAAAAGACCTTTTTGAAATATTAAATATTTGTTCGTTTGTTTGTGGGAAGCTCTCGCTGCCTGGCCCCCTGCAGCTGGTGTCCCTCTGTGCCCTCCCTGTAACTGGTCCTGNCCCCTCGCACCCCCAAGGCAGGGCTTTGCCTGCAGGAATTTACAGTCTGCGCTGGAGGAGAAGGGCCAGTAGCCATGGAGACTGCTTCCCTGGGAGCAGGGAGGTCAGGCGGAGACCATGGGCNGTTTGCAGATGGCATGACCTGGCTGGGCTCGGCAGCTGTGGGGGCGACTTGGGGTGCTGGGCCGGTGGAAAGCAGGATGGGAGAGCAGCTCTGCAAGGATGAGGTGGGGAGGGGAGGGCTAGAAATAATGGTGGAGGGGGAAGAAAAAGACCTTTTTGAAATATTAAATATTTGTTCGTTTGTTTGTGGGAAGCTCTCGCTGCCTGGCCCCCTGCAGCTGGTGTCCCTCTGTGCCCTCCCTGTAACTGGTCCTGTACTGGGAGCTGCTGGCACGATAGCTCTTTGGGGGTGTCTCTGCTCCCTGAGCCTAGAGAGGCATCACCAGCCAGAAAACTTCAGTGGGAGATAAGGCTGGGAGATGGGAGCAGGTCCAGGAGGAAGGTGTGCGGCGATTCCACCTGTCTGGGGATGTGGGGTCCCATGGTCCCAGCAGTCACCTTGTCCCTGGGGTCATTATCCTGCCCATGGGGTCCTCCCAGCCCACTGTGCTGCCCCTGCAGCATCTCCTCTCCCCTTCTGTCCTAATAATCCTTGAAGATACAATAAAGGGGGCTGGAGGCGATGGAGAACATCCAGCTTTGCCAAGGTACCTACTGCGAGAGGAGGGAGGGGACTGCGGCCAGACAGGAGGATGCTGAGGAGTCCCTGGGTCTAGTTACACTTTCCCAACAAAAACACACGACCCTTGGGCCACCTTCATAGGACAGGGACCTTCCCTGAGGGAGGGGGTTTGCAAGATCAGCTCTGGTGTAGACAGGACAGATGCAGCACAGCCATCCCAGGAGAGGAGCACGGGTAGAAACTGGGAGCTCATCCACACACCGGGTCTTCCCAAAGGCAGAGGCCAAGGGCAAAGCTCTCCCTCCTGGACACACAGAGCCATCCTGCGCCTACAAATCTCTGCTTGCTGACTGACAGCAGGTCCCTTGCAAAGCATTGGGTCCTAAACCCATGTGGGAACAGAACCCTTCCAGGGGAGCAGGAGACCAGCATCAGCTGAGGGACAGAAGGACAGACGTGCCCATTACATCCAACACAAACCTCCAACGTTCAAATTCACATTTGTATGGTGACCCAGGATCCAGGGGAGCCTGCACAACTCTCGGCTGCCCAGGCTCAGGGCAAGGCAGTATCCAGCCCACCGTAGCTACAAGGGGTGTCTCAACAGGGACAACTGGCTCTGCCATAGCCCAGTTGGATAAGAAATCCAGCAGAAAAGCACCTGCACCAGCACAACCAGCACAAGTAACTCATAGCACATCTTGATATTGAATCAATCTGGCAACGCAAAACCATCCCTGGCACAGCCATGCTCCAGAGCAGCCTGGGAAGGGGCAAAGGGGGAGAAATTACCACTAAAATTATTTTCTGTATAAAATTCTGAATGCAGACGTGCCATTGCTAGGACACATTGGGAGAGGACCACGTCCCACCAGTGGGAACGTGCCATACGGGTCAGCACTGCTGCTGGAGGAGGCTCCTGGCTCTCCTGCCAGCTCCAGTCTGTGCCTGGAGCTCTTGGGGACAAAGGCTGCTCCTCCTCGCGTGTGGTGCTGAGTGGGAAGAGACTCCAGTGCTTGCAGCCCACGTCCCAGCACAAGCCAAGGACGTCACTAGTGGGATGCCACCACCCTCCCGTGAGCATGGGCTCGGCAGCTGCGGCACCACTTCTCTTTCCAGGCTGGGATTTGCCGTGTAAACACAAGTCTCTCTTACGGCCGTCATAAGAGCAAAGTCAAAATGGAAACTCCCCGTTCGCTCACGCCACAGATCCCTGTGCCCAACCACTGCACCTCAGAGCAGGACACAGTCCCATCCCATCCCCTCCCACCATCCTTTATCATCATAACCAGAGGAAAATGAGACAGTCCTCTTCCTTTCTTTTCTTTTTTTATTTTCCCCTCTAACCTGTCTTCTAAATCTGGAGACTGATCTCAAGGCACGAGGGACAAGACCTTCAGCGATGTTGATTTATAACCGAGCTTCTAAATTACAGCTTTACGCATTAGTATAAACACCCATAAACCAGTCTTAAATACACAGTATCGTATGTAATCAAAACGCCAAAACATGGGGCAGCCACGTGACGGCACGAGGGGGACGAGCAAACTTCTCGCTTGTGCCCAGAGTTAAGCGTTCCCAGTTCCACCAGTGCCCCACTGGTGAGTGGGTCTTGCTCTTGAAGGCGGGTCCTCGGCCAACGGCAGCATCGCTCATGCCAGGGGGAGAGAAGGGGCTGAGCCCCACATCTCACTCCTCCAAGGGGTTTGCAAAGCACCATGGCAAAGCAGTGGGTTGGGGTGAGCTGCTGATGTTCAGAAACCCCCTAAAATTATATATAATATTCCTTCCCTTTTTTTCCTCTCCAAAAATATGCCGTCTGCTTGAGAGGAAGCAGGGTTGATGGAGGTCCCAGGGCTGGTGCCCCTCCAAAAGCTGGGCCGTCTCCCTGCCCAGCGCAGATGGGGAAAGTCAGGCAGATGGAGATTCCCAAGATCACACAGGGAGTCTGGAGGGAGGGCCATGAATCACACTTAAATCGCCTACAAGACAGCCCGGCTCTTTGGCCCCAGTGGCTCCTTACCAGCTCCTGCTGCGGCGGCGCGGGGCTGGCACGGATCCGTCCCCAGGAGCCCTCTTCAGAGCCCTTCAAAGGCAGGGGGACAACCCTGCCAGCCTGAACTGTGTGTGCACACGCGTGTGTGTACGTGTGTGCCTGTGTGCGTTTCGGGCAGGGAAAGGGAGGTGGCGGGGACTCTTCCTCCCCGCTGCCTCTGCTCCCCGTCGTGCACTTCTGGGCAAAATCCATTTGCTTTGGCTTCACGTAGGGCCAGAAGATTCGGTCCATTGTGCTGCGGCGCTGAAGGGCCGGCGAGGGATCATCAACCATGCTGAAATGGTTACATGGGGAGTAATGAAAATTTACTGCACCCTGCTCCGGTCCCTCGCTAAGAAATAAAAGCAAATTAAAAAAAAAAAAAGGAAAAAAAAAAATCACAACAGGCATTTTTTTAATTTGAAGCAAAATTAAAAAAAAAAAAAAAGAAAAAGAGAACGGATCTGCACTTAGAAAATAACAACCACATCCACAGATCAAAGCAGCTGCTCTCCTCTCATTCGGGGTTTTAAGAGGTTTCTGCAGCTACAGGGATGTTTACACAGGGAGAGAGATACATACATTGTGCTGTCTTGATGCTGCTTTGCCCCCCCTTTCCCTTCCTCTTCCCCCTCACCCCCCCTTCATCTGGCAAAACATTCCCTGGGAGGCGATATGAGGTCATTCCTAGACCCTGCACTGTTTTCCTCAAGCTGCAAAGCTTCGGGGCAAGAGGCAATTCATTTCCCATTAGTGCACACACATTTGCACTTGGAACCCTCCCATGTACATTTTACCAGGGGGGAGATCGGGATGGACGGTGGGGGACGACGATGACACAGACACACCAGCCCTCACCAGCTTGTTATTGCGTTCCCGGAGGGAATTCCAGCAGCCGGAGCTGGCGGGAGGGTCAGCGGCTCCAGCAAAGCCACTGGGAAGGGATATGGAGCTGGGAGACGGGCTGGCATCTTCTGCAGACCAGCATCTTCTGCAGACCAGCCGTAACGTTTCTGTGGCTTCCACCACTTTTATTACGAGAGGGGCTGGACGGCTCTGGGGAGCACTAATGGGTTGTAAAAAGCTTTCTTTTTTTCCCCCCATCCCTCTGCCTTCTTGGCTCCAGCCCAATCTGGAGCCGCAGTGAGTCCCGCTCCGGTGCTCACACAGGGACGGATGTTATGGGAACACACCAGGATGGAGTCTCCCTTCACTTCTTGACATCAGCACGTTGGCCCATCTGCTCCACGGGCAGCACCCGCTTTGGGAAAGTGGACAAATTCTGGCTCGTGAACCACCCTGCACTATCTGTGCAAATGAAAAAAAAAAAAAAAAAAGAAACCCAAACCAAACACAAACCTAAAAAACCCACCAAACCCCAAACCAACCCTTTGAAATTAGACCTCCCCATCTCTAGCATCAATTTAATGCCATGGGCAACGAACAAGCCGCATCTTCAGCTCTGACCGTGCACATTTGCGTGAGGCTGGAGCCAAAAGGGGTTCCTGAGGCTGTGAAAAAAAGCTGCCGAGAAGTCACGGGCAGAAGCAGAACTCCTGTAAAAGGACCTTAAGGTCTGCAGAAGCAGCTGCTGAATCAGGCAGAGACAGTGGAGGAAGACGAGCCCACAATTCTACAAATCAGGAGATTTCCCTTCCCCTCTGCTCCACCAAGAGACACAACTTTGACAGTCCAGGGCAGGACCCAACCCTTTCACTCCATCCAGAGTGTCTGGTGGTCGGGGTGATGGATGCTGGTACCATACCCCGGCACTGCAGGCTGGGAGGAGCTGGCTGGAGAAAACAGCAGCCGAGACATTTCGATGCCCTACGGAGGGGTGCGGTCTACAACTCAGAAGAGAATAGACTATTTTTAAAAACAGAGAGGAAAACACTGTATTCCCAGTAATATGCCAACGGCCCAGGCTCGAGCGACTCAGCCAGTCCCCATCACCAGCTCCCGGCTACATCCCGCATCTCCCCAACCTACAATTTTATCAAGATGCCTCCAAGGCGGGTAAAAAAGCACCAAGTCCCACTAAATGACTGCCTGTCACCCTCTGACACCTTTTTTCCAGTGTCACCGAACTTCCCAAAAGGCTGCCTGTGGAGAAAGCCCTTGTTTGTAATTCCCGGTTTGCAGGAGGAGAAGGTGACACACGCTGAGGTGAGGGTGACTTACCCGGCGTCACCAGGAAGGTCGATGGCAGCGCCAGGAATAGCCCCGTTCCCAGCTAACCACTAACCACACTTATCCCAGAATAAGGGTCCCTTTTTCCAGCTGAATTTATAACAGCTTTCCAAGTGACATAAGCTCTTACAGAAATAGGCAGGCTTTTATTCCAGAATAATTACTGGGAAATCATACTGGAGCGTGTATAATTACACCAGGGTCGCTGCTGCTGGTGAGCTGGACCCCGTGCCACCGCAGACCTGCCATAGGGGCTTTTATCTCATCCTGCTTTTCCACAAGCATCTGTACCCCAACCGGCAGATTGTCAGGACGTGGGCGGAGAAGGAAGGGGTTTTGGGTAGAAAGAAAAGAGATACATCGCTCTTTAAAGCTCTGTTAACCCTATTTCCCATAAAAAAATCCCAAACCAAACCCTGATAATAGGTCTGGAGGCTACTGAAGTCAAGAGGAGCTTTTTGGGGTGCGCTGGATCGTACCCCAGACAGACTCAGCAACGCTCTGTGCCTCTGCTCTAAGTCCACCCCAGGCACAGCTCGGGAGCAGGTGTTTTATTTTAAATGCATTCAAAATAATTAAATACGTTTTACGTCCCACACAGGTAAAATGAAGCTCAGAGTTCAGGCTGAGGCCTGACCCTGACCCGCCTTCCCGACATAAGGTGCGGGAGCACATCGTACCCAATTACCCTTCGAAAATAAACTCATTAGCATTTATCAGGTGTTGATTTGTCTGTATATTCGGTGAGAGCTGCTACTTGCCAAAACAGGGCTGCCCACACTGCCTGCTCTTGAACCCGGGGCTGCCACGAGAAGGCAAGGGTTAACCCAGCGCCAGTGACACCGCTTTAACTCCAGGACCCAGACGCGTGCATTTAAAAGTAGCACTTCTCTCCTTAAAATAGTTTATGAATCTTACTCGGGGAGAAGTCCAACACCCCCGAGCAGAAGGAGACCTATTAATTCCCGAGTTTTTTCACGCGGTAGTAAAGCGGCGATTTTATTTGCCCGCCCTGTGTAAGATGTCAGTCATTTTCCCACTTGCATTTCCATCTACGATTTAACAAGGCAGCAGTTTATTTCCAGAAGCCCCAGCCAGACCCCAGCCAACTGCGTCAATATTTTGTTGCTGACACAAATGCCACCGTTAGAGTCAACACTGCGTTTTGGGGGAGGCTTCCCCCCCCTCTATTTTTTTTAAAATAAAAAAAAAAAATAGGGTTCCTTCAGCATGATGTATGTGTAGCTCTTAAAATACTAAGGGTAATATAAGCCTTTCCGAGCGGCTTACCTGGGTGCAGAGGCACTGCTTTAAAGGGTGAAGCACACTACTGGAGGGCAC
Source organism: Nycticryphes semicollaris (assembly GCA_013400055.1). Lineage (NCBI taxonomy): Eukaryota > Metazoa > Chordata > Aves > Charadriiformes > Rostratulidae > Nycticryphes > Nycticryphes semicollaris. Next base: position 845,904 of record VXBJ01004424.1, on the reverse strand, counting down.
TGACCTGACCAAAGGCATTTGCTAATTAATTCATTCTTCCAAGAGACTTAACTGCCTCTTGCCGTGGGAAACCGAGGCCAACCCGAGCCAAATCCAAAGCCTGTCAGAAAACACGGAGAGACCCTTATTGACTGCAGAAAACTTCAGAGCCGGGAGCTGGCTCCCTCCCGCTCCGCTGGTGCCAGCCGCGGGGAGCCGACGCGGGGCAGGCGGCCAATTCCAGCTGCCTGAGCTCTCTCCCGCACGGATCCTTTCGCGATAGAGGGGGGGACACACACAGGCTGGCTGAGACTGGGGGTCCCCACCTCCTACAATGCTGGTTTTTGGGTGTCTCTCCTGCAGCAAGGGCAGGGGCTCACCCTGGTTATCGCTTGTTTGATGGATGCTCTGTTGTCCGCACCGTCCTGTTGCCTTTAGCACGCTCTCCCAAAAACCCTCAGAGTTTTCCCAGCCCAGCGGGACAATCCTCCCACCCCAGCAACCCAAGGGATGTGCTCCTGAGCCACGGGGGTCTCAAGATTCTCCCCACCACTACCACCCTCAAGTGCCTACCTTCATCCTGACCCACCAGCACCCCCCAAAAGCTGGGTGCTTTAAGCACATGGCCAAAAGGGCTGACAAAATCCCAAGCCGGGGGACAAGGGGAACCTGAAGAACAACGAAGGATCCCCTGGCACCGCCGGCTGGGAAAGCCCTGCAGGATCTCCTCCACAGTCCTGCACCAGACCAGTTTTGCACGAGAACAGAACGGCCTTAGTGTGTCAACAAGCCCTAAACACCCGAGGGCAGCTGGAAGTGAGATGCCATTATAGTTGGTT
>VXBJ01004424.1:811760-845063 GCA_013400055.1 Nycticryphes semicollaris | reverse complement strand
TTTTTTTTTTTAATTTAAAACGAACTTCTTAACCTACAGGAAAGTAAACGTTCTTCTAGGATGGCCAAGAAAACCACGCTGGGATTTTCCAAATGGGTATGACTGACTGTTTATGAGCAGAGGCTTCCAAACGCAGAAATAAATGGCTCGCTCTCAGCAGGTTTTCCTTTCTATATTTACCCTCACCTGAAATGAACATTATTGCACACTGCAACGTTTATTCCCTCTGATCAGGGGAGCGGGCGAAGAAACTAACCAGCCGCAACACGTCAAATAAATTGTTAATCTGCTGTTTGCACTGGGGCAGGGGGAGGAGGGAGGGAGGGAAGGAGGGAGGGAGTCCCCTGGTTTTTGGGGCAGCGCCCAGGTCCCGCTTACAACTTCCCTTTCAGCTCGGCAGGAGCCCTTCGCTTCACCCTCTGCTGCCTCCGGCTGCTCAGAGCTGGGGTTGGGTCCTTCACAGAAGCTGATCCACGAGTCCCCCCAACGGGTCTCCGGCCACCTCCCTGTGGGACCTGAGCATCCTCCATCACCCCCAGCGGAAAAGGTCACTTCTCCCAATCGCGTGGGAGGAACTGAGCTCCAAGGACCTGCCCGAGGCTGCACAAGAAGGACTTTCTTGTGCACCCAGATCCCAGGAGAATGCACGAGCATGAGACCACCCTCTCTGAAGCGCAGGGCTTCGCCCTCCTCTTCCATGAGTCCCATTTTCCACACTGGGTGTTCTCAAGGTGACACTGTCCCTAGGGATGCCAAGGTGCAATCCCTCCCAGAGACAGGTTCCTGGCAGGCACAAACTACCCCGTTGACATACAAAATGGCTATAAAAGACCTTAAAAGTCTTTCCTGACAAGGCGCCCAGGGGGCTGAGCCATTGCAAACCAAATCTTAACATTAGGCCAACCACCCAGCTGTAAAATCTCGCTTAATCCCAGCCCTGGGGAAAGGAGAGGACAGGGAGATCACCTGCTTCTCCAGGACGTCACCCCCATCACATGGCTCCCAGGGTCACGCTGGTGCCCACCACCACCTTCGAATCTGGGCTTGACCTCCAATTTACCTTGAAGTTCATTAGCTAATTGTGCCAACCCCTTTGGCACCCCAGCCCAAAAAGGGGTTCACATCCAACCCTGGAGGGAACCTGCTGGGGGGAGTAACCCTCTGCCAACAGCTGGGGAAGTCGATCAATCACTGAGGTCTGCAGGAGCCAAGGACAACCCCTGAAGACACCCCATGGATTTTTGGGAGGGGGAGGATGAGAACACCCTTGTTCCGTTTGCAGGGCTTGCACGTCCTCAATGCTAGACAGGACCTGGGGATTTTTTGGTGTTTGGGGTTTTTTTTGTTGGTTTTTCTTTCCCCCAGCTCAAACTTTTTATTTTTGGGAAAGTCTGTCCTCATCAGAATAGCTGAGTAAACCCTTCCCCAGCCAGCCGTTCCAAGAGCATTTGTGTTAATCCAGATTAACGAACATAAAGCAATTTAGATAAACCGCATTAAGCCAAAAAACACCTTTGAACTTTTTTTTTTTTTTTGATCAAAATCCCTCCCCGAGCGCTGTGTGTGGTTTGGGCCTCCCCATGCCGCAGCTTCGCCAGAGCTGAGCTCTCCACCAAGCGATAATTAAGTAAAGTCAGCAAATATGAAGATTACCCAGAGGCAGCGGCAACGAAACGGCACTTTGTGGAACATCCCTCCACCCCCTCAAAACTGATTTTGGGTCTGGGGGTGTCCAACAGAGCAAGATAGCACCAAGAGCATCTCCTGTGCTTGAGGAACGTCTCCTGGTCACCATTCCTGGGCTGCAGCCAGGCTGCCTACGTGACCATGAGCCAAACCCCTCCAAGCCTCAGTTTACCCAGCACCAACCCACCCCCTAAGTGTGGGGATGACAGGATGGGTCTGAAATGCCCCAAGATGGGACATTGGCCACAGGAGGCTGGGTGGGATGGATGATGGTTTGTTCAAAGCGGCCAGTCCCCACAGCTTAGGCACATGCACCGTGACCAAGGTGGCAACAGCCAGCTCATGCCTATGGGATGCCTCATGGAAAAGGTCACGCACCAGATTCAGAGAAAGGAATTAATAAAGGCTGTAGTCACTGGTGGAGTATGTGGTGTGTCACAGCCACGTACACACCTTACACACCCACCAGAGCCATCACTGCAGCAGATACTCACCTCTCCAAAGGATTCCCAAACCAAAATCAGGAGCTACAACAGACCTGACACCAAGGCATCCTCTCACCTGGACAAGGTAGAGACTTCACTCGCCTGCAGGGAAGCTACTAGCTCCTCGGAATCCCACTGCCTGCCCACATGTTCACACCAGCATCCAGCACAGAAACAATCCTAACCTTGTCTGGTGCCCCAGGAGCTCCTGCAAAAATAGCTTTCCTGGCTGATGGAGCAGAGGAAAACTCTTGGCTTCCCCAGCTCTCCCCTCCACACCCTCCAAAAACACCTGCTGACACTTTCCACCCTGATTGCCTTCCTCCTGGAAAGAGGAAAACTTCTAACAGAGCCAAAGCTGTAGCTTGCAGGCTCCTAATTCCCTTATTATTTGGAAGGGGGGGTGTGGGGCTGTAACACCATCAGGGCTTTGCCTCTCCTATTAGGACAGGGTTTGCTATTTTGCAAAGAGACCCGGCCCCGGCCAGGCGGCTGCTCACAGCTCAGTGCTCTGTACTCGTTAAGGCTTCGATCCCAGGTGATTTGGATCAGGACACACCAGGAAGTTTGCTTTCGGCTGCCTCCGTCGGTGCGTGGGTGTGCAAACAGTGACCAATTTCACTGCCGGTTCGACTCCTTTAAATGGGGACTTTCATGTTCATCAGGCTTGAAAAAACAACGCCATCTTTTAAACAACAACAACAAAAAAAAACCCTGTTTCCCCTTCCACCGGCTGCTGCCGAAGGTATTTCTGTTTGAACAAACCAGCCCTTCCCAGCCACCTCCCTGTGCCCGGCTGGAACGTGGTGGTGGGTTTGCAAAATCACAGCCATTCCACCAGCAAGGATGCTCTGTCTGTCGAACTCTCTCCATCCTGCTCCTGCCAAGAAGACAAGGGATTTTTTTTTAAAAGAATGGTTTGGGGTTGGGTTTTTTTTTTGAAAGCTGAGCCCTCCCCGCCAGGCTGGTTTTTGTCTCTTGGGGGAATTGCTCAAGATGGGGCAGAGGAGAGATGCCTGAGGTCTCTGCGGCACAGTGTCCACACCGTCGGGTTTGCAGCTCGGCTGGTCCCTTTCCAATGTGAGCATCAGATTTACAAATTTCTGAGGCGATAAAAGGGCAAATTGGAAATGTCCCTATGGAGTTTGCTGCCTGACACTCAAGCACTCACCCTGAAAGACTCAAAATCCCAATTTCCTCTGTTGGGATTTCAGTTAGATGGCTTGGCTAAAATAAATGAGATTAATCTAATCAGAGAGATGGATGGAGCTCATTAGAACAGTAGATTAAAAAAACCCACCCTGCCTATTACCAGTGCTCCTGAGGTCTTCTGCCTTTGTGGGAAGTTAAAGCCACCCAGAAATTGGATTCCCTTGCAGAAATCTGCAGGAAATGCATTAAAAATACATTCTGCTATTACAATTCTTCATGTCACCAGTCACTTGGGAAAGGAAATAAATGTGGGGCAAATGCATATATATTTAAATACATGCCATTGCCTCTTCTAGGATCAGGATCTATAGGTTGGGGGCAGTGGGCTCTGCTCTGAAACAGAAAGACAAGAGCAGATTGAAGTCACCTCAAGAGATGGGCTGTTTTATTCTCCATAAATGCCATTTCCCCACCCTCAGCTTCCTCACACAAAGCTGAGGATCAGCAAGGGACAGAAGCCAGGTCTGGCATTGCATAACGCTGGACAGGGAGCACTGGGGGGAATTCCTGGATGGGACTGGGGCCAAATTAGTCTCATATCAGCTTTACTGGTTTTATTTCTCGTGACCAGTTGCCTTCTTGCCCACAAGCCTCCTGCCTGTCCCTTCCTGCGGCTCTGAGCAGAGCAACCACCTCCTAAATCCTCCTTGTGCCCCTGTTTGTGGATGCAGGAGCTATTTGGGATGAACCCACCAGATGGATGCTCCTGCACAAAACAAAGGTGACCTTGGCACCGTGTACATGGGGACCCCTTACTTTCTGCTGGTGCCAAGTTCTCCATGGAGGAGCCATCGAGAGCTGCTCCAGTTGCCTCTCTGAGGCATTGCACATTGTAATGATGGAAATTATTGCACAATAATTGTCACCCTGTGCAGGACAAGCCCCACTTCTGCCCAGGGTCAGCCTGCTGTGCCAAGACACACATTCTCTCTCAGAAAAATAGTTAAACTAAAGAAAAAACAAACCAAAGCCAATGAAAAACTGTGTCTGCCTGTCTACAGAGTGCAGAGAAATCAGTGTGAAGGATGGTGCCACCAGAAGGCTCAGTCCTCAGCTCCAGAGGAGGTGAATCCCCCACTGGGGATGGGTGTCCTAACGAACCCTACACACTGGATGGGCCCTGGGAAAGGTCCATGCTTCGGGGGTGGCTGGTTTTCCCACCTCATTTCTCAGCCCCAAGCCCAGGACTGGTTGCCGCTCCTCGTAGCTGCAAGCACTGCCTCAGCTGAGCTTTTTGCCTTTATTGCTTTTTGATGGGATGATTTTTACAGCTCCCTGGGGGCCTGAGGAAATCACCAGCTCTAGTGCAGCCTTGTGCTGCAGACATTCAGTGGAACAGACATAATTCCAGGCTACGGCTATCCCCTGGCACATCATCATTTATGACAGCTAAAGCGGTTACCACCTATCAGCTGAGCTGCGTTAATTGCACTCGTAGCTTGCTGCACACCCAGGGCAATGGTGGCAGCTCCAACCCACCTTTAAACCCACCTGGGAGTCTTTCCTTTGCAAGAGGAGCAGGCTGAGGGAGCTGCAGCCTCCTTCATGCAGCCCAGCTGTGGAGCTGTAACTAATTAGGTGTGGTAATGAGGTTGTCTGTCCCCACATGGCATGCCAGCCCCGTGCCTTTTATCCTCCGCATTGCTCCAGCCACAACACCCAGGCTTCTTGTGCCTTTCACAGACTATGGAGGGCAGAACTGGTCATGGCTGTCCCGCACACAGGATGGAGCTGAGAACAGGTCATCATCTCACAGAACTGTCAGAGTTGGAAGGGACTTCTGGAGCTCACCCAGTCCCACTCCCCTGCTAAAGCAGGGTTGCCCAGGTCACATCACTCAGGGCTGCATCCAGGTGGGGCTTGAAGGTCTCCAGAGAAAGGGACTCCACACCCTCCCTGGGCAGCCTCTGCCAGGGCTCTGCCACCCTCACCCCAAAGAATTCTGTCCTCAGATTCAAATGGAAGTTCCTGTGTTCCACCTTGTGCCCACTGACCCTCGTCCTGTCACTGGGAACCACTGAGAAGAGTCCAGCTCCATCCTCCTTCAACCCACCCTTCAGATCCTTGTGAGCATGAAGAAGGTCTCCCCTCAGCCTTCTCTTCTCCAGGCTAAAGAGTCCCAGCTCTCCCAGCCTTTCCTCATCATAGAAATGCTCCAATCCCTCCATCATCTTTGTTGTCCTACGCTGGACTCTCTCCAGTCATTCCCTGTCTCTCTTGAACTGGGGAACCCAGAACTGGATGTTGTGGCCTCACCGGTGTGTAGAGGGGGAGAACAACCTCCCTCAACCTACTGGCCACACTCTTCCCTACGCAGCCCAGGATGCCATTGGCCCTTTTGGCCACAAGGGCACATTGCTGGCTCATGGATAGTTTACTGTCTACCAGGACCTCCAGACCCTTCTCCTCAGACGTGCTTTCCAGCAGGTCCATCCCTCACCCCTATCGGTGCCTGGCATTCTTATTCCCCAGGTGCAGGACCCTACGCTTGCCCTTGCTGAACCTCATGAGGTTCTTCTCTGCCCAGCTCTCCAGCCTGTCCAGGTCACGCTGGACAGCAACAGCCCTCTGGAGTGTCAGCCAGTCCTCCCAGTTTGCTACCATCAGCAAACTTGCTGAGGATACACTCTGTCCCCTTGTCCAGGTCATTGATGAATATATTGACCAACTCTCGGTGGAGCTGAGGGGACAGCCAGACCCCAAGAGTCCCCTGTCCCCTGGTGCTCTGCAACCTCCCAGTTCCAGCATCCCATGGGTGTTATTGGGTGCTTAGCAAATAAATTAAGAAGGGCAATAAATGCTGGGATGGTAAAGAAAGGCAAAGTGTTTATTGGTGCTCAAGGAGCCTCAGCCCAGGCTGTGTTTTGCCCCCAAAGACCTAACACCCAGCCATATTGAAGTCAAAGCCGGGTTACAGCAAACGGGTAGGTGGGTGGAGTTGGTTTCTGCTTTCTGGGCCCATTTGAAAGAAAAACGGACAAAACCAGATGAATAAAGTGAGGAGGAAGGACACCACATCTACTGCACACCCAGCTGCACTCTCCAGAGCCTCCATGTCCCTGCAAAGTCGCCATTTTCCCCTCATGCCCTCTGACAGGTCTGAGGGTGACAACCTGGCAGATGATAAGGACTAAAGGCCCTCACTTGCCCAAGAACCCAGCGGATGAGCCCCCGAGTGCGGCTGGAAATGCCTCAGGACGATGCCCGGCCCGGCCGTCGCCCCCCCCTGCTTCCAATGGGAGAGCCCGGCCGCGCCGCCTCGGCCCAGCGCCTGGCGCGTTCCATTCGCAAGGGAGAGGGGGACTGGACACGGAGGACCCCCGGCCGTTCCCGGTGCGGGGCGGCCCATCGGCACCAACGCGGGGGAGTGCTCGGCGCTGTGGTCTCCGTCAGCGGGGCCGCAGCCGGGTAACAGGCGGCTCTGTTTGGCGTCCCGAGGAGAGACAGCGGGGATCTGGAGGTAGCGAGGTGCGACCGCCCTCAGAGTGGGTCTGGGATGTCCCTCGAGGCAAGGGCAGCGGTCTCGGCCTCCCCTCCGCGCCATGGCTCGGCCCCGTTTGAAGGCGAGGCGGGCCCGGGCCAACGGACGTGCAGTGAGGGGAGAAACATCGCCCCGGGTTTAGCTGCGGTTCCTTGAGGGGAGAACCGCCGCCGTCCCGGGCCCATGCCCAAGCCACGGCCCGGCGACAAGCAGCAGCCCCCGCGGGAGGACGGCAGGTCCCGCGGCGCGGAGCTGCCGACCCTCTGCCCGCCGCCCGGTACTGGGGAGCGGCGAGAGCTTGCCGGGGCCATCGGCAGTTGTCTAGCAGTATTTAAATAGGGTTAAATATTAATATTTGACCCAAGAGTGAGAAGTAGCGGTGCTTCCCAGGCGGGCGGAGGCGCTCCCGGTCACTAGGTGTCAGCCGCGCTCCGTGGGACCGATCCGCGGGGCTTGGGCCGTCCCCGGGCTCCGCGGGTGGGCGCGGGGGGGGGAGCAGGAGCAAGGTCCTTTTACACGCACGGAAAGTGCAGTATGTTGTCTGTACCCAAACCCGCAGGTTTCCACTTTGTCACTCAGAAAGCTGTCCAGCTTTGGGTGGTTTTTTTTAAAACCCTCTTCTCTCGCAAGACCACGGGTAGAGGTTCGTATCTTACTCCTGTTCTGCTTTTCTACAGCCAGCCCTCCGCAAGCTCTCTCCATGCAAGAGCTACAGCAAATAACGGATGATATCTCCAGACTGACCATTGTGCATGAAATTGTACTCGACAGGGACTTCCAACTGCAAACAGCCAGCTTCTCCCCCAAAAGGTGCATATTTATATTCGTATTCAGGCTTGGCTTCTTTCTGTCACATTATAGAAAATGTGGGAAGGAGGTAGGTTTGGATCCGACTTTAGAAACAACAATGAAATAAGATAGATAGCTCCTGAAATAATAATAATAATAAAATATGTTGGAGCTTGTTTTATTTATTCATTGCTTCATGAGTTACTACCAAGTTCTTAAGTTTGACGAGTGTCAGATATGACTCACTAGCACTGAAAGATTTAGAGGCTTCATCAGTGTAAGCCATGACTTTGACATAAACAAAGCAGAATTTTCAGTGGAAATCATCTTTGAGGTGTCTGTGTTTTAGTTAAAGACCTGTTTAAGTGACTGACAATCTCTCCTTGCAAAAATAAGCACGAGTGGGGAAAAACATTCTGTTGATCTCAGAGCATTTCCTTGCAAAATGCTGTGCTCTTTTTACCCCTCAGTTAAGACAGGTTAAGTGCTGCTTTTTATGAACAGGGCTGAAAGGAAGGAGTTCTGCTTTAGAAGGACAGGAAATTTTGGTTGAGAGAGCTTTCCAAGAGCTAGGAAAAGGTGAGGTGTACTGCTGCCAGTAAAGACTAGGAGAAGAAAACATCCAAAGACATGAACTGCAATGAAAGCCAAGAGGAACAGTCCCATTGAACTGGGAGGTTGCGTTTGATATTAATATAAAACCTCTTGCTTCTTTCTTAGCCTGGAAAACAGAGTGAAGGAGATGTTGCATAAAGCCTTTTGGGACAGCCTGGAGGAACAGCTCTCCTCTAGTCCCCCAGACTACACTTGGGCAATCCAGCTGCTGCAGGAGATCAAAGAGGTGAGCTGTTCCTGAGCCAGGGAAGGTGGTTCCCTTAGAGCTAGTCTTCTCTGAATCACCACCTCGCCAGTATCACCCAGTATTCCTATCTGAACATGTGTAAGAAAGAGGAGAAAATAGGCTTCCTTTAGTTTATAGGGAGATACAAATTACACAACTGCACCTTCTAAAACATGTCTGAGGAGGAGACTGGTCAGAGGTCTTTAAAACACGTACTTTACCAAAAGGGTGGAAAGCCTTTCTTTGAACTGTTGGCTGTAGTAACAGCCATAGGCCGCTGCCAGCATAGCATCTGCCAAACAAAAGCTGCAATTTTCTATGTAAAGACACCTCTTGAGGTATATGAGGAGCTGCATTGACTATTTAAGTGTACAAAGTAGTGAATAAGAACGTGGATTAGCACTAAAAGACATATGTTCTTGGCAGGGCATGAAGTTGGGTATAGTTTGCTCTTTCAGTCTGTGCTTTCCCATTAGGCTCCAGACAGATAACTCCCCTTTTTCATGCATGGCAGTAAAGGAGGTTTTGCAAGATTTGAAACAGCAGCCAGACATCCTGAAGTGAGTCATTAGAGACGTGCATTCCCTTAAAGCGATGGTGTGGCTCCCGCATTTATATAGCGAGCAGTTAGCTTAGTCTCAGTGCTAGGCCAGCCTTGATTCCTGTTGAGCAACTCTGGAAAACTGTGGAGTTCCTGGACCAGAAAGAGACGGCTGTTTCTTTGGGCAGGGCCTGCTGTCGCTGCTGCTCCCACGGCACCACCAGCTGCAAAGCCAAATTGAAGAGGCCTTAGACATGGAGTTGATTAAGCAGGAGGCTGAGCACGGGGCTCTGGATATCCGTGCTCTCACCACGTACATCCGTGGCACGATGGCACGGCTGTGTGCGCCCATTCGGGATGAGGAAGTGCAAGGGCTGCAAAGCCTCACAGACCCAGCCCAGCTTCTCAGGTGGGTGATGCTGCCTCTGCCTTGGTCTACACACACCAGCAAAGCCTTCAGCCATGAAACTCCGGGTTAAATGGGAACTGCTGGACCAAAGACCCTTTTGTGCATTCTGGACTTTGACTTGCTTATCTTTTCTCAATGTAGACATATTCGTGTTGCCCAGCTGCACTTTAGACAGTAGAAGAGTCTTTAATGAAGTGACGCTGGTTCATCTATTATTTTTGAGGGACCACTCCAATTAGACTGACCAGCCTTTTGTGAAAAGGTGGAACCAAATTAGAGGATCCGATTTCTCCTTTCTTACCATTCTAAGATGGCCCCAGTTGCACTGTTAAACCTTCAATTCACTGTGTCTCGTCCCAGGGAGATTTTCCGGGTGTTGGGCCTGATGAAAATGGATATGCTGAATTTCACCATCCAGAGCATCCGCACCCACTTGCAAGACCACACCGTCCAGTATGAACGGAAGAAATTCCAGGAACTGTTTGATAAGCTGCCTAGTAAGTTAGTGGGGAAAGGGAGAGGAGAACTGTTATTTCTACAGGAGCTACTAAAGCACTGAAAGGGAACTTAAAAATCCAAAGCTGACATCACACGTTCAGTAACAGATGAGAGAAGAAATGCTTCTAAAAGCTGGAGGTCTCCTGGGTTCCTTCCTCAAGGCTCTTCACTAACATACCTTGCAGAAAAGAGGTTACTTAAGTGTGCTTCAGTTTCTGCTGACATAAGACTGAGCTAATGGCTTTCTCATGAGGAACTGTAAGTTCTCACGAGTTTGAAGTGTTTTGACATCCTCAGAGGAATGAGCTAAACGTTGTTACGAGGCATATTTAAAGAGGAAAGCCTGCATTTGATGTCAACATCTCTTTTGCCCAGCTGTAGATTTCTCTCTGGTTGTTTCTCTCACAGAATGATATGGGGTTGGAAGGGACCTCTGGAGATCATCTAGTTTAACCCCCCCTGCCAAAGGAGGTCCACCCAGAGCAGGTCCCACAGGAACGTGTCTGGGCAGGGATTGAATGTCTGCAGGGACGGAGACTCCCCCACCTCTCTGGGCAGCCTCTGCCAGGGATCTGCCACCCTCAAAGGGAAGAAGTTCCTCCTCATCTTTAGATGGAACTTCTTATGTTCAAGTCTGTGCCCGTTTCCTCTTGTCCTGTCCCTGGGCACCACTGGAAAAAGCCTGGCCCCATCCTCCTGACACCCACCCTTGACTTATTTCTGGGTGTTGATCAGATCCCCCCTCAGCCTTCTCTTCTCCAGACTAAAAAGACCCAAGTCCCTCAGCCTTTCCTCAGCAGAGAGATGCTCCAGGCCCCTCATGATCTCTCCTTCCTCAGACTCCATTAAAGGTGCTTCCTGGAGACTAAAACCCTCTATGAAATACAGTGTTCTCTGGAGCTCTTAGTGCCCTGGCAACAGGACATGGATATTGTGTGTTAGTGATGGTGTAAGCCATTCCCCAGTGTTCCAGCAGCCAGCACACCGCCTTCACCTTCCAAACACACTTCCCCTGCAGCTTGCAGCATGGCAGACCTGCTTCTTACTGACTTAGCCTGACCACTCTCTCCTTGCAAACATCTTTTTTTGTCACCCCATTGCAGATAGCCTGGATCACACAAGAGAGTGGCTGCGCAAAGCGGCAGCAGAAGTGTCCTCGTCCTCTCCACAGCCACCCCCCTGCCCTGCAGGCGGTGGCACCTCGCCAGGGGCTGACAGCAGTGGCACAAGGGTGCCAAGTCTCACATCCGTGCTACATCGAGGGTACATGAATCTGCTCCGCTGGGAGCCTGGGCAAGATGAATACCCTGAGGTAGGAGAAGGGCTTGGATAATTTTAAGCTTTTTTCATAAAGAAATACAAAATGAACAAGTACTGGTTCTGCACCTTCTGTAGAAAGAACTTGCCAGACTCTCTGTTCCCTCTGCACCATAAGTCACTGCACATGGGTTTTCCCTACATGAAACAAATTGGATTCTCCACAGAACTAAAACTTCCCTGCTGCCAGGCAGTTGCCTTCCACCCAGCTTCCTGGGGATGTTACAGCCCTGCTGCGTGGCCTGAGATCTGCTCGTTTACCAGCAGCTGCTGTTCCTACACCCACAGGCTGACGTGGTTTCTGTTCACAGACACTGTTTATGGATCAGGCCCGGCTGCAGGAGGTACGAGCGCAGGTGAACCATCTCACCATCATAGCTGCAGTCCTGCTGGTCACCAGTGGCATGTGTGGAAGCACCTTATTTGGCTCACCTGGGTTTGTAGCTAGGCTGAAGCAGGTAACAAAGGTCATCTTGGAAGGGCTGTCCTCTACCAGGTGGGTTACTTGGAGTTTTCCAGAAGAGTAGTGAGTATGCAGGCACTGGCTGGTTGTGGGATGAGCAGTAGGAATCTTTCCCAGGGGTGGAAGAGGTTCTGAAATCCAAATAGCAGCCAGGTCTATTGTGAGGGGAGGGGAAGCCAGACAGCATTTTTAGCTGGGAGTTAACTCTCTAGAGCTATAGTCCCTTCTTGATTAGAGGGGGAAATTAGGAGTGATCACTGTTTCACATGAATCTGGCTGCTGGGCAGCTTCCTGCTCTCCAGAGTGGGGAAGGGAAGCTTAGGTCACTTGCAAGTCACCAGAGCTGTAGGTGAATGTTGGTTGTCCTGTGCTAGCTGGCTGTGATGACACTCCATGGGCACGTGGAGAGACTTCCCTCCCTTCCACATCCCTGTGGGGGTTCAAGGCCAGGTTGGACAGGGCTTTGAGCAACCTGTTCTGGTGGGAGGTGTCCCTGCCCAGGGCAGGGACAGGGGGAACTCAGTGCTGGATCATGATGATCTTCAATATCCCTTCCAAGCCAAACCCTTGCTCTGTGCCTGCAACTCCCTTACCCGACCAGCGCATGTCATGGCCACCATGCATGTACCTGTGTATGATTTAGGTATGACACAGCTTTAGAAGACATCAGTGACCAAGTGCTCCAGGAGGTCAGCAGGACTTTGGCACAGCTGGGTTACCCTGCTTTTACAACTGACAAATGTTCTTCCCTGAAAGGCCAGATAAAAAGCATCGCAGACAAGGGCAATGCAGTCCGGCATGTCATCGGTGAGTCTCTGAGCTTACATCTAACTCAGCCTTGAAGACACTTGGCACTTGTAGGCCACAAGTTTTAGGTTAATGACCCTGTAGGATCGGTCCCAGCGAAGCAAACTCCCTGCACGGAGCAGAACTGCTTCAGGGTGGGAGCAGAGTTCGGCGTCGGGCCCCTCCACATGTTCTGTGCAGGACAGGAGGGTCAGGGCAGCTAGATTGGAAACTGCCTTGATTTTTCTATTCCACCCTGAAACGTTCCCAAACAGTAAATGCTTTGAAAAATCTCTTAAATCCTCCCATCCTTGCTAAAAGCTCAATAGGCCCCAGTGCAAGGCCAGTTCCCAGGTAGTGTTGCAATCTTCAGGCTAGGATGTAGAGTGAGAGCTTAATCACTGGCTGTAGTAAAGCACCATGCTAAGATCTTTAAATAATATTTATCCCTAGGGAGTGCACTGCTTGGTATTCAGCTAACCAGCTGCCCTATAACGCTGCTCCATCAAAATATTTATTCAAATGGTTTGGATAAGAGCTGGTTATTTTGACCTTTTATTGGTACTCTGAACACTAACTCCGCGTCAGATTGCAGTGCCACAGGCAGTGAATACACTACAGGGAAGATTATTTCCACATGGAAGACTAGCTTTTATCAGCAATGAAAATAAGGTGAGGTTCTTCCTGCCCGCTGCTTCATCGAGTTAAGTATCCTTCCCAGCCCGTGTGGATTCCACCACACTGTTTATTCGGGTTTGTTCTTTCCATGTCAAAGCGGGCTGGTTTGTTTTGCTGTAATTCAGAAGGCTGAATTAATAGCCTAAACCGAACCTCGCTAATCGACAGGCTGGGCAGTGTGTGCTGGCAGCGACTCACCCATGGTGTGGCATCAGGAGGTGGGGAACTAGAACAGCCTCCTCCCAGCCCGGTCTAAAAATCAAACCTGTGTCTTGCCTGAGCTGTTGGTCACTATCACCAATTTTTCACATACTCACTTGAAGTGCGAGAGCATCCGAAGCTGTCGGGTAATCGAATCTCAGCTCTGTGCTCCTCAGAGAGGCTCCTTGAACGTTCTCCATTTCCAAATGCTGCCGTGGGCAGGAGGGAGAAACCCCAGGCTCTGAAGCTCCGGATTCCATCCCGTTTCTGAGATGCTCAACGCTTCAATGCAGTATGGAAACTCTCCGAGTGGGTGAAATATCTTTAACGTTAGGTCCGCTTTAACATTAGGTTTGAAGGATTTGCTCGTTGTTGAGTCCTTCAGGCCAGTCCCCCAGCGATGGCCATAGTTAGAAGCAGGTACCCAGGACCAAGCAGAGTGTGGTACCCAAACCCGAGTGACTCTGTGTCACACCGCTTCGCCTCGGTTCCTGTGCTGGGTGCTGCTTCATCTGCGTAGATTTGGGATATGTTAATCCACTGTGTCCCCAAGTTGATCTAGAGCATTATTTGTCCACAGCATCCTGCCACAACGTGACTGTCCCCAGATCCACTCTCGTCTGTGTGAGGAAGGCTTTGTCTCAAAACCAGCTTTCTCCGTTTCGTTTATGTTTTTGTACTTTTGCTCCCTACAGAGCAGCGGATTCATTTCTTCCTCAGCCTTTTCATTGCCCCCGATGGACAGAATTCACAAAAAGTATTCCCAAATGGCCTCAATCCCATTCAGGAAGAGCTGCTGGAAGTCGGGCGCAGTTTTGGAAGCGTGATCCACCACAACAGGCAGGTGTTTGGACCTTACTACGCGGGAATTCTCCCGGAGGTGCTTCTCCCAAACACAGAACCAGGCTCGGATGAAGGGATGAATTCTTTCTGATCATCTTCAGCACGAACTGGGCAGGAGCAGAAGACATTCCCCAACAGTTTCTCAGATCATGCTGCAGCTTGTAAAAAATCAATCAGACAAATCCACCGGGGCCAGGACCGCTACTGGGAAGTGACTCTTGCCATGTCAGTATCTGAATAAACCTCTCAACTACAAAAAAAGTAGTGGCTTTTTTCCCAAAAACACTCTTTTGGCAGGGAAGGCAACGAGACGTGGAGCTCATAAAACCGAGGTGCAACTTGGGGACTTTTTTTAATTCAAGGTGTTAATTCTGCCATGGGCCCGTAACCCACTTTGCCGAAATGCTCAGTCACAGCCCAGGGACGCAGTTTGCGTTTGATAAAGCCACATGGTATTTAAAAATCATTAAAACCCCCTCAATATATTTCAGTGTTCGCTTGGAAACCTGACTTTACTGAATTATTAGAAATGGAACATATGGTATAAATTTAGCAATCCCTGGTGCATTTAGTATTTCACATCAGCCAGATTTTACTTGACACGAAAATGTGAACTTTAACCTGTATTTAAATGTCTGGATTTCTCGTTCTAATTTTACATAATGAAAACGTCCTACTTCTTGGCAAGCCAAAACGCTTTACTGGGTGAATACAATGGCTGCCCAAACTGTTCAAGAGTTGTTACAGGAACCACGGGCTGCAGGAAAGCTGATTTTAGCGTTTATCATGAGGAAATTTGGGTTCTACAGTCCCCGGCAGATCTACATTCGTGGGGCTAAAAACGAGCTTTTTCTCACCACCCTGTGGAGGACGTACACAAAGCCGTTGGAGACAGTTGTGTTGTAGGTAGGTCTGTCTTTAAGGGAACATATGGATGTGTTTTTAGGTGTAAATCAGTTTTGTCTCAAGATAACTTAGTATCTGGGGTCCTTGTGACCAAAGCAGCTGCTCGGTGGCCACACAAGTCCCTGTTCAGCTGACAGAGAACCACAGCGGGACTGAGCTCCGCTTCTACCGCTGCAGCACGTCATCCCCACGCAACACCCCCACCTCCTCTCCTTCCTGGGATCTCCAAAGCGTGGGTCCAGCCCCGGACAGAGCTAATTAAACACCAAATTAACTGCTTGCCCTCACTTACCTTCCCCAGGTCTGTCAGATGAGGACGAGAACGGCATGGCTTTAACCCAGACGAGCAGGAAACTCCGACATAACGCTGAGGCCGCAGTGACAACAGGGTAAATGTGTGTCTAAGGTTGTTTATTAATTCAGTTCTGTTCTAAGTTGTACAATTATGGAAACAACAAAACGACTGCTGGAAGCCCAGGAATATTTACAATCTCGCCTTGTTGTAGTGAGGTCAGTCTATGTCGTTGCACAGATTGGTTATGTTTGGTACCACAAGATGTTTAAAATTCAGACAAATTTGAACAGATTAACAATTGTATGTACAGGAAATAAAAGGAAATTCAAGTATCAAAATACAGACAGATTAAATAACATTTGTATTACAAATCAGTCCCACGGCCATACATCACAATTAACAAAAATGTCTACATTGCAAACTGAACTCGACTGTTCTCTGCCCTGTTTGGGAATCTCAGGTTATTCCATGGATTAAAAAAAAAAAAACCCAAACACAAACCCCAAAGGTTTGAGCTAGATGAACTTTGCAAGAGCAGCACAGTTACTTCCTTTTGGAAAATAAAAAAAAATGAAAAAATTTAAAAACTGCAGTAAGTAATGCCAATAGGAGACCTAAAAGGGAGACCTTTTGCCCCAAAGACAGCGTTGCAAACGTGGGGCTTGCTCTAAAATAGAGATGTGAGCGCGTGGAAAGGCTGCGAGCGGAAGAAAGCTGCTGGAAACTTGTGAAGTTGGGGTGGAAGGAACGTTAAAGCCACTGCCCCCACTTCAGCTGCACAAAGAACTGCAGGGGGTGGGGGGGGAAAACGACCCTGTTTGGCATCTGGTCTGTGCCTCAGCAGCCTGGTGAAGGTACAGACTCGAGGTACATCCTGGAAGGTGCCGTGTTTTCTCCCTGGGAGGGGGACAGGCATGTACCCCGCTAAAGTTGCATAATTTCTTCTGAAAAGAACAAGCCCAAAGCAAGTTCAAAGCTGAGCAGCTAAGATTAGCCTGGGTTGGTGGTTTTTTGTTATTTTTTTTTTTTCAAATACAAAATTAAAAAGGATAAAGCATCTTCAAGTTGTGAAAAATAAATCATCCCCTCCTAAATATATATATATATATATGTAAAAAACAAAAGACAACTCTGCATCTTGGTTCAGCTCTTGAGTTCTCAGCCTGGACTCATACCACGCACCAACCAAAAAGTCTGTAAAATACAAAAGTGTCCTTAAAAAGGGGAGCGAGGCCCAGGGCAGCACCACTTTTTTCCCCAGGCAGGTAGTACAGCAGATGCATTTTAATTCCAAGTCCTATTCAGCACCAGAAATTTAGGGCACTTTTCCTCCAGATACCACAAAACCCTGTAGGGAGGAAGAGCCAGAACACTGCGTGATGACTGGGGTTTACTGGGATTACTGGGAGTCGGTAGCTGGCACGGTCCAGGGTTGGTCTCCAGCGTGAAGGTACCATGAAAAACCCACTGAAATAAAAGGGGAGATGAGTCCCCGAAACAATTGCTTTGTCTGTGAAGTGAGAAAAGGGAGTATCTGGCTAAAGAACTGTTGGGTCACTAAAGACAACCATAAGATTACACCCCGGGGTTGGGAAAGACCACCAGGGTCAGCCCCAGTCCCCTGAAGATTGGAGTCTTCATCACCACGTCGTCTCCAAGCCGACCTTCCAAAAGCTCATGCAGCAAAAAAAAAAAAAAAAAAAACCAAAATCCAAACCAAACCAAAAAAAACCCCCAAACCCCTAAAACAAACCAACCGAAAGAAAGGCGTCCCTCCTCCCAAGCAGAGGTTCAATTTGCAATCTCTCCCAAAAAGACTTGTTGCCAACACACCAAATATTTACACTTACACCAGTATGAATTGCAACATGTGCATAACAAGGAATGTTCAGTTTCCTAAATTCATCAACTTAAAAACCAAAACAATAAAATCAAAAATAATCATAATCTCCACTTCCCCCTTGCTAATCACTTAGAGGTCTCTGCCCTTGGGATTACGGTTCACTTCTCTCCCAGCCTCGCTGGCTGGAGAGCCTCAAGGAAATCCCCACGTACAGCAGCAACTGGAGTTAGAACACTTAATTTTTTGGGGTGTATCGTTCCAGGAGAGCAGCGGGAAACCCCGTCCCCCAGCCAGGACGAGGCCCGGCCAGACGACAACAAACGTGCTGCGCTACATTTTTGCCTCTGAAGAATGAAAAAAAAAAACTAATCAAAATCAATCAAAAATCAAATCCCAACCAACATCTCTCCCTGGAGGGGAACGGTGCTGAGGGAACACATCAGTCACAGCCCAAGCTACTGCTAAAAACTTCAAAGGAAACGGAGCACACGGCACCTCTGAGACCGGTGGTGGTTGGGGATTCCGGGCTTTGACATCCTCGGGTTGATGGGATTTATCCTCAGGTACAGACTGTTTCAGTGTAATGCCCAAAATTTAACTCCTTAATTGTTCATCTTCTGAAACTTGCACTAATTAAATAACGAGCTAGTATCAAAAAAGTGCTAAATCACAATTGAATATACTTTTTTTTTTAAAAAAAAAAAAAAAAACAAAACAAACCAAAACCAAAACTCAACAACCCAACCCAACCCACCCCAACCCTTCAGGGCACAACTGCATTTAAAGACGAGGCGGGTGCCCGGGAGGCTGGAGAAGGGTGTTGTCTCCAGGAATTCAGTGCGGAAAAGGGGAAGAAATTGTGTCCTCGCCATAGAAACGTCAAGTATTGCAACGCCAGAGTCCTCTGTAGGGGCAGCGAGTTTTGTACCGTGGGGAACCGCTCGGGGGTGAAAGATCCTTCGCAGATTCTTTTCCTTCGCTTCTTTCCATTCGCTCTAAAAGCCTGGAGTAGTTTGGAAACCCAAGGGCGCAGGCTCACCCCGCTGGAGGAAGTTATTTCCAAGCCTTTGGCGTTCTCTACTGTTCGCCCAGAACTGAAGCAGACTTAAGTACCGTTAAGAGATGCGCACACCGCTCCCACCAAGACCTACTGTACTCCTTGCCGGCCCGCGTGGAGTCGCAGTAAAAAAAGGGTATTTCATTTTGGTTTTCCTCACCGAAAAAAACCCCCAAAACCAAAAACAAAAACCCCCCACCCTGCAGTGCTACATTTAAACCGTGATTTGCTCACACGTTATAAAATAACAAAAACGGGTCAAAAGACGTTTGTCTCAAACTAGAGAAGGTGAGAGCGCTCTCGGAAGTCTCAACTCTTCCTTGCTAGAAATGGAAGGAGCTGCTTTTGCTCAGCCGGTGGCCGGGATCCCTCTCTCCCCCCTCTGCTTTGGGAGCCCCCACCGAGCCCCGGCTCCGAGGCAGCCACCGGTGCCAGATGGAGATGATCTTCGCGTCAGCAGGTCACTGCTTCCGAGGTCTCTGCCCCGTTACTACATTTCCGTGGTAGGAGACAGCTGCCCGGAGATCAGCTTTTCAGAGGCAAACAGAAAGGGAGACAACGGAATGAATGACGTTCCGAGTCACAGGAAAACAAGCGCTGGGGAAGATGAGGCCAAGAGGAGACGAGACGCAACCGTGAGGGTTATGGACATGCGGCGGAAGCTCTGGAGTTGGGGCAGAGCTGGCTGTGGCCCCAGATGGTCACCCTTGGAAAG
Source organism: Nycticryphes semicollaris (assembly GCA_013400055.1). Taxonomy (NCBI): domain Eukaryota; kingdom Metazoa; phylum Chordata; class Aves; order Charadriiformes; family Rostratulidae; genus Nycticryphes; species Nycticryphes semicollaris. Next base: position 826,017 of record VXBJ01004424.1, on the reverse strand, counting down.
GCACACGCTCTAGTGACCCGGTGTGGGAGATGCAGAGGGACCTGCCCTTCCCCACCCCGGGGGGGGGTAGAGACACTCAGACCCTCGGAAGGGAACGTGTGGGCAACTGCACGGTGACCGCTCACAGTCAAACCGCACCAACCGTGGCCAGCGTGAATTCAGCTTCCCTTTGAAGGGTATGGAAACCCTCAGGGCACTCTTGCAGCTTGGGAAGATGCTGAGCAACCCCAAACCCAACCTCTCGGGGCACCTCGAACAGCCACACTCTGCTCTCCACAACTGCAGCACTTCGGGGGGTCCCCTCAGGCAGAGGAGCGCTGGCTCTGTGCTGAGGGGCTCCGTGGAATATGAAAGAGATGTATTAGAGCGAGCTTTCCTTCTTTTTTTCTTTCCTTTTTTTAAAATTTATTTTTTTATTTATTTTAGGACAATCCTTTAAGTCCTCTCACTCAGGTTCTCCTGAGCCTGGCCCCTATTTTGAAATCAGTTTGCTGCTCGGTGCCATTAAACCACGAACGACCGGGGAGATGAAACCCGTTCCTGAAAAAGAGCTAAATAAAGATTTTGAAACATCGGATTTCACCACAAGTCTGGGGAGACAGAAGCTTTGAGGGATCTGCTCTAAAGCCTCAGCAAAACTTGGACAAGCTTCTTCTCCCCCTTAAATACCGGGTGCAAATAGCCCAGCGCTGCTGTTCTGGCCAACTGGTGACTGTGAAGGGAGATTTGGGGTAAATTCTAAAGGAAATGGAGCTTGTACTGGAGATCCGAGTACAGCCTTTCTCCTGTTGATGTCTAAGATCTCCACCCAGAGGTGAGCTGCCGTCCAACCCTTCCTCACAGCTCTAACACCGACCCACCATCACCACCAGTCTCCAAAACTGGGCTGTGAGAGGATTCTTCCAAGATGCCCAAGCCCCGCTGAGTTGAGACGCTCACACCCAGGGGCAGAGGGGCTGCAGCCCCTCTCTCGTTGCCCCCTCCGACCCGGGAGAGGGGTGGCAGCTCCTGCCTGCCAGGACGTTGGGGTCCAAGGGGTGGCTTTGCTCGTCTGTGCCAGTCAAGCACCAGAGCTGTCAGGAGAGGGAGGCCGAGATCTGGGGCTTTGCTGCCACGGTGTGGAAGTCACAGAGCCTTTTGCTAAAGGGTCTTAAGAAGTGCTCTGCAAACGGAGCGAGCCTCTCACCCCGAGGGGAGGGTAAATACATCCCCATCCTGTGCGTGGGGAAAAACAGGTAAAGAAGAGGCAAAGTTCCTGGGATACAAAACAAGCCAGGGAGAAGCAGCACCAGAGCCAGAGTCCTGCCTCCCAGCGCCGTGATTCATCAGACCACCCTCTTCCTCCTCCTCGGTTTCATCTCTGAGCTTTTACCAACTCAAGCGAAGGAACCAGGGGTAGGACAATGGATTTCTGGGAGCGGGGGCTTTCATGGGGTCCTGAACCCGCCGCGTGGCATTCCCAGCCCTGTCCTAGCCCTGTCCTGACCTGTGCCAAGCGCCCTGCACTCTCACACAAGCGATTCCCAGTCATATTCTGGAATTAAAAGCTGCTTCTACTGAGATACACGGAAACGGGGACGTTCTCCCACGGGAAAATCACGCGCACTTGAGAAGCAGCCAGAAAAGGCAGCGGTGCCCGTTGCAGAGTCGTCTCTCGGTGAAATCCTCACCCTCAAGGACAGATGTTTCAAGATCCCTACAGCCCTGCAATGGTCTGTAGACTGAAAACCAGCTTTGGGGTCGGCAGCAGACTGATTTCAATCACGTTTCTCCCTTCGCCAAAGAAAAAAGCACATCTGTGGGAAGGCTGTGGAGCACTGCAGAGCTCCGACTGCTTTATGGGACCTCTCCCAGCACAACACCCAGCCCCTCTCAAACACCCTCCCCAACACGGGGCGAACAACAACGTGTCTTTAAAAGCTTCTTAACCTCGGCACGATCTGCCAAGTGAGAGCTACACCCCGAGCTTGGTGAGTGTAAACAGAAGGGCTGATGGTTGGACTCGATGATCCCAAGGGTCTCTTCCAACCTGAATGATTCTATGATTCTATGACTATGGAGGGGGAAAAAAAAGTCCTACAAGGGACTGAAATGCGTGCAACTTAAACCAGCCCTTGTCTCCGGGAGGGGACAGAGCTCACAGTGGTTCCCGATCACACCCGGCCCAAACCAGTGCTCCCCATCAGGGCAGGTTTTCTGCTCCAGGCTTCGAGGGGAGAGACGGTGGGTAAAGGGTCCCGGTGAGGAAATCTAGTGAACGTGTGTTATTTGCAGACAGCATCACAGTGGTTAGTGTCAATTCGAGTGGCAGGTAAGAAGAGGGGTGAGTTTGCTGGAACAGTACGCAGCCGTGGCTCAGTCGGGAAGAGGAGGATCGAGGAAGAGGGAGTGCGTGCACCGCAGAGACAAGAGGTCTCCATCAGTCCAAGGAGAAGAAGGTGAAATAGGAAAAATAAAAGAAAAAATAAAAAAAACCCCAACCCAACCCAAAATAAAGGCCTGGGGAGTGTCACCTCGCCCCAGGGATTCACAGTGCCAGAGCGAGGGGAAAGGTGGCTTCCTGGATCCACACCTCCGGTTCCCCCAGCCTGCATCCCTCTGCACCTCCCGCCTCACAGAGATCTAACAGCGCGTTACCCTTGTTTCCGAGTAAGGAGAATTCACAGTGTTCAGTAGTGATCAGGTACAAAAGCCGTTTTAAAGTCTACAGTCTCCTAAGTGCTGCTGCCTTTGACGTAGTGCCTACGCGGGGCTGAGTGCGAGCAGCCGGAGGAAGAGGGAGTTTAGAACAGCAGAGAGATCAGATCGCAAAGGCACGGTTAGACTGGGCGGACGCGGGGTGTGTTTGCTTTAGAAGATAGTGGTCTCATACTTAGTGCTGAGGGTCCGCTTGGAGTCCTGTTTGGGGTCCACGACCCAGGAGACGCTGGCATGAGACTGGGAGTCTTGGTCCACTTCAGGGGGCTCCAGCTAGAAAAGGAGGAGAGAAAAAAGGGCACGTCAGGTGAGCCCTGCTTCTGCGGCACGACGAGCCGGGGACTCAAAAGCACGGAGAGGCCGCTGCTCTGCCTAATGCCCATCCCAAAACCGTGCTCCTGTGTGTGGGGAAGCAGCTCTGGCTGGGGAAGCGTTTGAGTCCTTCACTGCTAAAACGTGTCTGGCCACGTCAGTCTCAACCCAGCACCCCGAGATGACTTCCCCAGTCAGGCCCACGAGCCCCTGTTACCGTGAGCGACAGCTTCGCTTCGTCTGGCAAAGGAGCGTGAAAAATTGAGGGCTATAAAGATGGCACTATAAAAATAAATAAATAAATAAATAAAAAAGTAAAAGAGGCAGAGGGAGAGAGAGGGAAACAGCTCCTGGCAGGTGAGCTCCTGCCTGATTTACTCTCCTGACCAAGCGAGGCTCTTTCATCTTGTCCTCCTAAATCAGGATCCTACGGGAAGGTTAACACCAGGAAGAGCAACGCGGTTAGTTGAGAGCTGCCACTCTCCATCAGCGGGGGCCGATCTGAGCCCTTTTTCCCTGGGGGATGAGCTGAGCCCACGGCAGGGCCCTGGAAGGAGCAAGGGGAAGGGAAGGCAACGGCGAGGCAGGACACGGGGACCACAGCAGGAGAGGAGGGAAGCGGGGAGGCGGAGGGGGCAGCCCGGGCGGGTCGGTGATGGAGGATGGCAGGAAGAAGGGTAAAGACCTTGGCTCCGGGACTAACAGACTGCAGCGGCAGGTAGGAGGGGCGGTGTGTTGTACAGGTGTGACAGTAACAACAGCGGGTGTCGGGAGGGAGCGGCACCTGAGCGGGGGGAGCAAGCAGAACACAGACAAAAGGAGACATTAAAGGAAGGCAAATGGCTCAACGCAGCAGTCCCTGCTCCTCAGCAGCTCCAGCTCGGGCTACAGGGACACTCCCGTGGTGCAGAACACAGGTTACTGACTGATTTTACGGTGGTTTCTGTGGGGTTTGCACGTGGAAGCTGTGCTGGACCCAGCAGGGGCACTTAACCCCCATCCCACCCAGGCTATTTCCACCTCTGTTTGCCCTCATTCTACCCTCATCCTGCCCCACAGCAGCACCACGGACACCACAATATCAGCAGCACCTGCAGCTACAGGCCCCGTGTGCCCGTCTGGGCTCCCCCCACCACGAAGGGGGAGGTTTAAGCGTGCGGTGCCCAAGAGAAATCCCAGCTCAGCCCAGGCAGACGGTGCCTGGCCCCGCACATACGTACTGCAGATTTCCTCACGCCGGCTCGTGGCTTAGGCACCGGTTTGGAAGATTTCGTTTCAATCGTGTCTCCCGCTGCAGCGCCCAGGGGCTTCGCTCGCTGGGCTTGGAGGGCCAGCTGGTAGGCGACCTCGAACGCCTGCCCCAGCGTGAGGATGATCTCGTAAGTCAGGTTCTTTGGGGGGAAACCAAAGAAAAGAGAGAAGCGTTAAGATGCCTACGAGCCACCTCGCCCTGCGCGGGGTCCACGCGCTCAGCAGCTCGCTCTGGAGATGCAGAACCTCAGCAGAGCCCATCGCCTTTCCGTTACCAAAGCCCCAGCAAAACTGCTGAGCCCTGTGGGGCAGGTGGCCTTCGAGCCACCTCCATGTGGGCTCAACCCCGGCCGGTGGGACCCCCCCCCCCCCCCCCCGCAAGCCCCCTCCAGCATCACAGTGTAACAGCCTTTGGCATTGTAAGGAAAGAAGTAAAAAACCCACCCAAACGTCTCATGCAGCCGATTCTGCCCAAGAATAAAAGCAAGTTATGCTTCCACGCTCTCAGCCAATTAAAAGGCTGTTAAATCAGCCTATTACACTCAACATAATTGAGAGCCTATTAGGGTTTTGCTCACAGCATATTCCCCAGGAGGGAAAAACTCCTGCCCTGCTTTATTCAGGACCACAGCAATGACACCAGACAAATATTCTCTATGTCGACAGAACTCCAAAGCAAAAGCATTTTGAGCCAGGACTCAGAAAGGAATATTTTAGGGTAGAAACTGGTAAAAGAGCCCTAGAATGGACCAGATCCTGTTCTATGACTCGCCAATAGAGCTGAGGGGTGAAATAAGCGGCCTGCAAAGGACCACAGCGCGCTGGGGGGTGAGATGCCATCACCCACTCACCACATCCACGGTGCTGAAGACGTGGCAGTAGTGGTGGCTGGTCTGCAGGTCCTTAGTGATGTAGGCAAAGGTGCAGAGATCCTCGGGGTCCTGAGCGGCGCAGGAGATGTTCCGGATCTCATGCTCAGCAATGACATTCTGCTGGGGCCAACCACAAGCACTCGTCATCCCTCTGGGGATGGCAAACACACCCGGCAAACGGTGGTCGTGGCAAGTGTGTACTGGGGGGGCAGGGAGTCTCCCAGCCAGACCAGTCCTACCTCCCTCCCATGGTAAGGAATAAATGGCAAAATGGTCCACAAGCAGCCAGTTTGTCCAGCCCTTGGCATTCAGATAACCATGACCAGCTCTGTGCTCTCCTGTTGTGCCGAGGAGCTGGGCTCCTTGGGATCAGCCGTGGCTTCTGGAGCCACTAGATAGAACCCACAGCTCCCCAGAAGGTGGGACTGCAAGTCTTGGTCCCCCAGACACCAGCTTGGAGGCGTTTGAAGCTCACCTTATTAGAGGCATCAATGAACTTCACCCCCTTGTACGTGATGGACAGTATTATGGTCGGGATCTTCTTCATATGCTCTGTGGATTTCTTCAGAAACAAGAACATTCAAGTGGTCAGTTGTGAATAAATGCTCCTTCGTCACCACCGTCCCAGCCCACCCCAGAGATGCCCCAGGAGTCCTGGACCAGGAGGAAGAAAGCCAGCTCTTGGTGGAAGCAGAGGGGAAGGGACAGGGGTCTGAAGCAAATCCAGCACTTTCAGCACCACCCAGAACCCTTCACCAGTGAGAATGCCATTGTCCCACTGCACAGACCTTCCAGCTGTGGGAAGAGTGCTGGGGAGGGACACTTCACCAGTGACACAGCCTTTTACATGGCCCTTGCCCCAGCTATGCACACGGGCAGCCCACATGGTCTGGGGAATCACAGCTTCAATGAGACACCCCCTAATCCCCTCTCCACGTCACACACTGCAGGCTGTGAGTGGATCCCCCCCTTCCCCGTGGCCTCCGTACCCTCATCTTGGCGCAGGCGTCCTGCGTCGACTCTGTCCCGCGGAGGTCTTTGATCAACATGGAGCCCAAGTACTGTTGGGAAGTGAGAGAGGGAGATGTTCAAGGTGGTGCCACAGCCCCCCGAGTGGCCAGTAGCCCCAGCTGGGGAGGGACAAGTCACCCAGGGAGGGGAAGGAAGTCTGACAACCCCACATGCATCAACCTGACCCCAGAGTCTCCTCATCCTCGCCATCTTGACAAGCCAAAAGCCACTTACGTTGGCCTCGTACCCGCAGGACTCGAAGATGAGCTTCTCTGGCTGATGCTGCCAGTTTTGGACTGGGGCGTAGGGGGCAGCCAGGCTGGGGGGGCGCAGGGTGAGCTTTGACTCCCGATGGTCCTCCTGGGAGGGAAGAAACATGGATGTGAAGCCACAATAGGGTCAAATCTGGATTGAAACACGGATCTCAGGAGGGCTCTTTGGGCTGATGCAACTGAGGTTTGCAAAGGCCATGGTCCCACAGGGGCTGGGAGGATGCAACGGGTGCTAATGGAGGTGGGAGTCACCCATTTTCAAGGTAAGACTGAGACAGAAGTGACCTGCTGGCTCTAATGCCTGAGGAAGTGGTGCCTGACCCTCCGTGCATGTCCCTAACTCCTTGCTGGCTCCAGGAAAGGGGGGGAGCCTGTACTGACGGGCCCCCAGAAGACATAAACCCACCCACTGACCTGTGCTTTGTAGCGCTCAGCTCTGGAGTAGGGAGTAACCTCGGTGCCGCGGTCGTGTTGCCGCTTCCCGGTGTCCCCAGAGGGCAGCAGGAGATCGGCAGATCTGCCCGTGCAGGAGTCGTTCTGGCTCAGAGGCGACGACGTCTGGGACATCAAGTCCTGGCACTAGAAACAAGAAGACACCGGGAACCGTCCCGGTCAGGCCGTGCCGCAGCCGTGCCCACCCCTCGCTCCCCTTCTCAACCCCCGACACAAAGGGTGCAAAGAGCTGAGTTAAGGGGGGGTCAGCTCCTGCCTCAGTTTCATCAGTCCCACCCTTGATTTGCTCCGGGATGGGTTCAGGCAGGTATTTTCAGCCCTTTCTGCTGAGTACCCCTCCCGTGAGCTGGTGCCAGGAGGGCAGGAGGGGGCCGAGCTACGGGCAGGATGTTTAGAGAGGAACAACCTCCGCTAAAGCGCTCGGCAAAGCGCTCCAAGCCCGATCAACCACCCCAGGAGAAAATCCCTGGGAGCCCGGCGAGGGACGAGCCCAGATGCCTGACAGCTCTTACTGCAGGCAAGATCCGCTGCCTGGACGTGCCAAGGGGCCGGGCAGACAACGCGGGAGCTCGCAGCTGCAGCGCGCATTAGTCCTATTCAAGGGACTTGCTTAATTTGTCATTGACGTCCTTCCGCTCCCCACGCCGGAGCCAGGCGCTGGATGGCACCAGCTGTAGCACCAGGAAACGCTGCAAATGGCCCATTCTCTCAGGCAGCNCCCTCCCCCCAACCCTCCCTCCCTTCAGTCTCTTCAGTCTCAAGAGGATGTTCCAGCAAAGCGCAGACCCTCAGCTGGTTACTGCCTCTCCGGGCTTTTCTTGTCTGAAAAGAGGGTGGTTGAGCAGTGAGATGGTGCAGGGTTTGTAGGTGGTACCCTCCCAGCTCCTGAGCACACCCTCCCAGCGCAGAACCAGTGTGAACCCTCTCTTTTCTTACACCTGAACCCTTCAAAAACATCCAGTGTGAGCAAGCCGGGCACAGCAGCCCAACACACGTTGGCTGTGACTGGTTTTGGTTGAAACCCTTTGCTCTGCCCTGGGGAGGCCTCAGCTGGAGCACTGGGACCAGTTCTGGGCTCCCCAGTTCAAGAAGGACAGGGAACTGCTGGAGAGGGTACAGCAGAGGAGCACCAAGATGCTGAGGGGCCTGGAGCATCTCTCCTACGAGGAAAGGCTGAGGGACTTAGGGCTTTTTAGTCTGGAGAAGAGAAGGCTGAGGGGGATCTGATCAACACCTAGAAATACTTCAAGGGTGGGTGTCAGGAGGATGGGGACAGTCTACTTTCAGTGGTGCCCAGGGACAGGACAAGAGGAAACAGGCACAAGGTGGAACATAAGAAGTTCCATCTCAACATGAGGAGGAACTTCTTGCCTGAGAGGGTGGCAGAGCCCTGGCAGAGGCTGCCCAGAGAGGTGGTGGTGTCTCCATCCCTGCAGACATTTGAACTCTGCCTGAACATGTTCCTGTGGGACCTGCTCTGGGTGGACCTGCTCTGGCAGGGAGTTGGACTAGATGATCTCCAGAGGTCACTCCCAACCCCAAATCATTCTGTGATTCTGTGAAAAGCCTTGGAAATCCAAGGGAAGAGAGAAGAGCTCTACAGCAGGGCAAGGAGCAGATGTTTGGGATGCGGAAACTCCAGTCACTCCCAATTCCTGCTCCAGGAAGCTGATCCGCAAACACTGAGAGGAAGCAGCACGACCTGCTTGCCCCCTCCCTGTAGCATGTCACCTGCTCCTGAGCCCACAGGACACTGCAAACTCAATGGGTTGGGCCAAATTCAGCTCTCAAATGCTGGTTTTCAGGAAGAAGGGCCAAGACGACGGCTCTCCTCCCAGCAGCCGCAATAACAAAGGGCCTGACATCCAAAAGACTCCCACTCCCACAGCAGGAAAAAAATAATAATAATAAAAATCAACAGCCACAAATCACCTCGAGTGCTATTTGGCAGCAGGAGCAAGAGCTCTAGAGAAGCCCAGTCAGCCCAGGGAGACAAGCTCAGATTCCCAACGGGCGCAATCAGAACCCAGGTCCCAGCTGCGTCCCATCTCAGCAGCTGAGCCGTGTCTCACTCCTGCCGGCGGGAAGGCTGCCCAGGGAACCAGGGGAGGAGAATCAGCTCCACGTTCCCCTTCGGAGCAGGGCACAGAGGTGGGAGCAGCGCCCAGCTACACTGCAGGCACCCACCTTACATGCAGACACCTGATCTGAAGGAGCTGCCTGAGGTTTCCCATGGGGCAGGCATCCAGGATTCGACCTGAAAGGGCTGGATGTTCTCTTTCCCCACTCTGCCTGTTTGGGAATATTTGCTGCTTGGGTTGCCAGAGCCCATAAGGTAAAAAACCCAACAGATACAACTGGCCACATGAAGATTTTTCCCAGCACTGATAGGTTTTCACACATTTTGGCTTTGTTTTGCACAGGGAAGATGGAATTTGACTCGCTAAGAAGAAAGCTGAGAGCTGATAAACTCATAGAATCATAGAACGGTTAGACATGGAAGGGATCTCAAAGATCATCAAGTTCCAACTCCCTGCCCTGGGCAGGGACACCTCAGGGACACCATGTTGCTCCAAGCCCCCTCCAACCTGCCCTTGAACCCCTCCAGGGATGGGGCAGCCACAGCTTCTCGGGGCAACCTGTTCCATGCACTGCTTCAGCTGGACTGCGTCTGTCCAGTGATGGTTTGGGGCCCAAACAGCAGAATTTGTACAGCACATCACATTCATAATTTGTTTTTACCCTACCCAAGTGCTCCAGGTGCTTTGACCAAGTCCAAGCCAGCTCAGATGCTCCAGTTCCCCAGCCCTGCCTGACCAGTGGGAGGACTGGGCTCTGCCTCCTCTCCAGCAGCAGCCAAGATGCCTCCCCAGGAACGAGTTAACGCAAACCACTGCCTCCTCCGCACAGCCAGATGTGCAGATGCCTCAACGCTTCAGGAACTTTCTTCCCACACCACTAAGTATCTGAGAACCAGGAATAACCAAAGCTTCCAGCTCAAATTGACTGTTCTTTTCCTTATTTTTTTTTAATAAGAAACAAGCCATTTGGGTTTTACCCTTCCCCTTTTTTAAACAGCAGTGCGATTTTCAAAGATCACTCTCCACGCTTATTACTCTCAATACTTACCTTCAAAGGAGTTTTAACTAAAATATTGATATTGTAGCAGGTTTTTTCCCCCTTTTCTTTTTAATTGATTTTGCCAGGCAGTTTCCAGTGTGTGAAAGCAGCAGAGTAAGGCTGAACGTGCCTCTCGCTCTGCGCTTGGATACCCACCCCGGATCTGAGCTCTAATGTCCTCTACAGACCCCTGCAACCCCCAGAGGTGACAGATGCTAATCAGGAAGGGGACAATTACTCCTGACAGACCCGGGTTTAGTTCTTCAAGAGAAAGGGAGGAAAGCAAAGGAGGGTCAGGGCAGAAGAAAGCAGCCCAGCCGCTGATGAGCACGCTCCGTACAGACACATCAGCCCGGTTGGGGACACAAAGGGTGACTCACTCTCAGCTGCGAGAACCGCGGTGGCTTCGCCGGTGGCTCCTCGTAGGGTCTGTCTGCCAGGGAGGCGATGATCCTCTTCCGATGGCCGAGCAGATTCACTTTCAGCACCTGCAGGGACAGACCACGGTGGCTGCAGGCTTTTCCCTCCTGCAACGCTTCCCCCTCCTGGAGCTGCGCTGCTCCCACTGAATCCCTGCAAGTCCCAGCCCCGGAGGGAGCGCGGGCAAGGACCTCGCTGCTGTGGCAAGCGAAAGGCAATACTCACGTTCACTATTTCAAGCTCCCAGAGGTTTTTCACAGTGTCAATAGAGCTGTAGCCACTCGACAGGAAGGACTGGATGTAATCCTGCAGCCCCAGGGAGTCGAGCCAGGCGGGAACCGAAGGCTGGCTGTTCCCATCGCAGCCCAGGGGTTTCAACTGGAAAAGCACAAGCCAGAAAAAAGGGGTTAAAAGCCCCAGGGGGCTGGGATCCCAAGGCATACAGTGCCACTTCAGTTCAGTTTAAAGGCCATCACCATCCCCACTAGCAGCTTGAAAGTAAAAAAAAAAAAATAAGGGGGAGGGGGTCAAGACCAGCAGGAGAGACACCCACACTCTCCCCAGCACAGTGTCATCCCATCCACATCGTCTGAAGGACCAATATATTCCTCCTCCCTGCTATTCCCAAACCTCTTCCCACGGATCCCCTCCTGTCCCCACTTCCCATGAGGGGTGTGGGTGCTGACCTTGGGGAGGGAGCGAGCAGCCTGGAGCAGCTTCCGCCGGTGCTGCGGGTCACCGATCCCGATGTCCCGAAGGTCCTGGTCTTCCATGACATTACAGCCCTGCGGAAACAAGACGGGGTGACATGGGAGCAACAGAAGGGCAACAGAAGCCCCATCAGGTGTGGGAGCAGAGACCTCATGTGTTGCAGCACCCTCCTGACCTCACCGTCCCCACAGGAGGAGGAGGAGGAGGAGGAAGGCCCCCAAGGACAACAGCTCTGCCCCGTGTACTGACCTTGGGCACCGAGGGGGCTGACAGGAGAGGGGCTGTGGTACAGGTGGCACCCGTGGGGCAGAGTGGTGCCATCCCTTCCCTCCCACAGCCCCCGTGCTCTGCGGCACTGTTGGATTTCATCGCTTACAGCCGCTGTCCTGTGTGATGCCCACATGCTTTAATCACCCCCTAACGATGCCCCAGTAAACCCCAGCCCCTCCATGCTCAGAGCCCGAGAAGAGGGCACTGGGCTCTGTTCAGCCTCCCTCCACAGCCAGAGAGAAATCCAAATTTCCTTCCGAGAGAGCAGACAAGGTCAGCTTTATCCTCCATCCCCTGTGCAGGGAGGAATCCCAGCCCGCTCCTGAAGAGCTGCCCTGGTAGCCACAAAACACTCTGTTATAGCCCATTTTCTGCCCTCCCTTCCCCCTGCAGAGCAAGAGCGGAGGCATGAAGAGCACACTGACCTCATACCCCTCTAAAGAGCCACCACAACCCGCTTCCCTGCCCCTCGTACCTGGGGGGAGCTCAGCGGGAAGCCCGGGCACATCTCCCCATGGCTGGAAGAGCCAGGCTGTGGTTTGACCGAGGGCTTTGGCTCCAGCCTGGACCCCCCCACTCCCTAGCCCTGCCTCCTCCTGCTCTCAGGAGAGTCACAGCTGAAGGTCTGAGCTGACAGCGCTTCGCTGCTCCACATTTTGGTTTTATAAAAGAAACCTAATTAAAATTGGCTGTCGGGCAATAGGCTGCTGCAAGGGCAGGCAGGCTGCGGGGAACAGCAGGGCCGAACGGCCATCCTGAACGGCATTGGGAGGGGAAGGTCGCCAAGTATCCTCTTTAACGGGCACCAAATGTTTCATATTCCTTCCCAACCCACACTTTCCTTAGTGTTTTTGCTAATTACTACCTGCTTTAAACACAACAGCCAAACCTGACAGCAGTGAGCTGCTCCCTGAGCCACCTGAGCCTGCGGCCGCGGGGATGATGCTGCCTCCTGCGAGGGCAGAGGAGGAGGAACAGCCCTTCCAGCTGCCCCAGCCCCTCTCAGATGCTCCTGGACCAGCACAGGGACCCATCTGCAGCCGGTGGGAAGAGCTTGCCTTTGGCCATGGCTTTACGAGAGTCACCGGGGGCATTTCACGGAGCCAAATGCCACAATGCGATTTCTCCTGCAGCCAAACGCCATCCAGCTCGCTCCTGCTCCCCTTTTGCCCCTAATTCGCTCGGTTTGTGCTTGGTTTGTGCTTATTCCACACCAGCACCCAAGCCCGGGCAGCCTCGTGCCCACTGCCTCCACGGCCGGGGGCGGTAACCGCTGGGCAGGAGCTTCTTAACCTCGGCCGCAGAGATAAGTGTTTGGAGAAACAGAGAATTAACGCTACAGATAAGAGATGCCCGAAGCAGCCTCGCCGGGAGAGCTGCCCTCTGAGGCCAGACTGCAGAGAAACAATCATTTAGCAAGCGACGGCGGCAAATTAAAGCAGCGGGTGGTGGGAAGCCGGGCCCTGCAGCCACCCCGCGGCTGTGGAGCCTCCTCCGCCTCCATCCTCCCTTGGCAGGAGGGGATCCCGACGCCCTCCATTCCTGGCAGGCCGTGGGGGGACCGAGACCGCAGATCTGGAGCAGACAAGCCACGGGACAAAAGCATTTGTCTAAGAGTTGTTTAAAGAGCAGAAAGAGCTGGGACTAAAGCCCCTGCAGCCGATGAGGGTGGTTTACTCCCTGTTTTCCAAAAGGTCAGTTTATTCCAGCGGCGCTGGTTGGTGGTGCCACTGCCCGCTGCCAGCTGGATGGAGCCACTGGCACCGCTTGGGACAGCACTGTGGGTGGGCACAGCTCTGCAGGGACCTGGGGATGCAGCGATACCTGCCTCCTCTGTCTGCAATAGCTCCCCACATCGAATTATTGAAAGGTTTGGGTTGGAAGAGATCTTAAACACCATCCAGTGTCACCCCCTGCCCTGGGCAGGGACACCTCCCACCACACCATGTTGCTCCAAGCCCCCTCCAACTTGGCCTTCAACCCCTCCAGGGATGGGGCAGCCACAGCTTCTCTGGGCAACCTGGGCCAGGCTCTCACCACCCTCACACCAAAGAATTTCTTTCCCACATCTCAGCTCCATCTCCCCTCTTGCAGTTTAAAACCATCCATCTCCTCCTATGGCTCCCCTCCCTCACCAAGAGTCCCTCCCCAGCTTTCCTGGAGCCCCTTGAGGGACTTGAACCCCCCCAACTCTCTCAGCCTGTCCTCCCAGCATTTCCATGACCTCCTCTGGCCCAACTCCAACAGCTCCGTGTCCACACGAAACCCCTGGGTCTCATCTCAGAGGCAGGGCTACACCCAGAGCTCTTCTGCACAAGGATGTAACTACGGCACATAAGCTGCTCTGTGCACTCTTCAAGTGCACAATTATTTTTTTAAAAAGGCTTTTTGTTGGTTGAAGGCTCCAAGGGTGCCCATTTGGTGGAAGAGCAGCAGCAGACTCTGCTGCATCGAGAGCAAACCCCCCGTGTGAGTAAAGTGGAGGCAGCTGCTGTCAGAGGCAGCGATCGCTCTGGCTTGTGAGCAGCATCCCACCAAGAAAAAAAATAGGAAAACATCCCTCCCCTTTCTTGCTCACAAATTTTAAGCCAAAAAGCCCCATTTAATGTGTATTGCTGTAACAGCGGGAGATCGTGTGCTCAGCTCAGAGGAAGAGGGAAAGGATTAAAGGCAGCTCAGCTCCCCCCACACGCGCCTTACCTGGCACAAGCATTTTTGCCCGCTACGGCTCTGCTGCAGGGGCTGCCAGAGGGTCCTTGGGGGGCAGCATATGTGTGAGGAATCCAGCTCCGAGAGGGACATGGTTTAAATTTAAAGGGCTTTTTTTTTTTTTTTTCTTTAAAAAAACCCAAAAGGCACACGAGGGCT
>VXBJ01004424.1:788535-811692 GCA_013400055.1 Nycticryphes semicollaris | reverse complement strand
GCCTGGGGGGGGGGGGGGCAAAGGGAAGCACAGGAAGGGACTGATGCACCGAAGCAAATTAATGTCACATCTTGGGTGCCAGAATCTGGCAGATTCTGACACCTCAGTCCTCTCTGCTCCCCACAACCTGCTCCCAGATTCCTTTGTAAAGCGCTGGGTGCCAGAGCTGCGGGGGCAGGGGGGGAGGAGGAGGAGGATGGAGGATGCCCAGAGGAGGATGCTACCCATGGCTCACAGCAAAGCACTTCAACGCTGATGTATAATTTTCACATAGGAAAATTAAACAAGCTTGCTGACCCTATTTACATTTTGACTCAGGTGCCAATCCCCCTGAGCACAGCAACGCCTGGCGAGCAGAGCCACATCCAGGACCAGCCCCAGGGCCAGGCAATAGGTGTTCTCCCGCTTCTGGCATCTCAGATTTCAGGAAAACTGCTTACTGTGTAGCAAGGATACAAGGTAGTTAAACAATGCAAAGCCTACAGCTTTCTCCAACGCTCCTTATTTTTATGTGTCACATTAGATTCCCTCAGTGCCAGTCCGTACTCTGAGAGTACTTAACAAGGATAGACAAAGCGTAGCAGCCCCGAATAAATCACTACAGCCCATTGTGCATGAGCCTCCGCTTAGAGAAAAGTCCTCTAAACCCATCCAGATTTCATCTCCTATGAAGAAAAGATAATCTGCCACTTAAAACAGATAATTAAATGCAAACACGCTGGAGATCTTCTAACCTTTGCCAACTGAGCAGATGAACCATCCAAACCAGATGTTAAACCTGTTTGTATTTAACCCGTTTTTCAGACGAAAGCCAAGGGGCAGAGAGATGCTCCACCTGGGCCACCGCTGTCACCTGCCTCCGAGCCACGCTCCTCCCGGGCAACTGGCTGGGGGTTTGGTGTGTGCCCTGCTCTGCTCGGGCTCTGGCAAAACTCTGCTCAACCAGGTGTGATTTAGCACAANAGGGGGGTTCCCAGCCATGGAGCCCCAACTGGGGTCTTGCCATGGCTTTTGTCCTTCCCTGCCTCTCCCGCTCTCTCCCTGCTGCCAGCCCCATCCTTCCTGACCTCCACACCACCGGCTTGCACTGGGCACCTGGAGGGTCTCAGGTCTGTCCCCAAGACAGTTTTTGGCTGTCCCAAGGAGAGGGTGACACCAGACACATCCACACTCAGCAGCTCACAGAGGAGAAGGCAACAAGGCATTCACCGCTGGGATGAAACCTCTTCCTTACAATAGGAGATTGCCTTGATGCAGGGCTGCAAAACTCCAGAAAAACCGTGGTGAGGGTTTGTGAGAGGTTTTTGGGGAGGTTTTTCTGACTTTTAAATAATATCCATTCATATAAATTTCGGTTTGCTCATTTTTAGTTTTTTTTCCTTAGGTTTTTGTTGGGGTTTTTTGGTGGGTTTTTGGAGGTGATGGTGGTGTTTTTTTCATTTTTTTTATTAAACAAAGGTCCCTTTTGGTGCTGACAGAGGCCGGTCACCAGGTTGAAAGATGCCGTCTCCCCAGCTGGAGGCTGCAGGGCGGCGCTGGCAGCGGGAGCGGGGCTCGGGGTCAGCCCCTCTGTGGGAGCTCTGGGGACAGGGCTCAGCAAACACCCACAGGGGCAGAGGATGCTCCCAGGGACTCGCTCTGCTCTTACCCCCTGTGATCCTCCTGCAGCCGCCTGGGAAATGCCCATTAGAATCAAAAAGACTTTCAGAAGACGTATTTCAGAGTTTATCCGTTGTGACAAGTGCTTTTTACCTTGTGTGTTTCTCCTGGCTGCGGGGGCGAGCGGAGCCCAACATCCCTCCATGCCAACACCTCACCCTTTCCTTCCAACTTCCATCAGGACCTAACTCCACTGCAGGTGGCTTGTCCAGGGTTTGTTCCTAAACCACACATCCCTGTGGCAATCCAGATTTGAGTACAGCACCACACGCACGCATTAATTTGAGTCTTGGTAGACAAATCTTTGGTGATTTTTTTACTCCCAGAAGGGCTGTGATGATCCCTAAAAAATTCCACTATGAAGAGGAAGCTGCAATGGACACAGAAGTACAATTTCCCCCCTAAGCTTCAGCTGCACACACTGGAAATAGGTCAAAGAAAGGACTATTTCTCTAAAGCAAGTCCATTTACCACTAGGGTGGAATACATCAATGTCCTCCTCTGGTCCCACCAGCAACATGAAGAGCCTGAAGGATCAGCCCAGCCCCAGACATCTGAAATCAGGCAAGGTGAATCCCACCCCCCTAGGTACAAAGTGGCTGCCAGGCTGAGCCCCAACTGGGCCTTCAGCTTCCTCAGAGCTGAATGGAGCCCCTCCGTGGAAATGCCCAAACACAGAGGACCAGGAGGGGCACCAATGAACCCCCTCTCTGCCCCAGGGGGCAGAGATCTGACAGTCACCCCCATCCTCCGGGGAGCTGGTGCAGCCAACTCACCCGCAGAAACACAAGATTTTAGAGAAAGGGTCTGTTATAGTCACGCTTCACATCTTGCACTGTAATTAAACAGCCTGTGAGGCTCCAGGTTTCTCATTAAAGGGAAGAAACCGAAAGCGCAGTCCGAGGGTACACCGTTGGGAAGGTAATGTCCCCTCCTGTGAGCGAGGTGACCCCGAAGGCGAGCGTGCCAGAAGCAGGGCTGCTGAAATCTGCCAGCCATCCTCCTCCAGCAGGGCACTCTGCAGGCTCTTAACTACCCAATTTTCAGATGCTGCTGCTTCTTAGGCAGAGCTTGGCTCCAGCCCATCCTCTCTCTTTCCAGCGAAGGAAAAGCTCCAGGCAAAGAAAGTTTCCTACAGGACGAAGGGGTCTCACTCTTAAGCCGGCACCGGCGCTTAACGAACCCCGAGGGTCTCGTTAAGAGCCCACCCTCTTGAGCCCACCCTCACGCCGGCGCTGCCTCCGCCACCAAACCCGGCCTTAGAGCCAGGGACTGCAGGGAGGATGGGGACCAGAACGTGTTTGCTATTAAAAGCAACAGATGCAAAACCCAAACACAGCTTTTCCAGACTACAAAGGCTTCTACGGCAGAGTGCCTTCAGCTGCATGAGCCAAAGCATCCATTTTTTTCTCAGATTAATGCACACAAAGCTCTTTTGCTCCCTCCCCCTTCCTCCCCCAGCACATTCAAGACAATTTGCATCTTGTGGAGGATTTTGCTGCCACTGCTATTGCTTTACTTTTGGCAACCAAAAGCCTGGATGTGGGAGATGGAAATGCATCCAGCTCACCACCGACCCAGCCCAAACAGGGATAGCACACAGAAAACAGAGATTGTACCTTCCTTGGCCTCAACACCACTGAAAATTTCCCCCTTTCAGATGAAAAATAAAAAACAAAACCAAAAAAAGGACCAGAAACCTTCATTTTGGTCATCTTGGTTCTGGCGAGTGGGAGCTTTCAGGAGCTTAATGCAAGGAGGCAGAACAGTGTCTGCAGTCCAGAAGATCGTGGCTCAATTACGTGCCCAGAGAAGGGCTCTGGAGAGCCCAGCGAGAGGGGATTTGTCCAGCCCCGCGTGGCTCTGCCAGAGCTCCAGGTTATTGCCACTGCCAGGCTTGTACAAAGCCATCAGGCTTCCTCCTGAGGACAAGGGACAGCAGGGAAATTCAGAAAGACGAGCTGTTAACGAAGGTTATCCCAGGGAGCTGACAAAGCCACCGCAGCTGGTAAGATCTATTAGGAGTTAATCACGAAACGTGTTCTGTCCTTTGCAGGTTTGGTCTCATCCAGCCCCCCTGAGCTCCAAACCCACCTGGGCAGCCTCAGGCCCTGCCACCCCTGCACAGGGACTGCAGGGATCCACGCCTGGAGTAAAAAGCCCCTCTAATATACCCTGTTCCACAGCACAAGCGCAGCTAATACCTCGGTAATGGACTGATTTATAAGCCTGTCCCAGAAACAGGCTTGTTTTCTGCCAGTGTGTCTGCATTATGCATCTGTCTGTACGTCTGCTGCTCACCTGAGACCCCAGTGACAGCACAGAGCATTGCCCCCCCTTTTACAGGCAAAAATCAAAAGCTAAAAAACCCAAAAATATCTCAAAACAGAGCCCTGATCACAGGCACTGCGGAACACCAACAGCTCCGCCAGCCACCCCTCCAACCCGCACTGGGGGCTCATTTATCTCAGAGTGGGGTGAGATAAAAGCTGGTACCTGGAGCCCCCAGATTTCAAAGCTGGGGACCAGCCCTTTGGCCACACAAACCTCTGTAATTTGTCTCGTGATCCTCAGGACTTCATGCCTTCCCCTAATGGTATCTCCAGTTTGAGGTAGTTCAGTGGAAACCAGGGAAAAAGAAGGATTTGTTTAGTTAAGGGCACGACAGCGAAGCCCCAGCTCTTCACAGAGCCCTGACTCTGGAAAGGGCTCGTATACAAAAACCTACAATAAATCCTAGATTAGCACACAGCCACTTCATTTTTGTTTAATTTTCTCCCCCGCGCAGACTGGCAGCGTGACAATGGCAACGGAGGGAATCGGTCATGGTTGTCAAGTTCAAGCAATTTTATTGAGAGGGGGGAAAAAAAAAATTAACTGCTACTTTAATGGCTTTTTTAATGTTTATTGGGCCTGGAGCTACTAATGAATCAAATATAAGTATCCTCTAAATTGCTAGTTCTGGTCCACCCACTTTGCTGCTCAAAAATCCACCTCGAACTCGCTGCTCTCTGTGAAGTCCATGTCCGTTGCCTGGGGAAGGTTTCCCCGGCCAGAGCTGAAACGCTCTGTGAGACCCTGGATGATCACACATCCCCAGAAAAAAACCACCCCCACCAACCTAAAAACCCTTTAAACCCTGGTGGAGAAAGCCCAGTCCTTGTGAACCACCCAAGCAGCATCCGAAACCCACTGGAGAGCTGTCAAGAAAACAAAAATAAATACTCCACTTCATTGGAATTCCGTTTCATTGAATGGATTCCCACTCAGACGCTTGGCAGGAACCCTCACACGAGGGTCCAACTCCCCTCTCACTGGGGGTTCATCCAGGCCATCACAATCAGTCTGGGGACTGGGGAGGAAAGGCATTTCCAGTAGGCTGGCAGCACTGACAAACAGCAGACAATACCCTGTAATAACGTGGCCGATGTGCTCCCTGCCCATGTCATAAAAAGAAATGAAAGCCTTTTCGGTAATAAATCTGCCAGGTGGCGAGAACCAGGCAAAGAGAGATCCCCAGATCTGATGAGCAGTTGGTAAAGGGCAGATTTCCAGCAGTTCTGGGGATCAGCAGTATTTTCTCCCAACCCCAGCATCTCCACACACGCGCCGATCCACCAGCTCGGTCCCCACACGGCGCCGTGAGGCAAAGCTTTGGGAAGACCAAGTCCAAAAACCGCTCAACAACTTCTGCATGGATGAACCAGAGCTCTCTTCAGCTTGACACCAATCCTACCCGGGGACAACATGCACACGGGGGCGGGAGGGGTGATTTATGGGGGGGGCTATATAAAAGAAGCGTGGCCAGCAGGTCACGGGAGGTGATTCTCCCCCTCTACTCTGCTCCAGTGAGACCCCACCTGGAGCACTGTGTCCAGCTCTGGAGTCCTCAGCACAGGAAGGAGATGGAGCTGGTGGAGCAGGGCCAGAGGAGGCCACCAAGAGCACCTCTGCTGTGAGGACAGGCTGAGAGAGGTGGGGTTGTTCAGCCTGGAGAAGAGAAGGCTCCAGGGCAGACCTTAGAGCAGCCTTCCAGTATCTGAAGGGGCTACAGGAGAGCTGGGGAGGGACTCTTTGTCAGGGAGTGGAGTGACAGGGCAAGGGGTGCTGGCTTTAAATTGAAAGATGGGAGATTTAGATTAGATACCAGAAAGAAGTTCTTTGGTGTGAGGGTGGTGAGAGCCTGGCCCAGGTTGCCCAGAGAAGCTGTGGCTGCCCCATCCCTGGAGGGGTTCAAGGCCAGGTTGGAGGGGGCTTTGAGCCACCTGGTCTGGTGGGAGGTGTCCCTGCCCAAGTTGGAACTTGATGTTCTTTAAGGTCCCTCCAACACTAACCATCCTATGATTCTCCACTAGCTGCAATCACACCAAGTTTTCTGTTCATTTCACCAAGTGCAGAACCAGTAAAACCTTCTCTGTGGGATCTCCCAATGGGTGGCTGCTCTTCACAGACCATTACTGGGTGTAAAAACACTACTGGAATATGTCAGTGAAGTTTTCCCCAGATGGCTACTATAAAATGACAAGTTTTCTATGAAAACAGAAGCAGCAGCTCAGGGCACACACATTATTCTCAGAGCATGCTAAAAGCCTGGCTGCTGCCCAGGGGACTGGCGTCTGGCAGCCAAGCTGGGGGGGTCACGGAGCCGGATCATGGAAACCGGAGCTGGGGTTCAGCGAGGACACCGGGAGACTCCCCGTGCTCTAAACAGGAGGGACACGGGGCCAAAATGAAGATGGGGCAGATGTCAGTCAGCACCCAGACCCGGGGGTATCTGTGGGGCGAAGGGGACCCCAGCTCTGTGTCCTGGGACCCAGGCTGGCAGCCGCTCGGGGAGCTCTGCTCACACGCTGAGCCAAGGCTCTCTGGGTTTATCCACCCTTTTATCCACCGTTTCCTCACAC
Organism: Nycticryphes semicollaris; assembly: GCA_013400055.1. Taxonomy (NCBI): domain Eukaryota; kingdom Metazoa; phylum Chordata; class Aves; order Charadriiformes; family Rostratulidae; genus Nycticryphes; species Nycticryphes semicollaris. The sequence continues at coordinate 805,129 of VXBJ01004424.1, read as the reverse complement.
ACAGACACAAACACACACAGGGGGAGAGAAGAGAAGGGCTCTTTCATAACGAAGACCACTGCAGGCTAATCTAACCTGGCACTGAATTACATTGAATCAAATTAATGTCAGTACTCTAAATTATTTGCAGACACCCCGTTCTTCCAATGCCATCATTTTTCTACCACTTCTCCCCAATTATAAAAAAATAAAATAAAAAATAATAATAAAAAAAAAAAACCAGAGGAGCCCAGGGCACTCCACGAGGAGAACAGATTTCCATTCCTGACGCTGTCTCATTGAATCAGCATTAGCTGCTTTCCACACACTCCATGGGAATCCAGGCTTGAACAATAATAATAAAAAAGAAAGCCATAAAAATGGTTTATGTTCTCGTTTACCTGCTCATTTGTGAATCAAAATGTCTTTGGACTGAATCAAAAGTTCAGCTACAGAATAACGGCACAATTGCCAGAGCATGAGAGGTTTGCCCTTCTCAGATGTCAGCCTGAGAAGTTCTCTGGGGCAGCAGCAAACACCCAGCCCTCCAAGGGAAGGGAAAAGCTTTTGCAAACATCTCGGACACATTTATGGGATCTGTGGGATCACAAAATCCTGTTGTGAGGGCACAGGTATCGCCATTTCCTTCCCCACTTCTGCGGGGGAATTCCACCCTGAATTACAGCAATTCCTTCTTATTACACTGACAATGTCACCCTTTTTTCCCCCCAGAAGAGCCGAGTCCAGCCTGGCCCTTCCTCGTGGGGAATGACCACTGGGATGGGGCACTGGGATGCACTGAGCATCTCAGGGTGCAAAACCAGTTTCCCATGGAGTTTCTGAAGGAACCAGTGATGACAGGAGATGCCACGGGACCAACTCCTGGAGCAGCAGAATCCCTCTGGGTCCGTGTTCTTGTGACATTTTCCCCTACTCTTGCAGCTCCCCCAGCTCGTTACTGGTCAAGGACAATTAAGTCGATTTATAGCGCATTTTTCTGAATGGCATCGCTCACTCACTGCTGCGGTTGTGCTGATCTGACCTTTTCTGTTCCTCCTCTGGTGAAGGATGAGGCACTGGGTCTCCTGAAACCCCGCACACACGGGGTTGGGCTCCTGCAGGGGGGAGGCAGCCGGGTGCTGGGGCACCCCTGGCTCATCAACACCGTGAACATTCGCCACGAAATTCTGCTGAGGACTTTATTCCACTCACCAAGCTGTATTTTTGCTCAAGTCAAGGACAGCACAGCCCATGCCAGCAGTAAGCAGCTGGCAGCCTCAATCCAGCAATGCTTACCCACCACACAAATAAACCTTCCCCCTCTAATGAAAGGATTCCAGGAGGCTGCAAAGCAGAGAAGGAGAATTTGAAGCTCCATCTCTATTTTAGCTTTTTTTTTTTTTTAATCCCCAGCTGGCTGAACAGGCTGCTCTTTGAATTAAACCCCCCCAATTAAAGGCAGAAGTTGAGTGTCACAGACCAATCGCCCCGAGCCAACAGCAAAGGTCACTCGGTGGCAAGGGAGAGGATGAGCAAAAGAATCCGCTCCCTCGGACTGGAAAATAAGGGCAAGAAAATCAGGGAAAACCTCTTTCCTTCCTTGGCACATCAAACAGCACAACAAAGCTGCTGTAGCCAATTTAAAGGGAATAGCAGAATTTCTCCAGACACAGAAATGTGGCCCAATATGCAGATGTTAGTCTGTGGAAATAGAAAACTTGGTCTTTTAGAAAACTAAGCTACCCAAATCCATCTGTTATAGCCCTTTTCTTCACTCAGCCAAGCCAGAATATTACACAGAATCCGAAATAGGGACTTCAGTTCCTTCCCAAAAACACTACTCTGGCAAGTAAGCTTTAACGTCACGTCACATCGATGTTCCACTGCTCCCACTGACTCCTGCCAGCTATACCCTCCCCTGGCTGAAGTCAAATCCTCCATCAAGATCCTTCACTCTGAACCAGTAACAAACGGTTTTGGGTTCGCGTTCTGACTGAAACAGGGCAGCATCACCACGAATCTCTCCTGAGCCATATCCAACGCTGCAGCGTTTGGGTTTACTCTGCAGATTTAAGAAGAATTTTACATCATGGGAACGCTGATGGAGAAACTGCCTTCAGTGCTGGAACAAAGCAACGCATCAGTGAGCCCATCTGCAATGTCCCATCCCATCCCATCCCATCCCATCCCTGTCCTATCCCCATCCCCATCACCCTCTGGAAGCTCTGTCCCGGTGGGATGACACCCGCTGCTCTCACCCACCAACACTGGTGACTCCCTCCTCCCCACCACCATCCTGGCGACTTGTTCTTCCCCCGTAACCAATTCACAAGCCCTGAAAAATCTCTGCAAGTTCCCAAAGTGAGAACATTCCCAACAAGCCCTGACACCGCTCAAAACCGCCCGCCGCTACAAATAACACTCTCTTATTCGTCCTGAATTGCCCCAAAAGAGGAGCAGCACCGGTAGAGCCAGGCAGAGGGTCAGTCCTGGCTGCAGCCATCACTTTAACCAACGCAGAGCCAAATTGCACCAGGATATTTTAATTTTTCTGGGAACTGAAGTGTTGATTTCACATGCTTTTAGGCACAGGGTCCTGCCTGAGCACGAGGCCTCTGGCTGCAGTTGTCTCAGCTGAGAGCTGGAATGCCCAAGAGCAGAGAAGCCTGAGCTTGACATTCCCATCTCTCTGCTGAAATACACTTCTACCTTCCCTTTTTGAAGAAAAACCTGTAAAAATGGCTGGCATCATGGTTTTCATCTTCAGTGGGAACCTGCAGGTCTCTGATGTCCCTTCCTGGGGACATTGGCGGAGCTGTCCCCAGAAGGGAGCAGGGTGATGCCAGGCCACAGCTCATCCAGCATGATATCCAGCCATTGAATCAGAGAATCATGGAAAGGTTTGGGTTGGAAGGGACCTTAAAGCCCACCCAGTGCCACCCCCTGCCCTGGGCAGGGACACCTCCCACCACACCACGTTGCTCCAAGCCCCCTCCAACCTGCCCTTCAACCCCTCCAGGGATGGGGCAGCCACAGCTTCTCTGGGCAACCTGGGCCAGGCTCTCACCACCCTCACACCAAAGAACTTCTTCCCCAAATCTCAGCTTCATCTCCCCTCGGTCCCTGTCCCGGGAGCCAATAACCTCAAGCTCCTAATAACAAACCTCTGGATTTCTGCAGAAATGGCACTATGACTCCTGGAAGCAACCCGTGCTTCTGCCGTTGGAGGTTAACAGCTAATTTATGATCCCAGTATGTTTACAGAGCACTTTTCAAAATCACTTCCATGAATCACTTCCCTTACCTGGGGGTGAGAGCTCTGGTAACACAGGGGGCAAACTCACACCAGAGCCAACTGAAAAGGTGCAGGAAATGAGGAATTCCTGAAACCAGGATGGGCTAAAGTACGGGTGTAAGAGCACTAAAAACACCATCCAAGCTTCAGCACCCCCCCAGTTTTTTGCTCTCCCCCCATCCTGCACTACTGCCTGGGCAGACAAGTATATTTTAAACGTCTCTTTTTGTTAAGTGTAGAACAGCAGCAAAGTGCCCCAGCGCCAGCGAACGCCGGGTTTAACCCACTGCGGGCACAGGGCACAGGACAAAGCTCTTTGTCACCCTGATTTCTTACTCCTACTTCAAGTTCCCACCCACTGCAGGCCGGGCACTCTCCATAAGGACGTTAAAGAGCTCTTCCTGGACGCTGCCTCTCTGTTTTACAGGGGTACAATCACTACAAATCAAACACTTTGCTCTTGCGACGCTTTTCTCCTCCGCCCAAGGTACGAGCTCCTTGTTCGCCGGCAAACGAGGGGGGGCCCTGGCAGCAAAGGGAGCATCCTCAGCACCCCACAGCAGGAAATCCTACACTGAAAACAAGAGCGTTTCCCTGTCAAAAGGCTCCCAACTTCTTAATTTGTCGCCGCTACAACTTAATTAGCCTCATAGCCCATCTGGCAATTTGCGAACCATTACCCGGGAGCTCTTTGGACTTTGAAATACTCAACACAAGGAGGCCCTAATAGGGACTAATCCTTTCACAGAAAGCATTTCACTCCAGGAAAATAACGCCACATCGTTTGAAATATTCTTCGTTAGCGATTGAAAGTGGCAGTTAATGAAGAAATGGTTCTGTAGAGACAAAAGGAAAAAAAAGAAGAAAGGCAAAAAAAGGGAGAGCCTGTCCTGCCAGGCACCGAACATCCCGGCCCTCTCTCCACACTACCCAGCTGCCGTATTTACAGCAACCTAAATAATTCATCTGAGAACATCAAAACCGCTACTAAAAGCAAATTAACTACTTGTTCCTCATTTGTACCGTAGCCGAAGGTTTTACTCCCGTGTCAGAAGCTGAAGTAACACCGCAGAGGAAAAGGTTCTTAATAATTCAAACTTTCCTCCTGGGCTGACTGCATTAGCTTGACATTCCCAGGATGTGGATGAAAGGATTTAGAGCCAGTTGGTGGCACCGCTGCCAGAACCTACTTCCTAGGAAAAGGGATAAGCAGCAACGTGGAAACCAGCTAGGGTTTGCAGGAAACCTTTGTGAAATTATTTGACCTGTTAAAAATTGAGTGAGGAAAGCATCCCACCTCCTCAAACCAGCAAAAGCCGATTTCCTACACTGGGAGCCGTGACCAAGCATTGGATGGTGAAGAAAAACGGTATTAAAAAGCAACTTCTGCCCATGAACACCATAAAATCACATCACGAGACATGAAGAAGGAGCCCTTGCTTTCATATTGTGACAAAATTCTACCCCAGACAGTTTGGGTTTGTTGCTGTTTACTGCAAATAAGCCCCGTCAATAAGAACTCCTGGTTCCGAGCCTCCAGCTCCTCCCGCTCCAGGGACAAGTGGAAAGTTAATTGCCTTCGTTAGTAAACTTCTGTGCTGAGAGAGGTCTTATCACCGCAGTGATCAGGGCCAGGAAGAGCAAAGGCATCTGCTAACTGCTGGAGTGACAGCAGCCCACTGATACCATGAAGGTCAAAGACCCACCAAGCAGGGATCTATGGGGTATTTATTTAATTTAAATTCATCCTACCATCTCCAGAGCATCCCTGAAGTCACATCTGGCCACCCCAGTGCACAGAGGGTGCTGAAACCTCACCACAGAGCTGGATGCCCCTGACCAAATGCAGTGGTCCCAGTGGCCAAGGGTCCACCGGAGGGTTGGGATCAGCTGGGTTGGAAACTGAGGGGCTAGAGCCTTTGTCCTGCATGGCTGTGGGAGAAGCCCAGGGCTTCTTGCAGGGGCAGCTCACCCCAAATCCTCCCTAGGGAAGAGGAAGGTGTCAGGAACAAGAGACAGCAGAGGCAGAAGGGTGTGTGGCAAAGCCATCGCCTGTCACCTCCTCCAGGGGAAGTGCACAAACCACAGTAAACCCCAGCTCTCGGGGGTGGAGGGGGAGCGCTGGCCCTGCCAGGCTAAGGGGACACAAGGGGACAAGCCACCCGCCGTGGAGGTACAGCTGGATTCACAGTGTTCAGCTTTTCGGGGTGCTTGGGGATCCCAGGACATTCACGAGGACATTTATCCTGTTGGCCAGGTCATTTTTTAAAAGCGTAATTACATCCTGCCTTTAAGTACCCCCTCCCCACACGGCACTGCCTTGCCCCCACATCCACAACCCACCCGAGCTTCCCTCCTCTCTCCAGCTGCCCCTCACGTGCTCTCAGCACCATCGGATGAGGGGTGGTTTCCGACCCCCCCCCGCCTTCTCCCAGCTCAACATACAGGTGCCAAGCACAGGGACATCACCTCTGCACCAGGCACAGCACCAAAGAGATGTCCCCGCTCCCTTTCCAAGGCGAGATGGGACAACAGCCCAAGTGACTTCTCCAAAGGTTTACATCCATTTTTGGAAATTCTTTATTTGCAAAACTTGGAGTCCACACTCAAAAAGCACTTCTTTAAGTGGTTCAGGAAGAACCCTCTCTTGCAGCACCAAGAACTTATCTCCTTGCAGTTCGTTGTTCCATACGAATTCTCAGGTATTTACACCATGCAGCTTAAAGACACGGGTTATTAAAAATACCTTCGACATTAAGCATTTACCATCTTGCCATCATTAGGTTTCAGAGCCAACGGCGTCAATGCAGTCAGGTACAGCTCATTACCATCCTGCCTACACGCTCAGAGCGAGGATACATCCAACAAGAGGTCTATCCACCTCCTTCACAGTCCACACCACCAACCGCGCAGTGATTTCTTCAAAACACTAGTGAATTCAGTCCCCGTTTCTGGAGCAAAGCGAGTAGCAAAGACTCAGGGGGCAGAGCCAATAAAATTTTATATCCAGTTACAGTGAAAAGACTATAACAGTTGAGTGAAACATGAAGATGAATGACCCTGACCCAACACAACCCTCGTTTCTTCCTTTTGTCTAACCTCCTACACCCCCCCAGGACGGTTCTGCTGGGCTGCAGCCCCCAGCTCTGCCCCGGGGTAATCGGTAACGAGTTAAGGTTTGCCCCAGACATTTGTTAGAGCCCCTGGGTCCCATCCAGCAACTTACCAGGAAGCGGACATCATCAAAGCCGTTCAAAAGCAGCTTACTCTCGTATTGCTGCAGGCCGATGGACTCCAGCCACTCCCCGACGCTCTGCTCCAGCATCCGCGAACCTGACGAGAGAGGAATCGGCAGACGCTTGAAAAGGGAGAAACCGTTAAGGCGGTAGCAGCGGCACTCTGAGGAAGACAGATGGCATTGCCACATCATAGTCATTACCATAAAGAAACTCAAAAAAAAAACAACCCCAAACTATGCTCAGAGTACAACAAATCAGCCGGCAGACAATTCCTCCGGTGCGCACAGACCATGGGCAACGAGCTTCCAGCGCCTCGGCGGGCTCCGGGTTTAATTGGTGTTGGTGTCCCAGTTAATATTCAGAAACACCTCGCCCAGGCCAACTGGTCAGCAGCGCTCCTGGGACCACAGCATCTCATGCACCACTTGCAGGGCACGGGGCAGCTTCTCGCCAGGCAAACACACGACGCCCAGCCCCGTGGAGACCGCGGATCCTCTCCTTGGCTCGTCTGGAAGGGGCGGGAGGAGGGCAGCAAACTCTCTCCCCCCCTCTCCCTGAGGCATTCCCAGCCGGCCCCGGGTGCGAGGGATGGGAGCGGAGCCGCTCACAAGCGCGGGGAGGTGCGTGGGTCCTCTGCTCCGTGACACGTTGGGTGCAGGACCCTGCGCGGGCGAACGGCGGAGGGGGACGGGTGCGTTGGAGGCACAAAGCAGCTAAAGAGAAAACACATCTTCATGCAGCCCAGACACAAACCAGACACGATGGAGGGTCAGAAAAGCAGCAGAAGCCAGGCCAGAGCAGCCGTCCGCAGGAAGACATGCAAGACAAAGAAAGCACACAAACTGCAGCAGAAGGAAAGAAGAAGGGCTTATACTTTTTTTCCCCCAGCAGTCCTGGAAGAGGCAAACCATGGTAAGGGCTTTTTCACCCCGTTAGGGTGTCAGGAGGAGCAGAGGCATGAGTGACCCTGAGCACGAGTCCGAGAGTCCTGGCACTGTCATTTTACCACCTATCCAGACGCGTGGCATGGCAGCGCACTGCTCGGAGCGGGCCGGCTGCACCGGAGACTAACTACACCCCTGCACGGGCTGACAGCAAGGGAGACAGAGGAATCGATACGATTTTCACCCACATTCAGTCCTGCCAGGTGCCTGGTACACGCTGGTATTTGCCCTTCCTTCATTTTCTTCGGCCGCTGCATCCGAGCCCCTCGCTCAAAGAGGGAGCAGCTCTGGAGGAAGAGGAGGCATTTCAGTTCCTCGCCTCCAAACCACGGCAAAACAAAAAGAACCCCAAAGCAAGCATGCTCTCTGCTCTTCCTGCAGCAGCTCAAGTCCGAGACATGCCCTGGGCACCTCCTCGCAGCCTCTGATAAATGAGATTCTTCCCGACACCCTATGGAAGCCGTGCAGAAAAGCTCTCCCTCCCCTCAGCCCTGGGAAGAGAGTCCAATGACTTGTTACTCTCCTCTAGAAAAAGCTTCAGACCTTAAATATGTGCCCTCCCCCAAAAAAGATAAAAAGTTCAGAGATTTCCTTTTCATCAGGGAATTTGCTCTGCGAGACAGGCAGGATTTTTCAGGCTTCTCAGCACATCTGTTTCAGGGGTGCAAATAAAAAAGACGATCCGGAAAACCAGGTTCCCTTTCTTTGAACCTTCAGGTCAGCCGAAGCTGTGTGGTACCATCCAAGCCATCCTGCCCACCCCCGCCCCTGCAATGGCTGCACAAGGCAGCAGCTCACACTGGAATTTGTTGGGGTAAGGGATCCAGCCACTCTGGTCCACAGGAGAGCTCCTCTGCCGGGCGAGCTGCGGTCCAGAGCTGCCCAGTCCTCCCAGCGCACGCTGCAGCACCAGAAACGCAGAGAGCACAAAAGGGCTCCGTCTCCCTCCCTGACGGCAGCCCGTGCAGAAGGGCACCAGCTAAACCTGGAATTTATGCAACAAGCTCCCGCGCTCGTCCGGGGGTCTCCGTCCTTCCCTTCTCCATCCTGCCCTGCTCTGCCAGCAGCCGTGTCCCCTCACCGAGCCATCCCGCGTCCTCGCCGAGCGCCGCCGCGACGGGCTTTGTCTGAAGGCAGGGAGCTCCAGGCTCGGCGTTGCGCTGGCAGCCCTGTCTCCGGCTCTCGCATCGCCTGTCCCTCCCTTCTCCTCATCCTCTTACCCCTCCCAGCTCCTCCATCCGCACGGCGGAGGCTGCGGATGAGAACTCTCCAGTGGAAATTACGGACTTCTCAGTATTTACTGGAGGATGGGAGTACGCGGCTTGGGTTTTCAAAAGGAAAAAATAATAATAATAATAAAAAAATATAGATGTTCCAGGTCTGCTCTGACAGTTCCAAGTGATTTGTGGCTGGCTCAGAATTAATTTAATCGAGAGAGAGGTGAGGAGGCTGCTTGCTGCCTACTACAGCGTTTCTGGAAGCAGTCGGGGTATTGGCAGGGGGAATGAAACCGCAGCAGTTCCTTCCTCCCGGCTCCTGAATTTCAATTTTAAAAAATTATTTACTCTACTCAGCCTTTAGTACACTCGTAAATGTATTTCTGCTTTTAAAGGGGAAACCTACAGAGACACCAAGTGTGGGTTTTCTGGTTTTAAAACCACTTCAAATCCAGACAAAATGAAGGTGGTGGGGAGGAGGGTCAGCGTCGCAGGGAGAACAGAGGGGTTTACTTTCAAAAGGGAAGAGAACAGATGCCCCCAAACATCCAAGACTGAAAATAAGGAAGTCCCAAAATACATATTTGCAGGTTACGAGGATGACACGGGAGCACATCCCAGTCCCTGTGCCCCCCAGCAGCAGCCTGATCTCAACCTGTGATGAAAGCAGCCTCCTAAATCTCAGCTCCATCCTTCTCCTTATGCTCCACCTTTTAGGAATCCCACCTTTAAAAGGTCTGCGGGTGGCAGAGGGGAAAGAGTCAAGAGAGCGTCATGAGAAATAATCCGAGTATTTAAAGGTACAAAAGAAGCAAACCAAGCAGTTCAGTTCCTCTCACAGGACATTTTCCAAGACAGACAACGTGCTTCAAGGAAAAGAGGAAAGGGAGAGGGGACCAGGGCTCAGAGAGATCCTTCTCCAAGTTATTGTTTCAGTAACGACCGTCAGGGCAACATTTGAGCCTGTTTGGAGGGAGAAATAAGTAGCTGGGTCACGTCAGACAAAAAGCATTGTCCCATTTGCTCAGGGAAACTGCAAAGAGTTTAATGTGACCCGGTGTGGCCCGAGGACACGCGACCCAGCTCCACCGGGAAGACAAAGCTGCAAGTGTTGATGAAACCACTGTTCGGGCACAAAGCGAACGCGCAAGAGAATCACATCAGGCAGTTCGTGCCCCGGCTGGGGACGATCATCAGCTGGAAGTCCTTAAATCTAGGGAGGGGACACCATAAACTCCGACAGCGCGTTAGGCAAGACGGATGGGCGAGGAGAACGAGGTCATTAATGCCGTCAGAAGCCAGAAATCCAGCCAGCACCCCACTTTACTGGAACGAAGATTAATTAGCCAAATGCAGCTCGCTAACAAAGCTCCCCCTCTTTTGTCAAGTCAAACACCGAGCCCGTTCCTCAGGTCCTGAGTCCTCGGCAGAGTTAACTCACCCGGCCCAAACGCCCTCCCTGCCCAGTGCAGATGCTTCCTGCCCTCACTGAGCTGATTTACTGAGCAGAGACCACTCAACCTCCTTGACTTTGGGGGAAGAGAAACGATGCCTGACACATGGTCGTAACCCAGCCAGCACCACACGGGTCTCCTGTCCGAAGGCAGCAGCGAGATGAGGGGCTGCGGGTGCAGTGGGGCTGAGTTTCTGCTGCCAATCCCGGGCTCCCCGACCCCCCCTCTGGAAGGGGGAGATGCTCAGAAGTGGGTTGCTGGAGCTAAAGAAATGTGTGACTGCAACACACACGTGCAAAGAGGCACAGACTGAATACAAATGTCTCTTCCTAGGCAAAAAAAAAAACAACCCAACCCTCACTTTAAAGCAAAGTCAGGCAGAATTTGGTATCCTTCAAGAGATTCCTTGATTCTCCAACCTCTGCAAAGCACCTACCAACAAGGACCAGTGACAGATCTCTCCTTTCCTCCCATTTATCCCATCCTTGGGAAACACATTTGGAAGATTTTCTTCCAAGCTCTTCCAGGAAATGAGAGGGTTGAACCTGTTGGCCAAGGAACAGATTCTAGCTCCCAACTCTATAAAGATGCCAGGATTTATTCAATTACTTTATGGTTTAATGTGCTCATCCATCACACCACGACAGGACACAGAAGTTTAGTTTTACCCTGTATCATGGAGGAAAGCTCGATGGTTCAGAAAGCAACTGTTTGTCCAGGTCCATAGAGGAAATCTGGGGCAGGACAGGGACCTGGACATCAAGTGCCTCAGGGCTTGGGCTTGTTCCAGCCTGACTCCAAGGGTCCCTGCTCTCCTGACTCAAGGCAGGACATCTACTCTTACCCCTCTACTCTGCTCTTGTGAGACCCCACCTGGAGTACTGCATCCAGGTCTGGAATCCTCAACACAGGAAGGACATGGAGCTGGTGGAGCAGGGCCAGAGGAGGCCACGAAGCTGCTGAGAGGGCTGGAGTGCCTCTGCTGTGAGGACAGGCTGAGAGAGGTAGGGAGGTTCAGCCTGGAGAAGAGAAGGCTCCAGGGGAGACCTTAGAGCCCCTTCCAGTATCTGAAGGGAGCTACAGGAAGGATGGGGAGGGACTCTTTGTCAGGGAGTGGAGTGATAGGACAAGGGGGGAAGGGTTTTAAATTGAAAGACAGGAAATTTAGATTAGATACTAAAAAGAAATTCTTTGATGTGAGGGTGGTGAGAGCCTGGAACAGGTTGCCCACAGAAGCTGTGGCTGCCCCATCCCTGGAGGGGTTCAAGGCCAGGCTGGAGGGGGCTTGGAGCAACGTGGTGTGGTGGGAGGTGTCCCTGCCCAGGGCAGGGGGTTGGAACTCAATATTCTTTAAGGTCCCTTCCAACTCTAACCATTCCATGATTCGATGAGATGTGTGTAATCACTGCATGTATAAACAGGCTCCCAAGACACTGAATCTGCAGTAAATGCTGAGCAAGGCGTTTTACCTTTGCAAATTATTGATTCCAGACACCAAACTCATCAGGGGCACCAATATCCTCAAAACCCACCCATTTTTGAGGATGTGAGAGCATTTGGAAAGTTCCCTGCTGCTCCCTGCGGTATGATCTGAGCACACTGCCCCCTCTCTGGCTCCTGTGCTTATAGGAAAGGAAGGAGGAATATGTCCAGACGCTGATGTGTGTGAGAGAGATCCCAAACAGAGCATAAGGCAGCACAGCCCACGGGAAAACACACGGCTGAAGGACAAGGCAGCTCCCGGGGCTGCCGGCTTCCAGGGACGGGTGTCCATTTTGCTGGAAACTCCTGGAACAACGGCAGCGTTTGCTGAAGCGCTGGCTCCTCCTCTCCCCTCCATGTCAGCCCTCTTCACCAACGGTATCGATCCATCACACGCCTCTATGGCCACAGACCAGCTCGGGGAAGGCACAAAGCAGGATGCTAAAGAGTTGTCATCGCATTAGAGCAAACCCCAACGGGCTATTTCACATCTCTCTGCAAAGGGATTTGACCCCAGGAAAACCTAAACCCTAATCAGTAGGTAGCAGCCAGGGCAGGCACAGGTTAAACTCCCACTGGGAACACAAGGTGGATTCCTCCTCACCAGAGCAAAAACCCAAGTGACAAATGGATCCGAGATAAGCTTGATTACTGCAAGCCTGAGCCACGTGTGCGGGTACTCATTAGCATCTCATCAGGAGGAGCCACTGCCCACCCAGCGACATTCAGATGCAGCAGTTTGGAGGTGAAGGATTTAAAAGGACAGAATCCCTCGTGGTGGCTGTTCTCAGCATCCTCCATCCCGCTGCGGGAAAGGCAAACGAGCTCCCGCCTTCTGCTTTTGTCTTTGCTTCTGTATTAAGAGGCAGAAAAGGGAATTCACGCTCAATGAAGCATCTGTCCTGCAAAAAGCTTCCTTTAGTGGCTGTTGATATCTAGAGGAGCTCTTGGAAAGGCCTCAGCATCACCCACGTTGAGGCACGTGGCAGACTGACCATGTCCAAAGAGCAGGGCCACCATGTCCCTCGCGCTGACCCCCAGCTGGCATCACCCCGGTCCCGCTCCCAGCACAGCTGTTGCCCCAGCAGAAGTGGCCAGGGGGGACAACCTCCCCCCTCCAAGAAATCCAGGAGTCATCAAGAGAAAGTCATGTCCCCAGAGAGGCAGGAATGTTCCCAGCTATTGGGATGGTGGCACTTGGTGACCCAGGGAGCATCCCAGGGGACAGCACTGCCACAGCTGAACTGGCACCCCAGAAGAAAGCGTTTCCTACAACAATTCCAAGATGTGGATTTTCTAAAACCCTTGAGCAGTACATGATATTTCAGCACCTTTGGTCCCTGGACAAGAGAGTTCATTGGCATGTGTTTAATCGAGTTCTGTCTCACTACACACAGCTCCCTTTCAAAAGGCACCATTAAAGCCAAGTAATTATCTCCTCCTTTGATGGTCAAGGACTGGGCTCCCGAGGACCCACAGCTCTGCCTGCAGCAGCGGGGAGAGGTTGTCCCTTCAACTGCTCCTTTCCAGAGCAAAGCCGCATCCCGGAAAGAGAAGAATTAAAATAAACCTCCTGAGCAGCTTGGAAATGTGAAGGACAGTCAGCTGGGAAAGGGGGGGGGTATTTCCTGGCTCTGCAAACAGCACAGAGGCACATCTAGGGACATTTGAATCACAGAATGGTTTGGGTTGGAAGGGAACTTAAAGCCCACCCAGTGCCACCCCCTGCCCTGGGCAGGGACACCTCCCACCACACCAGGTTGCTCCAAGCCCCCTCCAACCTGCCCTTCAACCCCTCCAGGGATGGGGCAGCCACAGCTTCTCTGGGCAACCTGGGCCAGGCTCTCACCACCCTCACACCAAAGAACTTCTTCCCCACAGCTCAGCTCCATCTCCCCTCCTACAGTTTAAAACTGTTCTTCCTCCTCCTATCACTCCAATTTTCATCCTATTTACACCGGTATCAAAGCCTCCTTCCTCTGTTAGTTCCACCTCTCCTTCACAACCACTTTCCTCCAAAGGAGGCAAAAAAACGGGCAGGAAAACTAATAATAAAGCTGGTAAAATGACAAAAGGATCCTGCAGAGCCAAGGGGTCACTGCAGGTGCAGCAGAGGAAGATTTTTAACCGAGCCTTGGTTTTCACCATGGCACCAGTTCCGGATCCTGAGAACAAACTCAGCGCGGGGTTCCCTGTTCCCCACATCCCAGTCACCTCTACTCACAGCTTTTACGGAAACGCCAGCGTTTTAACCCAGGATTGTCTCCCTTGGCTGTGATGCTGCACTGCAGAGATAAAGAGTTGAACTCGCTGCAACCATGGCTGGAGGAGGACGTCGCTCTCTTTGAGGAAAATCAATGCGCTAAATGACACTGCGATTCCTTCCTCCTCATCTCGTCTTAGGAAAATTACAAAGAGCACAACTAAACCACCTCTCACTATTTATAAAGTTTTACTATAAAAATAACAAAACTACATCCTCCGAGGTCACAGCAGTTTGCAGGTGAAATCTCTAAGAAAAAAAAAAAACCCAAGAAATCGTGAGGATTTTCACCGGATTCGAAGCAGCCATAGGGCATCTAGGGTTTTACAGGTGGAAAGTCGCAGAAGAAATTTTAAAATATTTTGGTAAGAAACATCCCACGGGCTGGTTTTGGCAGAAAAAAACAAAAATAAAATAACTGCAGCTACTCCAGATGGTTTGTTCCAGAGGCTGGGTGGCAGAAGCTACTCTTCATGCCTTGTTCTATTACAACCCCACCAAAACCTGGCCCTTGGCAAGCTCCAGTTAAGACAAACTGCTCGAGCAGGACTCTTCTGCCCCGCACAGGCTTTGCTCAAGGGACCCTTGGTTCCCCAGAAACACCCCTTACTCTGTGAAACACAGACAGCCTCCAAAAGACAACTCCTCGCACAACCTGACGTCCACCAACCCCCCCCAGCAGCCAGAGACCACCTCTGAGCCCACAGTTCCCAGAGGAAAACCAGCCCCTCCATGATGGTTTTATTCCCAGCTTTACTTCCAAATGCAACCTGCAGCCAGGATGGGTGAATTTGCCACGGAGATACCGTGGATATTTGATGCCTTGGCCACTGTCACCCTGAGGTAAGGCTCCAAATACAAAATTCCCACCCCATCCTGCCAGGGCTGAAAGGATTTTGAGAGCCTTCAAGAACAAAATATGAGAATGTGGCGGGGGGCGGGGGGGTTATGAAGAGGTTCTGCTCATTTCTGAAGGGAGGGACTCAGTCTTACATAATAAAAAAAGCCAAACAACAAAACAAACCAAAACAAAAAGGCAAGAAAAAAAGGAGGATCTTGCTCCCACATTCTGCATTTGAAACGAAAGCAGGATTGTTGTGGGAATTGTGAGAGCAGCCCGAAGACAAATCTGTAGCAGCTCCGTTTCAGACTTTAAGAAAATGTTGTTTTTCCCCACCAGAGAAGGGCAGAAACTCGAGACAAATGTGTTCTGAGAGAACTGCACAGGATCCACGTGCCTTTCTCAGAGGCTACGGCGAGAACAACAGTAATTGCAGGAGCCAGCAGCAGTGGAAGTCTGTATCCCTGGGACTCTGGCTGGAGTCCTGACACCACCTTTCAGCTGCAAATCAATCTTAGTTTGTAGGTGCAGAAAACCTGATCTTCCTCCTGCACGTTGAGCAGGGACCAGTTGTGAGGTCTGAAGTCTGAGAACACGGAATCTGAATCCCCATAACCATTATGGGGCTGTGGGAGGTGGGGGAACGAGTCAGCCACCCCCCACCCTCCGGCCCCAACCCATTTTTACTGCCCAAAAGCAAGAAAGTTTTTTTTGCAGAAGAGCAGAGGCAGCGTCCCAGAGCCCTCCCACAAACCAAGAACTCTCATCTCTGCTAGAAAGGAAGGACTGTAATGGGAAGGCACCAAAATAAAAAATAAATACATCCACAATTCTCAGCAATAAATCTTTGTTTAAAGCTATTCAGAGATGCAAAACATCACCTCAAAATTTACCGCATCCTAGATGGCAATACTAAGCCCCAGTATTTACAAAGAGGTAGTTTCAACAAGAAACAAGACTCCCTGCACACCCCCACTGCTGTCACTGAGTGAGTATTAATCAACATTAACAATAATCAAGTCTCCCCCTTTCCCACCACGATGGGGGTCCCAGTTGCAACTCTCTTCACCCAGCTCCTTTCCCCCCAAAAGCCTACGGGGAGGGGAGGACAGCAGCATCGTATAAAAATCAATTCATCCACCCCAGGGGAGTATTGAATGAAAATTGCTGGGAAGCCAAGGTCTGCTCCTTGCTGTGCCAGAGCCTTTTCCCTTCCCCTCTGGGAGGCACGGCAGGGTAAAGAGCTCTGCAGGCAGGAGCCAGCACCTTGATTTTCAGACACACACACACACACACACGAGTTGGGTACGGTACCTGAGATCCTCTGCTGCTCCTGAGAAAAGTCGATGCCTTCGCCGATAGAACTCATGATTTTCTCAATCTGTAAATAATAATAATAAAAAAAAATTTAAAAAAGAGCATGTGCTGCATTATTCATAAAAAACAGAGGAAAAGGTAATGGCAGCCCATGGGTTTCACCCCCCACGTGGCTGCTGAAGAAATCCAGGAAAGGACGTTAAGACACCTCTGACTCAGAAAAGGTCCCCTTAACACCTTCCCTGGAAGCACCTTGGTAGGGCTGGGTGACTCCAAGGGGTTGGGCAGAGAGGTTGGGACTCCTCAGAGCCTTCCCTTCCACAACCTGCCAGTGCCTGGAAACAAACAGCTCCCACCAAACCATCCCTCTGGAGCACAAGAATTGGGGAGAAGGAACCCCAAACTCCTCAGCTCACCCTTGCAGGAACGTGCAGCCCCACCTCCACCGGCAGCAAAGCCCGAGAAATTCAGCTCTCACTCTTTTGCAGCAGGAGAAGGAAACTTGGCATCACCCCTGTCTGGGTTTCGTTGGGTATTTGTGGTTTGGGTTGCTCTTTTTTTTT
>VXBJ01004424.1:718338-779008 GCA_013400055.1 Nycticryphes semicollaris | reverse complement strand
AAAAAAAAAAAAGAGAGCAGAGCTACTTAAATCGAGGCTTCGGATTTTCTTCTTTAATTTCTGATTCGTGAAATCATCTCTCGAGAGATGCAGCGCACGGTCCGGAGGGGAGGGACGGGGTCAGCACCAGCGAATGACTCAAGCAGCAATTGCACAACGGAGCTGAACACCAACAGGGGAGCAAGGGACAATGGAAAAAACACATGTAACCAGCCTCCTTAAGCAACTGAAAATTAATAATCAACTTACAAGCACAAATCCTGGGAATGGCAATAATGCCCTTTGGCTGGAGATTCCACCTTTTCCCAGGCTTCTCCGTCACTGCACTGTCCCGGTTCCTCCTGCTTCTTACTTCAAGTTTAGGAAACACACAGTGAACAGACACAATCTGAGGGCTTTCCCCATCAGTCAGACGGAGATAAAGCCCACTGCCTTTGGCAGTATTTATTATTACTGCTGCTCAGTGTTTATTAGAGCCGTCTCTAAGCACTTGCTGCTCTCCCAGCCCCACCACGCAGGGCACGGCGAGTGCCCGGGGCCGCAGGATGAACTCGCTGCAGCTTCCCAAGCTCTTGGAAATCCACAATTCTATAGGTTTGAGGCAAAAATAGCACAGATGAAAACAGAGGGGCCAAAGCCAGCTTTTCTAAGAGCCTACACGAAACAGGATCAGAATGCCCCGTTGATTAGGGCGCTCGCAGGCAGCGGGCAAGGCAAGGAGATGCTGTATCCAGATGTGCAACTGGGAGGCAATATGGCAAGTGCTGCTTTAACGAGCAATTAGGCCCTGCCTGCTTCCCTGCTCATCCTGCTGAGGCAAGACACAAGCGATCCAAGGCACTGCCCCCAGAAAAGTCTTTGGTTAATAGATCCCAGTATCACCAACTGATACTGAATCATGGAATGGTTTGGGTTGGAAGGGGCCAAGAATCTCCCCACTTGGGGATTATTCCTCCCCAGGTGCAGGACCCTACACTTGCTCTTGTTGAAACTCATGAGGTTCTTCTCTGCCCAGCTCTCCAGCCTGTCCAGGTCACGCTGGATGGTGGCACAGCCCTCTGGAGCGTCAGCCAGCCCTCCCAGTTTGGTATCCTCAGCGAACTTGCCGAGGATACACTCTGTCCCCTCATCCAGGTCACTGATGAAACCTCTCAAAAGCCTGGACAAAAGGCTTCTGCCACACATGGGGTGGCCGATAAGTCGCTATGTCTCACTGTATTTCACAAACCTGCCTTAGGGAGAGCCCCCCCAGTATCTACATTCACCTTTTGGACCAGGACATCAACCAGTTTTACCTACAAAACGGGGAAGTTGCCTTAATTGGGTTTGGATTGGCTTAGCTCAGTTTTAATTTCCAATTTTTAACAGGCTGGCCATTTGCAAGATACAAAGCAAACCCGGACGGAGGAAACACAAAAGCTTTCCCTTCAGAAAGTCAATTAGGAGGGAGGAAATGTCTCGCCATCGGGGGCAAAGAGAATCGACACGAGGGCTGATGTAAGAATTCCTGACCTTAGCACAGGAAAAACAAGAGGAAATGTTGGGATCTGGAGATAATGGAATAATCAGCCCAATAATTAAGTTGATTAAGATCCTGATGGATACGCTTGCTTCAAATAGCGGAAATCAGAACAAAAATACTGACTACATTGCTTTCCCCCTTCTCCTCCCCATCCTCCCCCCCCCAAAAAAAAAATAAAAATAAAGTTATAAAACGTTTCAGAGAGCCAAAGGGAAAACTGGAAGGAGAGCTCTGAGGTGAGGGTAACCTCACCTGGTGTCCCCACCTGGTCCCACAAGCCAAACCCAGGGCAAGCGAAGCATAAAGCTTTACACACCCGACCCAAAAGAATATAAATTAAACATTTTTGGAGGTACAGGCTGGAAGGAGCCCTGTGACCCATGGGGCAGGGATGTCCTTGGGGCAGGGATGTCCTTGGGCCAGAGAAGTGCAGATACCTGGGCTGGAGGCCACCCGCTGAGGGTGGCATCAGTACCAAGAAGCTGAATAATATTGTTTTCTCAACTGCATTTCTCACTTGAAACCGCAGGATTTTGATCCACAGTGTGGGTCATACGGGAGCCCTTCCCTGGCAGGTGAAGCTGCAGGAGTTTGTCAGAACAAAAACCACTGAGCTTTTACAAGATGCAATTTCACCAGGCACAAAAATAGCAGCTCTCCCCTGGAATAACAAGGGAAATATTTGCATTTTGCTTTCAACACCAGCTCCCAGGCAGCTCTGAATTTCAACTTCTGGGTGTCCTTTCAAGGCAGCAGCAGGTTTTGCATCAAAAGCTTTCCTGAAAGTTTCAAATTTCGATGCAAATGTTCTTAATCCTCAACTGTGAGCGTGTATTTAAAGCACTAATTCCACAAGGTCCTTAAGCACCCAAGTGGTCCTGACAAAGTTAATGGAGCTCAAGTATTTAAAGCCACCCTACAGCAGCCCCCACCTCTAACAACTTGCTCCCCAGGCTCTTCAAAACCTGGGATGGGAGGCACAAGATGTGCTGTTTGCTCCTGGTACCCACCCTTATGGGACATGAAGACCCCCAAAAATGGGTCAGAAACAGGCTAAAACACCACATCCACGGTCACTGCAAACAGGGAAGAAATACTTCTGTGGCAACAGCAAGACGTGGAGCTACAGTTATTCGTAGGAAATTATGCCTGTCCAGTGCCATAATTAGCTACAGAATATTAATTAATTCAATTAATTCACTCAGGGAAAAAAAAATGCATCAAAGTCATGGACTGTGCATCTTTTTCAAAAAAAAAAAAGAAAAAAAACAAAAAAGAAAGCTGAAGTAAAACACATGTTTTATTCAGTTCCATAAATTTCTTTGGCAATTGGTTTAATCTCTTCCTAAAAGAGCAAAAGACAGAAGACAAAGCAACTCCCTCATTTTGTGAAATTGATGCTGGAACCTCTGAGCCCAAACGTTCATCACAAATTCAGCATCGCAGCCGCTTACTCGATAGCAGACAGCTGGCAGGGGAGGATGAAGGGATGTCAGGAGCCAGGTCTGAGGCTAATTCTCAGTACCCTGCCTCCTTCTTCAACCCCTGAAACACTTCACAGCCCATTTTTCTTACTGACACCTACGGCCCAGAAGAGCTGTGAACTCCAGCAGTGCCGTGCTCAGCGCCAGACGTGGATGCAGATACAGGCTGGTGACACCAGGATGCACAGATGCATCTCCTGGACTCTACACACGTACCAAGAACGACCAACAAAAACCCACACGATCCTCAAAAAAACCCACCCCCTTCTTCCCTGGATGAGGGGGTCCTGGCTGCACAGGTATGAAGTGGAAACGAGCCACAGAGATAACTGCAGGAGCAGCAGCGCATTGGAAACCGATTACAAAGGCACTAAACCTAAATTCCTGAGGCTAAGACACTGCCCAAAATCTCCACCTGTCACCAAAGGCTTCCCCTCTTCCTCCTCCTCCACAAACAGAGCCCATTTCTCTTCTATTTGCATTTAGGGGTTTCCAGTTCATCACCCCGCTTGGTCCCGTCAGCAGCCAGGATGTGGCTTCCAGATACCCCTACATGGCTTTTGTCAGCCTGACAGCATCCAAGGCACACGGAGCCTCTGTCACAGCCCAACTTCTCCTCAAGCCAAGGCAATTTTTAGAGGGCTATTTTACAAAATCCTCCGAGCCCAGCCATCACTCCTCTGTTGCTTCCCTGGGGAGATGACATCCCCGCTAATTACTCTCACTGTCAGGAAGCTGTGGGAAGCAGAGCTGTGGCAGCTCCATGAAGGACTGTGATAATAGTTTGACTTAGTCTTGGTCAGGCTCTTCTTCAGCACAAACACCCTGATCAATCACATGGAGAAAAGGAGCTGCAAAAAAAAAAAAAAACCACAGAGGAAGCTGGGGCAGGGGGAGAAAGAACCATTTAACACCTGAACCTGGCTGAAAGGGAGCAGGTAGCATGGGCTCAGAATAAAGCAGTGCTGGTATTTAGCCCTTAACCTTTCTTAAACAGCTCACTGCTTCTACTAGAAAGCCATAGAATTGTTTGGGTTGGAAGGGACCTTAAACATCACCCAGTGCCACCCTCTGCCCTGGGCAGGGACACCTCCCACCACACCAGGTGGCTCCAAGCCCCCTCCAACCTGCCCTTCAACCCCTCCAGGGATGGGGCAGCCACAGCTTCTCTGGGCAACCTGGGACAGGCTCTCACCATCCTCACACCAAACAAGTTCTTCCCCACATCTCAGCTCAATCACAGAATGGTCCAGGCCAGAAGGGACCTCTAGGGTCACTTAGTCTGACCTCCCCGCAGCCAGCAGGGACACCCCCAACTAGACCAGGCTGCCCAGGACCTCCTCGAGTCTCTCCTTGAATATCTCCAGGGAAGGGGCCTCAACCACCTCCCTGGGCAACCTGTTCCAGTGCTCCACCACCCTCAGAGTAAAGAACTTATTCCTAATATCGAATCTAAACCTGCTCTTCTCCAGCTTGAAGCCATTGCCCCTCGTCCTGTCACTGCAGGCCTTTGGAAACAGACCCTCCCCACCTTCCTGTAGGCCCCTTTCAATCTCCCCTCTTTCAGCATCAACCCCTTCCCCCCTCATATTATCACTACACACCCTTGTTATGAGACATGTATATGATGGCCTTCATCCAAAGAGACCTGGAAAAACTTATCACTGAGGGAGAAATCAGCTCAGCCCCTCCTGGATGGCATCCTGCAGGAGGGGGGTTTGCTCAGCTCCCAGGGACTCCGGCACCCTTTTCCACAACACGAGGTTTGCCCACCCCCAGCAGGGCTCAGCCAGGAACCCAGGCAGATGAGCAGGGCTGGAGCTGCTCTTCAGAGGAGGAAGGCTGAGCAGATGCCAGTTAATCCACCCCAAAAAGGGGGCTGGCAGCCGAGAGCCCCCCCCTCCTCCTCCTCCAGAAGTGCAAACACCATTTATTCTCCCATACAAAATTCATAGTGAACCATGACTGCCACACACTCATCTCCTGGCTGCTAAATATTTATGAGCCGATTAGGAAAAACAAATTTATCACTTCAGCCCTCAGCCAAGTTTGGAAGGATTCAAATATTTATGCTGACTGGGAGCCCTATCCCCCTCACCCGCTTCCTCTCCCCCAGCTTGTTCCCCACTCAAGCGGAGGATCAAGCATTTTTGGTCCTCACCCTCCTCTCCCTGGGCAATACACTGCTGTTTGCTCTAATAATTTCTCTGGTTTGCTTGGAGGGAGTTTCTACCCAGCAGCAGCAGACTGAGACACCATATCCTGAAGGAGCTGGTGGGTCAGGAGGCAGCTGGGACTCACAGTGAGCATCCTTCAGCAGCACCGAGCAGAGCTGTCGGCGTCTGTGATTTGGGCCAGGTCCTTGGAGCTGGGGAGCTGCAACTGGGACCAGGGAGGAGTTTTATCGAGTGAATCATTTCTTCCCCATCCCACCCTTTTGGCAAAGCCAGCACCACCTTCCACTGCCAACAAAGGGCATCGGCAGCACTTGGCTGGGGAAGGGACATGACCCTTTGCTTCCAATGGTGGAGTTTGTCACTACTCTTGGTGAGGGAGGGGAGCCATAGGACAAGGGGGAAGGGTTTGACCCTGAAAGAGGGGAGATGGAGCTGAGATGTGGGGAAGAAGTTCTTTGGTGTGAGGGTGGTGAGAGCCTGGCCCAGGTTGCCCAGAGAAGCTGTGGCTGCCCCATCCCTGGAGGGGTTGAAGGGCAGGTTGGAGGGGGCTTGGAGCCACCTGGTGTGGTGGGAGGTGTCCCTGCCCAGGGCAGGGGGTGTCACTGGGTGGGCTTTGAGGTCCCTTCCAACCCAAACCACTCTGTGATACTATGATTTTCCTGCCGTCCCCAGTCAGCTGCACTAGTGAGCGCGGTCACCCACAGCCCAAAGTGATGGTCACTCATCCTCTGCCATGGATTCCACCTGTCCACGGACACAAACGGGTCCCTCCCCAGGTCCCCAAACAGACGCACCTACTGCTGGCAAGGCCAGTGGGCAAAGTCCTTGCCTACTACAGCTGTGGGCTGCACAGAGCTGCACATGGGCCACTTTCCTCCTCTGTTGCCTGTGTAAAGACTATTAATTTTAACAGAATAATGCATCTAAATCTGCTATTGTTTTCCCCTCAACGCAGAGGAAGAGCCAAATCATCACTAACAGGGGCGGCTCAACAAGGTTTTTATATCAGCCGGGGAAATTCAGAGGCTGCAACTTGCATCTCATTCCGAGCAGCTGCACAATCCCATTCAGGGAACTAATTAAACCTCCAACAGCAGCACTACATTTATGTTTAAATCTCATCGTTGCCATTACGACCAGCCAGATCAGCCCCTTTCTGCACATACAAATCACCACAAAAGACCCCGAAATGTTCCCCACAGGGGTATCTTCACCGTTTCTTAGCAGTAAGAGGAGTCTGCTTTAGGATATTTTATAGCAAGGACTGGCCTGACCATATAAATCACCACCAGCAGCTCTGTTTTATGCTGCTTCTGTAGAAAATTGTTCTGCCCTGAGAACCATACCCCTCCTGCCAACGGCATCAAAGAGTGCAAGCATCGCACCGGAGCCAGAATGAGAGCCCACCTGCCTCTACAAAGCCTTTGGAAACTAAAGAGCAAATCAAGGCACAGGCAGGGAATCATCAGCTGCTGGTTTGTCCCTCTTCTTATGAGAATATTTCACTTTACATAGTGTTTTGCCATTGGAAAAAGAGCATTCTGGAAAACAAGAGGGTTATCGCAGAAAGATGGGGAAACTGAGGCAGGGGGGGTGACACTTCTGGCTGGAACCATTCAAGCTGGTCCGTGACAGCCATGAGACCCCTCAACAAACCAGTGCTCCAGCCACAGGATGCTGCTACCAGATAAAAGCAATTCCACAAAATGTTTAAATTAAGCCAGAAACCAGGAAGACAAATAAAACCCACAGGTTTCGATAGTACAATACTTTGTGGTTTGCTTTTTTGTTGGGGGTTCTGTTGTTTTTTTCTTAAGTTAGACCTGCCCCATTGGAGACAGATGTGAATTTTTCACATTCTTTCTCTGATTTCCTCATAACGGGAAGGAAAAGCAGATTTTCCTCCTGTGGCTTGTTAGGCTGACACTGGGTGGAAATGATGCTTTTTGTTTACAAGCAGGGAAGCAGATCTGCGGGTTCAGTCCTGGGAGCAGAGGAAGCCCAGGCACAGCAACGCCTTGACCTCTGCTACCAGTAAAGCTGAGCAGCACCGAAAAGCCAAAGGCTTCTTCCCTTTCAGTGTTTGCTGTAAACAGCTCAGTTAGGCACGAAAAGCGCGGTGAAAACCAGCCAGTCCTTTCAAATCAGCCTTCTGCTGCAGGGTGTTCCACTAACAGCCGTGGTACAACTGACCTGGGTAATTAACAGCAAAGCTTCTACAACCAAAACAGCTAGAGAAGGAAAATAGATATTTTTGGCAATGCTGAAAACAGATGCATTTGGCTGAAAGACTGCAGGGAGCGAGAGTATGAACTGAAGGATGGGCTCCTACCGAGGAGGGATTCCCACTTTGCCTCTAGCACCTCTGAATGCCTCCCTCTCACACAAAGAGATGGTTTTCTCCCCGAGGGAGGACGGGAGAGGCAGCTGAGCATCAGCCAGCACAGGGAGGAGACGGCGAGCAGGGGCACGGCCGTCCCAGGAGTTCACCCGCCCGGCACACACGGCTCCACACCCCCAGCACCACGCCAGGGCTTTAATTTCCTTTCAGTGTACAAAGAGTGGTTCATCTGAGCTTATCTCTTGTGCAGCACCGCTGCTCTACCAGCAGAGAATCATCTCCAAAGAATGTTTCAGTAATGCTGCCGTGCTGAATTTCAGAGGGACACTTAATCTCGCCTGAGTGGTTCACTAGGGCCAACTTTCTGAGCATGAAATATTTAACTATCCACGGGCCTCCCATACTATAATAAAGTGACTTCTAACAAGCCCCTGAAATAAATATGTGCAGGGGAAAGCGGGAGCTATTAAATACACAAAACACAGACTAATTATTCTCTTCCTCCCATCCCCACCGACCCAGGATGCTGCTTATCCCCCCACCCCCAGCAGCAGCAAGGACTCAGAAACAAAACATCTCTGGATGCTGGGAGAGTCCTCCAGGGAAAATTTGGAAAGAGGGGGTCAACATAAATATTTGTGAGGAGCACTTAGCCAACTCTCCCTTATTTTGGAGATGTAAAAACTTCTCTGATTCGCTTAAAAGAAATCAAGCCCTGTATTTGAGCAACTTAAGAAAACTTTGAAAAGCCCCTCACTTGTTGCAATTCTGCTTCTCCCCCACTCCATTTAACACCTTAAAGATTTGCAAGTGAGCTTTTTTTTGTCTGTTATTGTGGTGTGGGAGTTAGTAAAAGTAGTGAAACCCCCCCCGGGGATCCCCTCAAAAGTGCAGCCTGGTGGAGAGGAGCTCACACCGTACAGATTCACCCCTGGCTCAGCAGCTCTTAAGTGAGGTCAGCCTTACCTCGTCCCACTCCGAAGCGAAGGACGGGGACTTCTCCAGCCTCTTCTTCCCGGTGCTGCAGTTGGAGAGAGATTCGCTCCGGCTCCCCATGGCATCGTCCTCCGTGGGAGAGCAGGTCAGGAGATCCGAGTCCGATTTGGACAAGCTGCGGCTGAGTTTGAGCTCGGCTTTGGGCTTGTTCCCTGGGTGGGCTCTGCCCACAGCTCTGTCCCCCTCTTCCTCGGCACCGCCGGGGTGCTGGAGCACGTGGGGCGTGACTACAGCCTCAGGATCCGCCCGGGTGACGTGCGTGTGCTGGACGGTAGCGTAGATGACTTTCTGGTTTTGGTCTGGAGAGCTGGTCCGTACTGGTCCAGGGGCAGGTAAGTCAGCATCCTCCAGCTGCATAGCAGGTGGGTGGCTGGGAGCTTCCGTCCCTCCTTTCTCCGTGGAGGAAACCAGCCTGAAAGGGTCCTCGCTTATCTCGCAGATCGGGGAAGAACCATGAAGCAACCCTGAAAACTGCTCTGGGACCTGGATGTCCTGGCCGTCGGCAGAGTCCTGGCTGCGGCTGCCACTGCTCCTCCTGTGGTCTTCGATGGGATGAAAACAAGGAAGGGTGAGGGGGGAGGGAGAATTAAAAACATGGAAGAAGCAGCAAAATTCCAGCTCTCCCCCTGCCCTCCCTCAGCGAGGGAGGGAGAGATAAAGAGAGAACAGTTCAGTATTGTTCCGCGTGCTCAACTTGTACCCAAAGTCATGGCATTTATGAAATTCCAAACACTGGCCTGATTTATGCAATCTGGCAGCTCTCCTTGTTGTTTTATTCCTGTTAACACTAACTATCAGGCCTTGCTATATAAGGCTAAGAGAAGTGCTAACTATATCCTGCGGAGAGAGCAAGTGAGGTAGGAGAAGCGGAGACGGAGGCTCCTGGAACATCTGACACATTTCCATAAAGGCCAAAGTGTTATTTAGAGCAGCGCTCCCTGCTCTTGGCACGGGCTGCAGGGTGGGAAAACTGCTGGACTGCAATCAAACCTGTGAGTTCCAAAATCNAAAAAAAACCCAACCCCCAAAACACCCCAAACCCAACCCCGAGCTGCTTCCCTCCCCAGCGGTTTCCGAGTTGAACCTCTCCTCCTTCCTCAGGGGAGAGAAATAAACAGTTTATGCAATAAAAAACAACCCAAAGCCAAAAACCAAAAACACTTGGTCAAAAAGCCTCTCTCTCTTGCGAGCAAACCGCTGATCACAGGAAGGTCTGACGGAGAGAGGCAGTGAGATGCGTGGGGAACCGGCTGTCCCCGAAACGTGACACTGTCACTCAGCCACTCCCACACACCGCGTCTTTAATATCAGGTACCAGGGCCCCGCATAAATCATGAATAATTGACTGATCCCAATCACCAAGCGTGTGCAGACGTACGCGTGCTCACCTCGGTCACGTTACACACGTGCATTTGAACTGTAAAAAGCAAACCTTTGTACAGGTAAGGAGCAGAACTCGCTTTGACCGCGGATCCCTGTACCTGCCCGTAACCACTTGCAAATTTTAACCACTTCCATGTACTGCTGAATTAACACTCTTCAGCCTGAGGACCAAAAACCGACACTGCAAAGGGACAATAAAGCAAAGCACCCCCGTAACGTGGCTGTGAAAGGCAAGGAGGATGTTTGGGTGTGAGGAGGAAATCGCTTGCTTTGCCGGACAGCAGCTCTCGGCAGCCCAAGGCAAAGGAATCTTCATTTTCAGGGAGTCAAAACACCCTAATGAGTTTTACTGATCTGTAACTAAAAGCAGCCTATTACCAACACCATGAGATCAACTCCTTCTTCCCCCCCCCGCCCCCAGCATCCTTTCCAGCACTAGGCTTGACCAGATCATTTTCAAACGCTGACACCCATCTGGTTTTGAGGTGTCCTTGCACCAGAAACGAGGCAGGAAAGGTCTGAATTCAACATTTATCTCCACCAGCCGCTTCAGATCCCTGGGTCTTGTGTGCCCTGCGTTTGATGAGCGTAGCTGGTCCCTCTCACAGGCATTTGTTTACTCCACAGAAACACTAAAAAAGCCGTTTGCTCAGTTGGCAGCTGAGTCAGGAAAAGCCAAAGCCCGAGCGGAGGGGAACTGCCAGGGCAGCGTCGGCGGAGCTCGGTCCTCGCCGGGATCAAGTGATGCAAGGGCTTAATTCATTCTGGATCCTACGAGTTAAAGATTCCAGGACAATGAAGTAGTTGTTGATGATCTTGCCCGGGCACATAAAACCACAAGTTCTGCAGCCTTCAGCTGCCAAGGGGGAGGCACGTCCCCTGAGGGCAGGTGGTGTCTCCAGCATCACTCCCAAGGCAGGTTGGGCAGTGCCAACCTCAGCAGAAGATCTCAAGACCAGACTCTGTTCAGTTACTTTGCATAAAGTTACGAAGCAGGAACTTAGGAAGCTGGAGAGAAGCTTTAGAAGAGATCAGACACGCTGCATTCAAAGGACAGATGGCTATTAGTAAGAAAAAGCTACCGACCTGGTGAGAGGGACATAGTGTTGCCAGGACGGTCGCATTAACCTGATGGGGAGGGAAAAACTTTAGCAAAATCAACAGCTTTTCTTCTTAACCTCTTTCCTGCCTTGGAAATAATTTCTTCCATGCCCCAGCTTAACCTTTACTGACATTTCTGCTGAAGGCAGAGAGGCGGCTGCTGAAAGCTTGTGCCACGTGCTGGAACACTTGGGTCCAGCCAGAACAAAGTGCTCCAAATCCAGCTCCAGAGGCTCACAAAAGGGCTCCTGTTGAGCAGAAATCACAGCCACCCATTCAGCCTCAAGCTGATGAAGAAGGACTTCAAAATACAAGGCAGCTGCCAGGGAAGGAAGGGGTGAAGCAAGGACACCACCACTTGCTTGGAAGATGTGAGGAACATCTCGGAGGAGACATTTCAGAGCGTGTAAAAGGCCTGAGCTGGAAGCTGCCGACTGAAGAACCAACATTGGCAGGGAAGAACAATCTCACTCCTTATGAGGAACACAAAGGGCTCCCCAGGGGATCCTGGAGTTTCAAGGAATCCTTTTGGGGTTTCAACCTAAAAGTGCCCCAGGAGGGCCAGCAGAGAGGCCAGAACAACCCCTGGCCACCTCAGGAACGTATTCCTTTTGGGGATAAGTTACTGACATGATTCAGCTGATGTGCTGATCATTTTTCTCACAGCAAGAAGATGAACCGTACTCATTTTTCAAGGGTGCAGTGAATTTTGGGGGGGGAGGAGGGAGGGGGAAATAATCTTTAGGTGCTAAGAAAGCAGAGAGATCCCAGTTATATCCATCTGCTGCACTTCAAGGAATCTGAAAGCGTCCTCCTCCAGTTACATCTTGTAACTCAGAAAGGGAGATGTCCTTAACAAAACTCCCTGAACTCATTTTACACCCAAGCACAGATATCTCACTGGTCCCCGCTTCTTCAGCCAACACCTGCTGCACCCACAGGAGGAACTTCCATCGCCCAGTGGGAACAGGAACCCCATTCTGGGTCCAGATTGTCTGCTTCCCAAGCAGGATTCAATTAAGAGCTTCCCTGCCAGCAGCCTGGCCATTCCAGACACAGAACACTTCCCTAAACTCCGAGTGCTGAGCTGCAGCCACCCTGTCTCCATCAAATTTCTTTCCCTATATATTATCAGCAGGATTTGGTTCATGCCCCTGGATTAGGGGAATGAAGCTGGTATTGCAGCTGCTTTTTGCTCAAGCTCCTCTCAACCTTCAAACCAGCCAGGATACGTGCTAGTCTCCAGCTTTCACAGAGAAAAGGCTCCCCATGCCACGCCGTGCCAGCATTGGTCAAGTGAGGAGCATGCCAATCTATCTCCTGGGGCACAGAAAGGCAGAGAAGAGAGGGAAGCTGGTCTTTAGGGTGCTACTTTAGAAATGCAAAAATAACCTTCATCTGCAGCAAAACTAACCCAAAGGCTCGTTTGCACAGCGAGGTACTGCATGTGAAACCCAGAAACGAACAGTACACTCCTCTGTTAATCTTACTGTCTTTTTGGGTAGTGTTTATCATCCAAAAGCTACCTCAACTTGTGCTCGTTTGTACTCCCTCTCCTTTTAAGAAAGGGCAATAAAACACTGCCCTAGTTGCTTAGAGAGATCATTAATGGGACTGCACAGAAGCTTCCAAATACATCATGGCAGCAGAAATGCAGGTCGGGACCTGAGACACGGGAAAAGGGTCTGTCCTCCAGCCTTGACAAAACTCCGGGGCCATGTAGGTGGTGGTTCTACCCTGTCACTTGTCTCACAGCAAATCAAGAGGTTTCTGTCCATTCCAACCCTTCTTTGCAATACCCATGTGTCCCCGTAGATTCCCCACAGTGATACCCACCCCGCTGCTGCTGTAGCCCTTTTCCAGCTCTGTGACAAGGTGTTGGCTTTAAATCTCTCGGCAGCACGTCTTGTCTTTTATCGTTGGGTCAGAGATCACATTTAGAGCCCAGCCATACACCTGGCTGAGCCAGTACAACCATAAAGAACAACTCCAGCAGGAGGAGAGGCAGAAGTAGGGAGTTCAAGCTGGGGTTTCTATGGAAGCAGCACAGCACAACCTGGACAAACAGCAGTTTTTAAATAACCTCAGAAGGAACCAAGTCAGTCCTACCTGCAGCTGGTTACTGAGGATAATTCTGCTGAGAAGCAAGATAAACATCAAAACTCAGAAGTATTTTCCACTTCCATCCTCCATCAGCTCTCTCTGAAGGCAGTGGGAGTTGTGCAGTCTCCTCCCAGTCAGTTTGCCACTTTTGGCCTATTTACAAGTCCCGTTAGAAGGTCTGAACACCCTGACTTCATGCATGTGATCGCACGTCGTTTCCTTACCAAAGGGGATGGGAAAGCATTTGGCTCCAACCACTGCTGATACTCTGCCCAAAACATTGGGCCAACTTTTCCTAGTGCTCCAGCATGTGACAGCAAACTGCTGTAACCTACACAAAAGGCAACCAAAGCCAGGCGGATAATACCACATTCATCTACTCACTGGATACCAGACAACTTGCAGCAAGAGGAACAAAGGCAGCTATCACAGACCAAAGGCACCATTAAAAACAGCGAGCCTGAAATTCAACCCTTCAGCTGCCCTGAAAAGCCCTTCTTGATACCCCATGAGACTCACAGCCCTCCTCTCCTGACCAAAGGCTCCTCCAGAACTCATCAAATAACATCTAGAAGCCCAAGCTCTCAGATCCAGGGCCAAGAAGCAATTCCAAACCAGGCCTCAGCCTGCTCCTTGTCCTGGGATTGAGCTGCTGCTCCAGGACCTTTCTGATCCAGAGGTGGAAAAATTCTCCAACACCCCAGTTGAGGCTCCAGTCCATCACTCCTTCAACTTTTTGCCAAAACGACTCCGCTACTGCCTAAATGAATCTTCTCTTCCACCCCCTTCAGGATAAAACTCGCATTTCATCCTTCTTGCCTCTCCTTCCTCATGCCCTTCTGGCACCTGACCCCAAGTACTGCGAAAGCCGGAAACACTTCCTTTTGTTCCCAGTGCAATAAAGCGGATTTCCAAGCTGATCCACCCTTCCAGAGCAGCCACGAAGCTCATGTGCAGAAAGACACGACCCCGTAATGCTGTGTCAGAAGGCAAGGATGAGCACCACAACAGAGAGAAACCAGTCGGTGCCTCATTTCCTACTGGGGTTGAGAAGCCCCAAGTAGTAGCCCCAAGCCTGAAAGGACAAGCAACCAGTGAAAGATGACGTGGGGCCCTGTCAAAGCTCAGCTGCTCCTGCAGTCCAGGGAGAGCTGGGGACACTGCCACATGGAGCACTCCGAGATGTTTGGGAAAAGAGCCGGTACCCTCTGGAGAAGGGGGACAAATAATCACATCCCTTTCTCTGAGGTCCACCATGAAAAGCCATGGCCTGACAAGCTTAAGAAATGAGAAATACGTCAGCTGGGCCCCTTCCCCAGAGGAGCAGCTCTTCTCCTTCACCAGGTGGAAGGCTCCACCGCATCAGTCATGGTGCTGATTGCATTTAAAAGAGCAGACAAGTCCTGGAAGATGAGAAAACTCAACTGCATCCCTGGATTTCTCCCACTACAAGAGTGGAAAGGGCTCTAGGTTTGTTAATCATAGACTGAAAACCCTGAAATCCCACCTACTACCTTTCTAGCTGTACATTAAAAAACAGGACAATGCTCTGGGTCCTTAATAGACTGAAGATACTTCTGCAACCTCTCTGTGAAGTGGGGCTTAGAGAGCCTCTGGTACCCATGTCTTCAGGTGTTCAGGGGAAGGGATTTGCATCAAGAACAAGCAGATGTGTAACTTTGAGATTTACTTTTAATCTGACAGATAATTATGGCTCACCCTCACTCCTGTTAATCAAGCCCAGCCTCGGTAGCCAGAGGAAGGCGCAGAGCCACCAGGAACAGCTCACACTTGAATAACCAGCAATAGCTGTGCACTGAAAAGACGGCCTGAAAGTTTCGGGTTCAATAGCTGTTGCCCAAGGGCTATTCCTGGCCTAGACTGCAAAGCACCAACCTGAAAAGCATCCTAACTTTGCCTCCGGCAGCAAGTGGTTTTGGCAAATCCTGGTGGGAAACCAGTGACCTCTTGTGCCGCCCTACACACACCAAGAGGGCGGCGGGACTCGAGGAATAAAAGCTATTGTGCTGCAAGGAGGGATGAAAAAAAACCCAAAAAACCAACCCCAAGTCTCACAGGGCAGTCGATGAGGCATCGCATCAAGTCCATGTTATCCTCTGCTCATCCCCAAAGCGAGACAGATTCCAGGTTTGGAATCCCAACTAAATCCTTCCACAAATTCCTGCTCAGGACTTTCGAATAAAGCAGATGTTTTCCCTCTAAACAAATCTGGTGGTGTTGTTGCTGTTGAAGGGAAGCCAAAAAGCACAGCGACAGCCAAACACAAGAGACAAGGTGTTCCCAGAGCCTTTGTAAAGCAGAGAAGTCCCTCTGGGAGAAGAGGGCTGAGCTCGGTACTTAACCTGGCTACACAGTGGATTTTCAGTCAGCTCTAGAAAAGGCTTTGCTCTACACATGTTTGTTATCCTCCTTTGTTAGTTTACTCCCCGAATTAGCTTTAATACACAGCGGGATGTTGATTTTAAGAGCAGGATAGCAGGGCAACCCATCTGCTGTGCAACGGCACGTCTGAATTCAGCTGGACTGGGAGCACGGCTCATTTAAACACTTGCTTTGGTCCCTTGTAACAGCACGGCAGAGCCTCCCCAACCCCTGCACTTACTCGACTGTGCACAAGATTTGCTTATGTTTTAAGTTAACAGAGTAGGTCCTCGCAATCTCTCAGCTGTGACAATAGCAGAACTGCCCTTCCTTCGTGTACAGGCTGCACAGGAACGGTTAGATTTCTCCTTTATAAAAAGTGAAGATTACCAGGAAACAAAACAATTGCAATCCAGACCCCAAGCCACCCCACCCAGCAAAGAGTTTAATTGTTCCAGTTACTCTCTGCCCTCTACAATAATTTCCCTTAAACTCATCTAAGCAAACAGCTCTGCTTTTCTGGATGGTCACTTACCTTTTGTTTTCCTGTCCACCGCCACTGGCTTTTTCGTTTCTGCCGTTAGCAGCAGCTCATAAGGGTGTTCCTCTTCCTCAGCTCCACTTCCCTTGCTCTTTCCTCGTGCCTAATGAAAAACAGCATCATGTAGTGCTCCACAAAGCGACACTATTTATCCCAGCAATAAAGCACAAGGCCTCTTTATGCCATGGTTTAAGCAAGGAATTGGCAGAAGCGATACCTTCGCTGTGGAGTGTGAGCTAAAAATGTAATACTCCCCTCACTTTTTCCACCCCACCTCCCCTCAAAAAAACCCAAATCCCCTTTATTTTCGAGTATTTAGGGTTGCTGACAGCTTTGTAGTGCCGACCAATTGATTCCCTGTGCAAGGTCTGCAGACAGCCCGGAGCGGGGGAAAAGAGCTGAGACCGTTATTCCTGTTCATCCCAACTCAGACTTGCTGTTGCTGTTGGAATTTGCATCGTCATTCACTATTTAGTTGCTGGCCCTGTTAGGACATGGCTTAAAAAAAAAAAATAGAGAGAAAATAAAAAAGCCCAAATTGCTTCTACCTTCTCAGAATTCTCAGGTCTCCCATTTCTACCCTCAGGGTGCTCAGCGTATTTAGGGCTAAAGAGCCCTCGGGCGACTCTGTACAAACTCAGTTTAACCTCGGGATGTGCAGCAGTGGATTGTGCTCATGTAAATCCCAAAAAGCCTCCAATTAGAGTGTTTGTAATATTGGCAGAGGCTCCTGCGAACTGCTCTAGAAAGCCACCATCCATGGGCAGGAATGAGGTCTTGATGCAGGATACACATGAGTCCAGCTGCAGACTCACACGTGTTGGTCCACCTCAATGCCAAGGAAGACAGGCATTCTTCATCCTTGGAGAGCCACCAGTGCCATCCCAGTGCTAACGGGGCCAAACTGGGCTTCAAGGCACCCTGCTTGCATTGCCAGTTACCTTTCAGCACTATCTCCTGGCCAGCCCCTCGCAGGTTGATGCCTCCCTGTCCCCAGGAGCCATATGCTCCCACAGCCAACTGCAGTGGGATCAAACCTGAGGCAGAAAGGAAGCAATCTCCACCTGTTGCCAAGCCAGGGCAGGACAGGTCTGAACAAAACATCCCCCCAAGGAGGCCTCCTACACTCCTCAGAGGCTCCTGGAACTGTTGCTGTCTAGACAGCAGACTAAGCACCACCTCCCATTTCATAGAATCTTCTTAGTCAGAAGGGACCTTCAAGATCATTGAGTCCAACCATTTCTTCTCCAAAGTAAGAGCATCAGAGTTGCTTCAAGGGCAAAGAGACTCATAGTTTGGGTTGGAAGGGAGTTTTAAAATCCATCCAGTGCCACCCCCTGCCCTGGGCAGGGACACCTCCCACCACACCAGGTGGCTCCAAGCCCCCTCCAACCTGCCCTTGAACCCCTCCAAGGATGGGGCAGCCACAGTTTCTCTGGGCAACCTGGGCCAGGCTCTCACCACCCTCATTCTACACAATTTCTTCTTGAGATCTCATCTCAATCTCCCCTCTTTTAGTTTTGAACCATTCCCCCTCACAAGAGGTCCTGCAAAAATGACCTGCCCGAGTGCAATCTAGGCAGGACCTCTGGAATCTCAGGGAGACTTAAAGACACCCAGGAGTCAGCAGCACAGGAGGAGTCCTGCCTCCATGTGCTGTTTCTGCACAAGCCCAGCTGGCTTTTAAATCAACTTTCTCAATGGCAGGAAACGGGTCACGGCCAGCAAAAGAAAGTATTTCTTCTACCTGCTTCAAGCACAAGCCGTCGGGCAGATCTGCTGCTTTTCAGGTGAAGGAGCTCATAATGAGCAAATTAAGGAGGAAAAAAAAAACCCAACAAACCAACTTCTGACCAGATGGTGGCACAAAAACATCAGACCGTAACAGCAGGTCACAGGCTCTTGCTAGAGATCTCAGAAAAATACTGCCCAGCAGCAGCCTGTCGTCACAGTTGTAGCCTGGACCTCAGGCCAGGCATGAGGACACTCCCAGGACTCCCATGGGTGACGAGGACCGTGTTGTCCTCTCTCAAGTGCACCCAGAGCATTCGGAAGCAGCTCCCTGGAAGCACAGGATTCCCAGCTTTGGCTTTGTAACCTTTTGTGTGTGCATTTATAGGCCCTCCGTCTCTCATCCTTCCAAGCTTTCAACAGGGTCTCGGGTTCAAATGAGCTCAAAATGAAGAGTGTTTTTTGCCGGAGAACCCTCCTTGCTCTGTAGGCTCCGCAACCGGGAGTAACACAATCATTAAACGAAACTTCCCTCTAATTCATCTTTCATTTATTTATACATGTTCGTTTGGCATGTATAAATCCTTGCCATTAGGAAAGCCCAGAACTAAGATGTTGTTAATAACCAGTGCACTCTTTAAAGGGAACTCCATCGGCAGCAGGGGATTTGGAAAGACTTTTTAAAGGGTAATTCCTCCCGGTTCTCTCTCCTCCCCAAACCAGAACCGCTGATATCAAGCTGCTGGAACAATCCTGGCGCCTTGGCTTTTGTCTGCACTTCCCTTTTTGGAGATGAGCAGTAAACAAATGAAAGCAAAGTTTAAATTTGACAACACGGGCTCTTACTCGGCTGCAGACCCAGAAGGTTTCAGCAGATAGCGAAAGGTGGCACTCGAGCACCTCCGAACAATTGGTTCTTTTGCCTGTTTTGTACTGATGTTTTTTCCATGGTGAAAGTTCAAAGTTTGTTGTTTATGCACATCTGCTTTGACAGATAGTCTCGTCTTGGCAATGGAATAAAAAGACTCCTTTGGAAACCCGAGTTTGGCCAGACCCCAGAACATTCACTGAGTAACTGTCTGGGCCCTGGTGCCAGAGCAGGTCTGGAGGAGGGCAGACTGGGATGCTGCAACCAGACCTTCACAGCATTTCCCAAGTGTATTCCTGTCCTTGCCTGCCCAACCCAGAGAGAACACATACCGAGATGATAAATAACAGGCAAGAGGCAGAAAAAAACCCCAAAACCTGAGCATCCCTGAAACAGCAGGTAAAGAATAAAGCAGCAGACCCAAACCTGCTGTATCGGTCCATCTAGAAGGTCACTTCCCAGCAGCAACACACACTGCCTGCGAGTTCTATCCATGGAATTGGTTGCAAATCAAGATCTCCCCAGCGAGTCCCTTTGCCTGCAAGTCTATTTGCCAGCAAGGTTCCCTTTAATGGATCACCTTTCCAAAGCCCTTAGCGGCAGGACAACACCGCAGGTGTTTTATAATTAAATCTGGCCAGATCACTCAGCAGGAGCAGCCAATGCACGTTTCCCTCCCTCGTGTTTATCACCATGAATGAGTTCTGCTTTCTAATTATGCCGTGACCAGCTCTGCTCTGCCCAGGGCTGGCCACGAGACCGGGTATCACACGCAGCAAAACCCTTTTAACAGCAGCAGAGAGATCAGGCCACAATTCCACATTTCAATTTTACCGTTCACGCGCTGTTTGGAGGTTGACTCTCTCTGTAACAAGAGGCAGTTCCATTAAAGCAAATAATGCTTACTCATGTCTGGCAGGGATTTGATATACTTCAGAAAACCCATCGCATTTACAGTTGGTAGGAACTTCAGCAGATCAACACGTTCCACGCAAAGCGTCTGGTGAACCAGAGCCTGTTGTGACAGCGAGAGGCGGCACATTCCCCACTTGTTTTACATCCAGCCTACTGCATTTGGAAAAGTAAGGAAATCCACAAGATTTGGGTTTGCTTTGAAGATTTTCCTGGGTGTCAGAGGTTGCTAAGACACATTTGTGCTTTCACACTCCCCCCCACACCGGTCTCCTGAAGAGCCCTCACGTCTCAGGTTCACAGGCAGGTGAATAAAAATGAGCAACCAGGGGCAACAGCGCAGGATAAAAGAGCTTTAGTTTCATCAAAAAGCAGCTCACGCGCATTCACCTCTGCAGAGGCAGCTTTAACATATGCTGGGGTCAGATTCTCAGCTGGATTCAAGCCCCCAATCCCTGCTCACGTCAGTGGGACACACAAAAGCCCACGCATCCCCCTCCACAGCTGGAAGCTCAGAAGCAGCAGGAACTAATGGGCTTCACTCTCAAGTGAAGATGCATTTGGTGGGATCATTACTAGCAGGCAACAGTCCACATCACAACGTGATTCAGAAAAATCTCTTCCTAAGGGAATTCTCAGCCAAGAATAGGAAAGTAAGGCTGGAGGTCAACACTGAGGTGCCCTGGAAGAACGGCACAAAGGAAGTTCCCATGGCGAGTGACAGCAGCAAAGCCGGAGTGAAAGGAAATTTCCCATTCACAACCTGAATCACAAGGGAATTGGCTCCT
The DNA here is from genome assembly GCA_013400055.1 of Nycticryphes semicollaris. NCBI lineage: Eukaryota > Metazoa > Chordata > Aves > Charadriiformes > Rostratulidae > Nycticryphes > Nycticryphes semicollaris. The sequence goes on along the minus strand of VXBJ01004424.1, from coordinate 758,679 downwards.
CCCAAATTATTAAAACTGTTCTTTAAGCCACACTCCTATAAAAACACCTCAGTCCCACATACCTCAGAGGAAGCACCATGGCCTAACTTCTTCTCCACATGCTGCTCCTCCTCTTCATCAGGTGGTGGCTTGGCGGGTGGGGGCGGACGCTCTCTCTGCAGTTTAGAAGACCACTGTCAACTGTGTCATGTTAAAGCACGTCCCCTTCTGCTCCCACCATCACTACGTCCACGCTGCTATTAAGGCAGCATGGTAAGGACCTCCCCAGATTACTCTGGGTGGAGGAGAAGTTCAGTCCTAACCACTCAGAGCCTGGTGACGGTTGCTGCTTTTCCTCCTCACAGAATCACAGCACAGTAGGGGTTGGAAGAGACCTCTGGAGATCATCTACTCCAACTCCCTGTCAAAGCAAGTCCACCCACAGCAGGTCCCATGGGAATGTGTCCAGGAGGGTTTGGAATATCTCCAGAGACGGAGACTCCCCACTTCTCTGAGCAGCCTCTGCCAGGGCTCTGCCACCCTCAAAGGAAAAAAGTTCCTCCTCAAGTTTAGATGGAACTTCTCATGTTCATGTTTGTGCCTGTTACCTCTTGTCCTGCCACTGGTCACTGGTCCTCCTCCTCCTCCTCCTCTCTGGCAGGACAATAATTTGGGAGAGCCCCTTCTGCAGATTGACCCTACTGCAGCCCTGTGGGTGGATAGCACTGACCACCCGCTCTGCTTGGCAGCAGTGATGCTGCACAAGGCCAGCCCAGACCCACCTGAGCACCAACTGTGCTCTCAGGAGAATAAAACTGCTCAGGTGGAAGGTGCTGTGTACACAGGTTTATTGCTTCATTAATTAAACCAGTTTGTTCAGACACAGACTGGAAATCTCAGTGCTACACAGTGAAGGTCAGTAACTAACTCATGCAGATGGGGAAAAGAGAAGACTCTTCACTTAACAAAACAGTAACAGGATTCCAGAGTGTGGAATTTTATAGTGACAAACCCTAGAGAGGTTGAGAGACAATGCTGCACTGTGTTCCTCTGATAGACCAAGATCTGCTGCCCCTGGGCAGCAAGAGCTGCTGCCTGGTCTGGCTGCAGAGGGAAAGACCTCCCCAGGTCATCTCCTGCCCTGAAACAGCCCAATCTAATGGCACAGGGAAAGCTGGCAGAGGTGATGCACTTGCTCCAAAACACTCCAGCGAGTTCCAAGAGCATATCCCTCTTTCTTCTCCCTTTTCACAGCAGTTCAGCCTCCTATCTTTCTTACATGGGACAGAGCTGAGCTTATTTGGGACACACCAACCCTCCACAGCGCTACAGGCTGGGGGCAGAGTGGCTGGAGCTGCCTGGCAGAAAAGGACCTGGGGGTGTTGGTCAACTGTGGGCTGAACAGGAGCCAGCAGTGTGCCCAGGTAGCCAAGAAGACAACAGCATCTTGGCCTGGATTAGGAACAGTGTGGTGAGTAGGACTCAGGAGGCGATCACCCTCCTGTACTGGGCACTGGTGAGGCCCCACCTCGAGGGCTGGGTCCAGTTTTGGGCCCCTCACCACAAAAAAGCCATTGAGGGGCTGGAGCAGGTCCAGAGAAAGGGCAATGGAGCTGGGGAGGGGTCTGGAGCATAAGTCTTATGAGGAGAGGCTGAAGGAGCTGGGGGTGTTCAGCCTGGAGAAAAGGAGGCTGAGGGGAGACCTTCTGGCTCTCTCCAACTCCCTGAAAGGAGGGGGTAGCCAGGGGGGGGTCGGTCTCTTCTCCCAAGTCACAGGTGATGGGACAAGAGGAAACGGCCTCAAGTTGCACCAGGGGAGGGTCAGGTTGGAAATTGGGAACAATTTTGACACGGAAAGGGCTGTGAAGCCTTGGAATGGGCTGCCCAGGGAAGGGGTTGAGGCCCCATCCCTGGAGGGATTCAAAATCCGGGTTGACACAGTGCTGAGAGACATGGGCTAGGGATGGGTTTGATCAGAGTCAGGTTGATGGTTGGACTCGATGATCTGAAAGGTCCCTTCCAACACAGACAATTCTGTGATTCTATTTCACATCAGACACTACAACACAGGACAGCACGTAGCTGGATATAAGCCACCAAGACTGAGTAACAAGACTCAGTGCATCTCGTGCTGTGTACCCTAAAGAGAGATCTGGCTAAAACACCAGTCTCCTAGAGCTTTTGTCTCATTTCTACTACATTTACAGGGAAAAGAAGCACCTCCTTGCAGAGAAGAGCGGTTATGGTACCACCAGCAGTTTAATTGTTCGTTGCTCCTTCACCTTTTGTCCAAAACCACATCCACGGAGCAGGGCTTTGTACAAGCAACCCAAAACCAAACCCAGAAGCAGGCACAGCACGCTGCAAGGCCAGCACCCCGCCTGCCCCACAGCTAAGGGGGAAATTGCTAAGGGGGCAGCAGATGCAACTAACAGAAGGGGAGGAAGACTTGCTCTGGAGACAGTTCCAGGAGCTTTGCATGGCCTTGTAAAGCCTCGAGTACCCTCTACTGATCTCTGCAAGTAATACACCCAAAAATGTTTCTGCTGCCAACTAGTTTCCAAAAGGATATTCTTAAAGAGAATTTCTTAAGCAAAGCAGGGAGCAAGAGAGATGAGAAAAAGGCTCCACATACAAGTTTCCCAAAGTTTGTTTTCTAGAGGAGAAGTTAGCCCTTCATCTAAGGGCAATGTCCTGACAAACTGAAGCTCAGAGGCACCAGATTCAGCTGCTGGAAAACAGCAGGATGCAGCACCAGGTGAAAACCAGGCTGCTCATAGGCAATGTGACAACAAGCATGTGAAGGGGCCAGTGAAAAAGAGCGGTACCCGCCTGCTCTAGTCAGCGTCAGGGAGGACTTTAAAGATTTCCTCACGCTGAGGGATGAGAAGCCGGCTCCAAAAATCACGAAAATGGAGGTAAGTTACCCATCCTTCTAAGGCAAGCAGGGATGAACAGACAGAGCTACATACAGGCCTGACTCCCACTGCTTTGGGAGCCGTTGATTCCCCTTCCTTGTTGACAGACTCCCGATCGGAAGACCTCCCGCTGGCGAGGCTGTCCAGGGAATGGCAGGACGTCGCGTTGTATAAAGCTTCGTAGGGGCTCTCCTCTTCTGGGTTCACATCAAAATCGATGATCAGTTCCGTAACTGCTTTCTCCACGTCACCTGGGGGAGGGAGACACACACAAACACATCACTCAGGGTTTCTGCCCCCGGAAAAAGCAGCGCGTTAGGGACTGCTGTGCTCTGTGGAAGCCTACCCTGAGATACGCGGCACACGGGATCGGTGGCGGGAAGAAGTGGGGCTGGAACAGTCTTCTCCACAGCTTTGGCACTTTTCTTCCCAATTGTGTAATCTGCAACGAGGTGGAGCAACAGGGTTTATGCCAATCTAGTTTGTTGGGTTGTTGTTTCCGCCCCCCCTTCCCCTCCCCAATCACTCCAGCATACGGCGCTTCCTCCCTTGTGGATGGAAAACCAACTGCGAGCTTATTAAATTTCCAAAAAAAAAATATAAATTACCAAAGTACATTATTAAAACTTGCAGCTCAGATGCTCAAAATAGAAGCAGGCAGCCTCTTTAATCACTTGCCCACAGTTAAGGATGGCTCTTTGAACTTTTACAGAGTCTTTAATCAGAAAGCTGCAAAAGCTCCTGTATGGCCACGACGTCACAGAAGAGATGGCTTCATGCTGCAGACAGAGGTGACATCACTAACCAGAGAGGAAGCCAGGTTGGCCAAGAGGAGAGAGCAGAGCAGCTGATTCCAGCCGCGGTCCCCTAACCACAAGCACAGCCAAGAACATCAGGCTTAGGCAAATAAAGCCAGGCAGTAACACCTGATGCAGCTGGGCTCGCTCACAGGACCAAAGCATCGAGCATTTACCTGCAAGAACTTTAGTTTTAAAGCTCATCTGTGTCTTTGGTTTCAGAACAGAGATAATACCTACTCGCCTCACAGGAGAAGCTTAATTAAAAGTCTGCAAAGTGCCTTTGAACCCCCTAAAGCTCTCAAATGCTAAGCATGAATAACGCACACCAGTTGCATACGCGCCTGATCTTCCTCCCCACAGCTGAGAGGAAATTGAGACAGCGTAATTACAAGGTATGAATTTAGCTAAGATGCCACATTTCATTGCCTGTCTTGGACAGACACAATGGGCAAAAGCTCCCTCTATAAACCACAAGTAATCAAGGCCTTTTTCTGTAAAATCTCATCTGCAAAACCCGTGCCCAAGCTCCACAATGAAGCGAGGGGTAGGATGGAAGATCTGTGGGATGACTATTTGCCTACAGGGACACATAAAGGAGAGTTAATCCAACACCATTTCTAAAGCCGTTCCTTCGCAGTCAGCAAGCAGATTTAGGCTACCCTTAATTTTAATTAACTTCTAAAGTGAGTTAAACAAAGCTCAATTACGCCCATTTAAACTGTAAAAGTCATGCCAAACTCCTTCAGCAAAGGGAGCTAATCCCCTTAAATCCCTTCTCCCCAAGAGCCCCCCTGCAAACATTCAGTCTGGAGACAGTCCACCCAAGATTTAAGCATCATTCCTGCCAACACCTGCAAGATTCTCATTGAGGGACCTGGCTGGAAGCTGCTTTGCTTTCGGCTCTTTCCAGAGCTAGAGAACAAAATCCACCGGCCCAATTATCACCCCAAAATTTTCCCTCCTGCCCCAACACAGAGCTACATGGCTCACCTTCGATGAGAGCTGCTATGTGTTGGCTTTTCTGAGAAGGAAGCTCCCGCACAATATCCAGAGCTGTCAGGCCTCTGTTGTCCTTTATGTTCACATCAATACCTGCGGCAAGAGGTGCAGAGAAGGCAAAAAGAGAGAATATTTGTGAATTAATGTGCAAATCCAGGTCTTCCAGCAAGTCAGAGCTTCGTCACCATCACTGGGTGACCAAAAAAAGCCCCTCTAGTGAGGCAGACCTAGAGCCAAACGCACAGAGATCACCTCTCCTATAACGCTCCCCGAGGAGCTTTCACAGCTGCTTGGTTGGTGCCACTAGAACGGGGTTCCCCCAAGTTCTGGGTGAAGGAATCACCAGGTCATTGGTTCCAAAAGGGGATCATTCTCTCACCTGCAGCCAGCAATATTTGTACCACATCTGTCTTGCCAAACAAAGCAGCTTCGTGCAAAGCACTGCCTTTTTCAGTCTGCAAATTAAATGGAAAAACAGCATGAAGCCAGGGAGCGGGGAGTGGGGATGGAGGCACGTCTGAGAAGGTTACAGAAGCAATAAATATACGGCATCACATACGAGGAGGGGGCGACAATATCTACGCCTACAGACAATGTGGGATGGAGATGGGGTGGTCTCTCCAAAGAGACGTGCGGGCCCCAGGCCAGAGACCAAGAAAGGGCTTTCCATGGCTTAGCGAGAGGTCGTGTCCTGAAAAGGATTGACAAGACCACCACACACAAGCCATTGCTGTGCCAACAGCGTATTCACGAGTGGCTTGATAGGAAGAGACACAGTTCGCCTCCATCTCTATCAAGAGCTCGTAGAATTGTAGGGCAGAATAGCTCAGGCAAAAGGGCTTTTTTTTTTCCTTCCCTCTTTTCTCCTCCCTTGCTACGTGCCTGGAGCTTTTTGTCCAACTAACAAGCAGGCGTGAAGCGTGCACAGCACCCGAGTCCCTCCCCAGCAGCTTCTCAGAACAACCAAGAGCTGAACAAACAGCCCAGAAGGAAAACAAAGCTATCGCTCATCTTCCATAAGCCATCCCTGAGGGTTAGGTGGAGCTCCCCGGGGTTCTCCATCCCCCAGCAACCATCCCTTTGTACACAGACACAAAATACCTGATAGTTGCTATCCATTCCAGCATCCAGGAGGACGTGGACCACTGTTTTGTGCCCATTCCTGGCCGCCAAGTGCAGGGGAGTGTGTTTCTTGGTGTTGCAGCTTAAGAGGTTGGGGTGAGCGTTCAAGAGCATCTTCACGACTTCCAGCCTCCCGTAGAGCGCCGCCAGGTCCAGAGGGGTCTCAAACTTGTTGTTGCGCATGGTGGGGTCAGTCAGCTCCTCCAGCAGGACCTTCACCACCTCGGTGTGGCCATACTGGGCAGCGCAGTGCAGCGCCGTCTCGTTGTCATTGTTCTGGGGAGGGGGTGACAAACGCCAGCGCATCAGAACGGGGAAGGGGGTGGGGGCGGAGAACAGAGCTGCTCCGAGCCCCACTCAAACCATTGAAGTTTAAATGCAAAAATAAGACCAAAAAAAAAAGCAGTCGGGAAGCAGAAAGCACCATTTTGAAATGGAGCGTGGAGCAAGGTTTTCATTATTTCATTATTTCACCATTATTTCACTGGGCACAGGCACCCCCTCATGAACTCCATCGACCAACCCACCCAGAAAAAGCTTCAAAAACTTAGGGAAGAGTAAGCTTTACTCAGATATGGGAAACCTCCTCTATGGAAAACAGGTGCTATACGTGGAATACTCTGCTTTCAAAGCACTGAGCTCAAAAAATCAAAGGACCACACTGAAGTTTAAGGGATACAGCTCATCTGGATTCCCCTTAATCCTGTTAGCACCTGGGGAAGGCAGGCTGGTACTCACAGGCAGCGTCCCACACTTGGGGGTGCCACAAAAAGAAAAGGCTGCAAGATACCACAGGCAAACTGCAGCACGAATTCTCCCTGCTGTAGCTTTATCGTCGTCATTTTAGATTTAAACTTCAATTGTTTCAAATCCTACTTATCCTGATTACAACAGACATTCCACCCGTGCCATCCCGAAGCTCGCAAGCCACCCGGGTTTAGAGAAAGGGCGTGTTAAAGTCCCGTGCAGTTTGTGAATTAGGAAGCAGTGCAGTTAGATCACTCCACTAACAAGCCCTTGTAGCCAAGGGCTCAGGTCAACTGAGGGAAGAAGTTGGCCAAGCGACAAGAGAACACCTCCACAGCGAAAGCCAGACCCAGTTGAGACGTGCAGCATCTGCCAGGCTAAAAATCAGCGGGAAGATAAGCGGATACACTGCGCTTGCAGGTGCAAAATAGGAACAGTGCCAGACTTAAAAGAGCCTTTTTCTAGAAGTAAATTCACCTCAAGTTTCCAGTTTCACTACCGTGTGTTATACATGGTGAGATTTCTGGTAAAGCACTTTAGAAACAAATCCCTGTCTAACAATTTGACCCCAAAATCTTTAGTGCAAACTGTTACTTGCTTCAACTTTAGCTGAAAGAATTGTTGAATTTGTCACTTTAGGAACAATTCCCATTAAAAAAAAAAATCCCAGAAAAGGTAGTGGGTCTTGAAGGAGTTCAAAATACTACTTTAGAAACTCAATCTGATCAAAATACCTTCCTTTTTGCTTTAAGAATAGGTGGGGTTTTTTTGATACCGGCTTGTAGGAGCAGTCAATATTTGGCACCACGTCTCAGCCACGCTGCAGAACTTGCTCTGTTGTCCAGGCACTTTAATCCTATCAACATGTTAAGTCATTCTAGGGATGGCAGGAGCCACACATGCAAACGCCCTTTTGTTTTCATCTGGGATTTACATCATTTTCCAGCCACGTGAAAAGCATAAAGGGAAGCGAGGGGTCCCGGAGAGGCTCTGCAGCTCCAACTTTTATAGAAGCAAAGACTAAGGAGGCAAGAAGCAGCACCAGCCACGTGCAGAAATGAGGTATTTCAGAAGGTAAGGAAAGCACAGCGTCACGGTTAGCACCGAAATTCAAACAACAGGCTCTACACTTGAGTGGCAGAGGCAGCCACGGTGAAGGAAGGCACGTACAAGTGGACAGAAGTTACTGGAGAATAAAAGAAGTCTGCACATAAAATACATATACGGAGTGAGGAGGGGAGAGAAGAGAGAACTACAGAGATTACACCTACAGATCACCTTTAGCAGCGGGTCTCGAGGCTTTTAAAAGGTTGGTAAATGGGATTATGCTCTCCTTTGAGAGGGGAGGGAACGTGGGTACCAGTGAGCCCACAGGGCAGCAGACCCAGGCCCCAGCCTGCCCCACACCAGGGAGACTCCCGGCCAGATTCTGCAGGAGTTGGTAACCCCAGTCCCACTGGGGCCGTGGGGATCTGCCAAAGAGCCACCCAGGGCTCATGCCACCCTAGCTCTGGCTACGGGGGACCTCCACTGCTTGACCATCCCTCTCTCATCCCTCCCTGGCACAGAGTTCACATCCCTCAAGGGTGCTTTACAGCAAACTCCAAACGCCTGCCTGCCAGCTCAGAAGTGGGCCCACAACATCCTTTAATAACATAATTGTTGAGGAATTCCCCCATCTTCACTGCAGTTTAGTGTCATATTCCTTAAGCTGGTCAGAGGGAATGATGCTTGGGATCGAATCTCCAGATTTTCCTCCTACAACAGAGATCACCAGGTGGTAAAACACCCCGGAATCATTACAGTGAGTCTTTCCCCATCACAGACCATGTACTGGAGATTCCCACTATAAGTCTTTACTCCCTCTGTTTTGGCAGAGTTTGGGACAGCCAAAAATGCTAGAGACATCCCAGGTAAAAGGAGTTTGCCTCCCTTCCTCACATCACCTCTTCAAGCACGAACCAGAGAGCAGCCTGAACACGAGGACCCAGACATACGTATTTATTGGAGATGGAAAAACAAAATTCCTTTCCAGCAGCCAGAAGGCACACAGGTTCAAATTTCAAAAAGAAAAATAGAGCACTCACCAGGGCCCAGGGGCTGCATTCCTGCAGGAATCCCAGCTTCCCCCCCCCGCCCAGTTCACAGCTGGGAGAGAGAAACTGGGCTTGTAGGATGCCCATCTACAGACCACAAACGGGAATGCCAGCAGAAATGCCTCTGCTTTTTCAAGCCCTGGTAAGTACAGACCATTAGCCCTTATCCTCCTCCAGCAGAATCTACAACAGAGAACCTACAACCCCTTACAGTCTCTCTGCCTGCACCCTGTCCCTAACACACCCGAACAGGGCTTCCAGTGAAGAAAAGGAGACCTGGTTTAAATAAAGGGAAGTTTTCTAACTTTCTAATCCACAAAGATTTGAATGGTTGAATAAGCTGCCAAAGGAGACTCTGAGACTCTAGAGCTGTCCCTCTCCCAGGATTTTGAGAAGGTGCTAATCAAACACTGGTCCAGAATGGTCTAGGGGGACCTGATCCTACCTCGGGGCTGGGCAAAGACCAGCAGGATGGAGACCCTTTGGTTTCATCCAACTTATTCCTAAGATTCCTTTGTAGAATTTTTGTCTAATGGAGACTTGTCCTATCAAAAACCTGCTGTTTTGCTGATCCACTGTCACATCTGATCCTAAAGCATGAAACAGGGATGTCCCACCACCATGCACTCCACAAACGTTCGGTTAAAGCCAGGTCAAAATGAAATGCTAAAAAAATACACTAAGCAAAAATCCAAACTCCATCAGGAGGTGACAGCCAAGGCACACCAGGACCTTGGGCACAGACCAGGCCAGGAGACATGGCTGGATCTACCCAGTCTGTACCATCTCCTCCCTCCTTCTGCAGCACATCATCTCCATCCCGGCACTGCCAGCAGCAAAGTAAGGTCAAACATGTCTCCCTTCCTTCCTTCCTTCCTACAGGTGCCCAATGATGCCAAACAGTTCAGAAAACCACAGAAAAACGATGCCCATGTGTCCAACAAGCTCTTGGGGAGCTCCACGGGTGGGTTCGCTGCCCGGTTTCATCCGCAGACTCCAGATGATCGGTTTCCACTTTTCTCAGCAGCCCATTTGGATTTAGAACTCTTTAAACCCAATCTGCATGATTCATTTGCTTCCAATTAAAACAAATAAAAAAAAGACAGACAAAGGTAGTTTGTGCAGTGCACAAACTTGATGGCTTTGTCTGCTCTGGCTCTGCTCAGCTGCCTGGTTCCTTCATACGAATTAAATAACCACATTCAAGATAGCAGGAGTTACTGAAGCAAAGTGGCTGCTCCACCTCTTCACTTTGCTGCTGTCATTTGCTTTTCCCAAGTCCTTCAGAACCACAACAGACACACTGCAGGGACCTCCTGTTGTCCAATTAAAACAAATATGAAAAGGAAGGGGCATAAAAAGAAGCTGTTCCCGTGTGTCTTTCCAAGACTCCCTGAGATTCCAGAGGTCCTGCTTAGATTGCACCTGGGTAGGTCATTTGTAGTGGGGCCTCTTGTAAGGGGGAAGGGTTTGGCAATGAAAGAAGGAGATGGAGCTGAGATGTGGGGAAGAACTTTGGTGTTTGGCAAGAGCCTGGCCCAGGTTGCCCAGAGAAGCTGTGGCTGCCCCATCCCTGGAGGGATTCAAGGGTAGGTTGGAGGGGGCTTGGAGCCACCTGGTGTGGTGGGAGGTGTCCCTGCCCAGGGCAGGGGGTGGCACTGGATGGATTTTAAAGCTCCCTTCCAACCCAAACAGCCCTTGAAGCAGCTCTGATGCTTTTACTTTGGAGAAGAAATGGTTGGACTCAATGATCTTGAAGATCCCCTCCAGCCAAGATAATTCTATGATTTCTTTACCTCTTAGGAAAAGCAAGAAGCTTCTGGCTTTCTTATCTCTTCCTCAACAGCATATTAAATTTTAGTTCCTCCTTATAGAAATGCTTTCCCCCCTCTAAATATCCCAAAATGTTTGGGAAGATGAAATACCTCACTTCAGCTGTTTCTGTACCCTGTCCTGTGGGGAGCTGAGAAGCTGGAAGCACCAGCCAAGCAAGGACTTTGGGGTTTCTGCTGGGGTTTCTGTGGTTCTCCCACCTGCAGACAGGCTCTGGAGGAAAGATTCCATGTGCTCTTCATCAAACCTGGTCAGAAACTGATGGAAAACTGGAGAGAACTTGCGGTGAACCCAACAGGTTGTGTATAAGCCACATCTCTCTCCTAAAAACCGAGGCAAAGGGTTCAAAACCTTGCTCTTGAGAGCGCTACAGCCACCTTGAAAACCGAACTGAGAGTTTAAAATTAATGCACTTGTGGAAAATATGAAACCCAATATAGAACACTTCATACACGACAATCCACAAGGAAGCGAGCTCACTGCATCTTTCAGCCTCATGTTCCTTCTTCATTCATCATTTCAATGCTGGAGTGTGTGAGATTTTATTCCGTTATTGACAACATTTTAGAAAGCTGCTTCCAGGCAACTGAACTGCTTGACTACTGTGTTTCCACAGAAAACACTTGTTCCTGTAAAATTCCCCTCTGGATTTTTCTGTAAAACTCACCTACACGGCTGAGTTTCACATTAATCTATTTGTGCTTAAAGCGGTATGAACTCAAACAGAAGTGTGGAAAACCAAACGTTAACTCCCAGCAGTCAGGGATTCTCACCGTGTGTGTTTAAAGGTACTGCAGATCAAGCAGAGGCAAAGTTTTAAACTAAACTTTGAGAAATCTCCCCTGAATGTTTGGATCCAAAATAACTGGCTGGAAGCAGCTGTGGCCAAGAGCAGAGGTATCTCCTGATAAATCAGCAGATGATTCTGCCATCATAAATAGTGTGTGAGAAACCACCACCAGGAGCTTCCTTATCTGCTTCCCCTAATTGCTCAGCACCCTCAGTGCTGGTGTCCTGCCTTTTTGTAGCTCAAGAACAACTAAGAGCGAAAGAGGAGTAAAACAGGCAAGAGAACAGGAACAGACGACGAGGGCTGAAGGGTCAGAACACACAGACTTCACAGCAAAGAAGAGAGACTGATGCAATAAGCAGGACACGAAGGACTCGGGAAGGGAGGCGTGAACGTCACTGCCTTCCCTTCTCCCCACCACCACCAAGAGTATTAACTCTCCACTCAAACAACAAATACATTGTGCATTTTGTAGGAGAAAAGACATGAAAATTCACTCCAAACAGCCCACAGAGAAAAACGCATCCATGTTTAAGCAGGAAAAAAACAAAAACCCAAACAAATTTCCTTCTCTTTGCATTTATCAGCAACATTAGCACATGAAACAAAACCTGAAGGATTTTAATGGAAATAACATTACCTTTCGGAAGTCATCCAGCCAAATCAAGCAAACTGACCATCACCGTGAGTCCTACAAGGCTAAGCAATGAAGGAGCCCCCAGGTAAGGAAGGAAAAGCTTCCCTTTAAATTATGTTTCTATAACTGCTTTGAAGAAAGAAACCCACAGTAAATAAATGAGTCGCATTTTCCTTTTCCCCAAGCAGCTGCAAACCAAACAGGTATTATTGCACCTGGAAGCACGCGAGTGCAGCTTGGAGTAATGATGCAGTGAAATGCTGACAGCAAAGTACACACCTTGGCATTGATATATGGGTCAAAGGGGCCGTACTTTTTGAGTTCTTTGATCTCAAGAGCATTCTACAACTAGGAAGAGGAGAAAAAAAAAAAAAAAAGAAAAAAAGAAAAAAAATATGTGATAATGAAATGGGTGAGATAAAGCAACAAAGCAATGGGTGACTCCCAAGCGGTGGAAATGACAGAACACAGCATCTCGTTCCAGTCAAAGCCATTACCAGCAGAAGCCGTTCCAGCTGCGATTCCTGTAACCTGAACCACTCTCCCGTCCATTTACAAGGCTCCGAACACCAGCAGCAGGGGCTAATTCAGCTGACTTTTCTCATTTAAAAAGGCTCCTACTAAACAGACATTAATGAAACATTACCTGGAAGGATTACACTAAGCTTTTAATCGTTTGTAAAGGTTTGCCCTCTACCTGTCCTGCTTGGAGCAGGGCAGTTTACACTCAGGGCCCTGGGTTGATTCTTATCAGATTGATTGTAAACAGGTAACTGCACTTCTCAAACCCCTTTCAACAGACTGAGCGCCTGCAGCTCTGCCTGAAGATGTTATTAACCACAGCCCCAAACTGGAAAACTACCAAAGACACTAAAACACACGCTTTTAGTTATTTCTGCTTGATTGAGGAATGGTAGTGAATAGCCTTCCCAGCACATTTTTTGTTTTGTGATGCTTTAGAAGCAGTCCTTTAGCCTTGGAGCAGCCTGGGGCATCATCAGCCATCTCACATGGGGGAACAGGAAACTGAAGCGTGACATTATGGTCCTCACAAAGTCTGGTTGGAAGCAGGGTCAGGACTCCTAAACCCAGCTCTGGAGGGAGTTTGCTACTCGGCTTCTGGACAGTACACACCAGAGCAGATCAAAACTAATCAGCAACCCCTCACAGCTCCCAGCTGCTCATCTTGACTTTGGCAGACTTTGCTGAACCCGAGCCACGAAGATCTGACCAACTTGAGAATTAACTTTGGCGTGAATACAGGTTTATATAGCCTTGTGGTACAAAGGCAGACAAACCTACATTGGTTTATTCCTCCTGGATGAAATCCCAAGTGGTTTAGGAGTTGATTCACGGGAACATTTGATATTCCTGCCTCAGGGACAGGACAATCAAGAGCTATTGGAGCTTTAATCTGATTTGGATCTGTTACCCCATGGCCGCCCAAGCACACTCAGCCTTAACTCCTGCAGTAACCCTGCCCAACTGGCCTCACTCACTAAACCTGTTCCCTTATCAAAAACTCTTGGAAATAAATAATTTTTGTGTCTTCCAACGGTAATATTTCAGAAGTTCCTGGGATTTGGAAGATACCTGCTGACTTCCAGGGGAGCCCACCCTCCCAGGGGAAAAAGAGCAGCCCCTGTATAGAATCGCTGTCTTCAAACCCAAACCCTCTGTGTCCTACATCAAAACTATCCACTAGACAAAGGCAGGAAATCCACCAGAGTTTTTTGGTTTTTTTTTTCTTGCCTGATTGAGAAAATAATTCTTTAAGATTAAGCTGGGGATTTATCTGGGGGCAAGCAGGGTTAAAATGATCTTACAACTTATAAATTAGTTAACTGAAGCAAGTGCTAGAGACAAGCCAGGAGAGTAGCTAAGAGAGCACGGGCAACAAGGCGCTTGGATTAGTTCCCAAAGAAGGGAGCCAACATGTCCTTTGACAGAACTAGAAACCTTCTCAGTTATCCAGCAACTGAGAGTTAAAACTAAGGGTTAGTTTTAGAAGCCCGGTATGGAAGCAGGAGGCCACTGCTTAGTGTTGAGTGGTTCTCATGTTTATGTATCTCCCTATAAACAAATATACCTTACTCACTCAACGACTAAGAACTGGGAGGTATTTGCTTTAGGCACTGCCCTCCTTATCCCATTAACAAGTAGGACTTTACAACAATTGCTACTACTCTGGGAAGGGGCAGGAGCCAGCTGAAATAGTCTCTTGCCATCTGAGGGAAGCGATTCAACGATAAATTAAGAGAAAAAAAGGGCAGACCTGCTCATTCACTTTAGTGTGCGAAGGTCCCTGGTGGATGAGGAGCTTCACTATGTCGGCATCTCCTTTCCAAGCTGCCAGGTGAAGAGGGTAACAGCCTTTACAGTCCGCTACGTTGGTCAGCGCGTCGTTCCTCAGCAGAACTTCCACCACATCCCTGCGAGAGAAGCAAACTTGAGCCCACACCACATTCAGGGCCTTGTTTCACAGCTGATGTTCTGCAGGAAGCGTTTACAAAAAAAGCTAAGCTGAAAAAGGAGTATTTCAGAGAGCCTCTTGAACTGTGATTTTTAAAGTGTTCCTATTAAATGCTGCCCAAGGAAAAAGAAAAAAAGCAAGAGAGCAGGATGGGCTCAGGAGAGCTTTATGTTACCTTCAAACTAAGGGAGCTAAACAGGGACTGAAGTCACCTACAGGCCACTCTGGTGACAAGTGAATGGCCCCAGCACAATGAAGATCAATAAAGGTTCTAACTCCATTCAGTTTCTCAGTATCTTCAGCAGCAATGAACAATATGAGATTTACCACAGCAAAGACTGGAGTTATTATAAAATGTAATATGCACGAAAGCAAATATTGGGTGGTGCAGGCACAGCAACACATGGAACACCAGACAGACTGCAGGGGACTGTTACTGGAGAAGCCACCTTTAGTACGTTGTTATATCTTATCCAAACTGCTTATAAATAAAAGGGTGGGTGTCAGGAGGATGGGGCCAGTCTTTTCTCAGAGGTGCCCAGTCACAGGACAAGAGGAAACAGGCACAAACATGAACATGAACATAAGAAGTTCCATCTAAACTTGAGGAGGAACTTTTTTCCTTTGAGGGTGGCAGAGGCTGCTCTGAGAGGTGGTGGAGTGCTGGAGACATTCCAAACCCACCTGGACATGTTCCTGGGGGACCTGCTCTGGCTGGGGGTTGGACTGGATGACCTCCAGAGATCCCTTCCGACCCCGTATCATTCCATGATTCTGTGAAAGCCTCAGTGTTTGGCCAAATTTTGGAAGAGGCACGTAACCACACTGTGCAGCAGCCAGTGCCTCTACAGCTTCAGTGCAGTCATGTTCTTCTCTTTTTGTCCTGAAGATGGTGTAGTGTTGCACCATCGCCCGCTCTCAGTGCTGGTGAATGAATTACAGACAGACACCCTAGCTTGTGAAGCACCTAATTATCCCCTGTGACCAAAGGCATTGTAAGAGGACTCACTTATGGCCATTCAAAGCAGCGTGGTGCAGGGGAGTGTATCCAGTACTGTCAACGCAGTTCACGTTTGGCCCTCTCCAGATGCTGCAAGAGAGAAAACGGACAGGGAACACTTAGGCATACAGCAAACAGACAGACAGGGGGCAAGGACATGTCCCAGCAGAGGTCTCACATGGAGCTGGTTATCTGGAAGCAAACCAGTGGCCAGCCAGCTGTGGTTAAGAGCAGTAATACAGAGGAGAGATGGCACAGCACGGCATGGAGCAGAGGGGTTAGTGTCACAAAACACACAGGGATCCACCACTCGATGCTCTATTGGACCATCCGGGTTGTAAATCACAGCTCCCACATTCTCCTGCTACTGCACATCTTTCAGCCATCCATGTGGATGCCAAGAAGCATCTGCAGAGGAACATGTGTCTATTAAAGTTAACCACAAGAGACAGGAAAGCATCGACCCACCGCTAATTCACACCCCGCTGAAAAATTTTGACGGGTCTGGGAAACCCTCTTCCCTCCTCGGCAAGAATCACCAGGGCTGTAAGTCAAAGGCTGTGGGATACAGAGCCTGCTCCTGGTCACCAGCGTGATTCCACGCCAACTTCTTGCTCTCCAAAAATCACTTCCATCCGACAGCTGCTGGCAGCCCATGCGGAGGAGTAGGTGGTCTCTGAGCATTTCCGAGCATATTGCTAACTTCCCTCCCTTGTTCAGAAGTCAAACGCCAAGGATTTAAGGATTAACCCTGTAGAGGATTAATTTTCCCTCCAAGCCCTGCAAGGTGTCCTAGTTAGAACAGTGGAGAAACGTGTGTGAAAGAAGCTGGCACCGCTCTCGAGCTCGCTGTCACAGGAGCTTGGTTTCTGCTGCTGTCCCTCAGCAGTGCCACCCAGAACGGGCACGTGAACTCAGAGCAATAGGTTCGTATAAGCAAATTGAAATTGGTCACCTTTCCTGAAGCCGGTCATTCCCGGTACAACCCATCACTCCTTGTATGCTGCCCTGCTTTAAACTTAATACCTCCAAACATTATACACCATTTACTATAAGCCTAGACAATGGGGCTTTTGCTAATACAGTACATTTTCCTGCACATGTTGTCTTTAACTAGGGGTAGAACTCATCAGCACCCTCTAATCCCCGATTTAATTGCTTTAAAATAAAGCCAACTTGTGCTTTATGAAGGTGGCCTTTCCCAGTCTTTTCATTTCCTCCCCAGCATGTCATCACCACGACTCACTGTAGGATGCAGAGGCAGCCTGAGCAGTAACTAGGTTTTCTAAAATAACAGTCATTACCAGAGGGCTCCTGCCAGAAAAAACTCTACACCGCAGCGAGTAAAAGCAGCAGGAATGGCACCAAACCGACAGGAACCTTGTGAAGACCAAGTGGAAATTCAGGAGTGAACTAAGCAGCGCGTGTACCCTCCAGCATCTTTCAGGTGGGATTCAGGACGTTTGGAAATGGAAAGTCTCTGCCCTCGGTGTGACTCCTGACCCGGCAGAGCATTAGAAAAGGCTCCCAGTCCCGAGACAGACGGGAGCTTGGCTAGAAGAGAGGCGGCTACGGGGAAACTTCATCCAAGGGCAGAGGGAAGTAAAGCCACAAAATCCAATTTGCAGAAGATCAGGAGGCTTTATCCAGGGGCATTCCCACACGCCATCCTGTGCTTCAGAAGCAAATGGCAAACCATGCAACGCATTTCAAGTGCTACCTCGCATCATTTGCGGGATGACAGCTTAAATTACATCCAGAAGGTACGCGAGACACCACAAAACCCCATTAGATTTGAGTCCAGGAGGTGCCTGGCCCCATCCAGCTGCAACAGCCCTGAAGCACGAAGGGGACCTGAGTAATTCTCAGGCTCTGGTTTATTTTTGGCAGTGGGTTCCTGCAGTGTGGTTGCCCAAATAATTTATTGCTGGATTTAAAGTGGCAATTAATGGTTAAAAGCAGTGCCAGAAGGACTTGTGTGTAGTCTGGAGCAGCTATAAATGCTGTGCCTGCGCGTCCCCTCGCACAGGCTGACCAAAACCAGAGCCCAGTGGTTTTACATATTAAACAGAGCTGTGTTTGGATGCGGAGCTCAAAAACCTTCGAGGTGTATGTATGAAAAAGCAGCGGCATTTAACGTGAATATTTCTTTCAGCTGGACTGAGGAAGGAAAACTGAGGTTAGTGGTGCAACGGGCATAAACCGGGTGACTTGCTCAAAGTGACCCAGCGGCAGCGAGAGCGGGGATGGGAGCCCAGGACCTCCATCTGCACCAGAACACGGCCTACCCCCGGGAGAAAACACTTCCAGAAACAGCCTCAGAACATTTCTGTAGACTGAAATGCAAACTGCACTCAAGGGACTTGGAGGAGGAAAGAAATCAGGAGAGTCCAAGAGCAAGCACTGGGCACTGCAGAAATCAATTGCTAAGATTTTAAGATTTATTTTTTTAAATAATAATAATAAGAATCTGCTGTGTCCTTTCCTCCCCCTTGCCCTTTAATTCTTGCAAATAAAGAAAGCTTTTATTAAAGAAAGGTCAAATCACCCAGAAGTTCAGACTGAACGGATCCAAGAACTATTTCTATTTAGATGTGAGGACTGAAGCGAAGTATATCGGTCTCTTCCCTCCTCTTCCTCTCCAGCTCAGCTAAAAGCCCCAGAGAGTTCTCCTGAGTTAACAGAAACCAAATCTTTCACCCCAGTTTTATTTATGCAATGCATAGCATTAAAGTGACAGCCTAAGATAAGATCCCAAACTTCTCCTGTGAGCTCTAAACACAGGGAATCAACTCCACTGTGGTCCACAGAAACTGGGAGCTTGGAAGAACCACCACCACGGGGCTGTTACTTCCACGGGACACTGCAATTCATGCAGAGCACTCTGCAGCGCCTGGTGCATCCGATCCGAACGACATCCCAAGCAAAATCCACAGGAACTGCGGCAGAATTACTGAAAGCAAACCCCAGGCTCTAACCTAAAAATAGTATTGTACCCCTAAATGTTAGGAAAACCTCTTGGAGACCACTTTGGGGAAGAGGTGGGTAACTCCGGGATTAAAGTTAGATCATGTGAAGTGAGGAGTCGGGGAGATTTCAAGAGGTTTAAACTCAATGGGGAAAACTGGGCAAGTTTTTGAGATGTTGGGCTCAAGGGTACAAGGAACCCCGTTCCCAGCCCCTCTCTAGGAACTGAAGAGAAACAGAGCAGTGTCTCACTCCACTTGGTTCAGCCCAACACGGGCACATTTCACTACACGAAAAATAACCAAAACTCGGCATTAAGAAACACCTAAGTGGGTTTTACAGAGCCACAGAAATCCGGAGCAGCTGGGCAGGCTCAGTCCCTTCCAGAGGGGTCTCCTCCTCGAGTCCCAAACTCCCCCCTCCCCGCTGTGCTATGGCACAGACGCTGCCAGCAGGGCCCAGGGCCAGCATCTCCACCCAGGAGAGATCACCTCCAACAGCTTGTAGGTGAGGAATGAAATGAGAAAGAGATGAGCACTTATTTGTGGCACTGTGAGATCAGGTGGTGGTAAAGTCTGAATCATTTTCTCTTAACAATACCTACTTACAGACCTGTTGCCCTCGTTTTACCAAGCAGAGGGGGAGAAATTCAAAACAGAGCAGTATAAATGTTGCCTTCAGCAAAAAGAGACAAGACAGGCAAAAAAAAAAGAGAGAAATAAAACACAGTTAATCCTAACACCAGACCACTGTGATACTCTCCGAGCCTTGCAGGGTGTAGATGATGGCTCTGGAAGGCACGAGGGCTTTACTCCTTGCTGCGCTACGTAGCCTTGGGAAAAGCTCTACTTCCAGACCTGAATTTTCCCCGTCTGTAAAATGGGAACACGGCATCGAGAGGAGCAGAGTACAAAGCCCAGTACTCTCCACCTACAGTGGGATTTGGGGCTGTTTCCGATTAAAGAGAAAACCAGATCCCCGGCACAGGAAGGAGAATGCTGTAAATACAAGTCTCCAATAAAGCTCAGAGAAGGTCTGGAGCCAATTCGACTACCACCGCCGTTTGCTTTCTTTTCTCCCCCAAAACTCCTTCCCATCAAAGAGGGGCAGGGGTTGCTGTTACAAAAGCACATGATATGAGCAATCTCTGCTACAAAAGTGAAATTCTCGACAGATTACCTACATTTCACCTCCCTCTTGCTGCATCAGGGTCACACTCTAATGACGGTTCTGCTGTATCTGTTTAAGGTAACTCAGGCTGAACGTTAAGGATATACAAAAATCTCTGAAAGCTGCAAAATCTGCTCTGGCCAAATTAATTCCTCCACTCCGTTTTTTTTCTCTCTCCATGATCCAGCAAATGCTGTAGCCTTTTAAATAAAGCTTCCTGTTTGTAAAAATTGCTGAATAAAGCACATTGCTTCAGGTCACGATAGAACCCAAGAGTTCCTTTAAACAAGACCGTATTTGTCCTCCTGCTTTCCCACTTATTTCTTCCTGACTGTAGTAACTTCACTCACAAAACTGTCAGGGTCAGTGGGCGAGAGCAAAGGCCAAGCCACCTAAAAAACAACCCGATGTTTTTGAGCCAAAGGATGAGTGTCAGAGCTGAGTTATGGCCTCACTTACCAGGAATCACAGGAGCACCCAGAGACTTTGGGGACCGGTGCTCTTCCTTGTGCAGAGCAGAGGCCATCGCCAGCCCCTGTATTTAGACCCCCAAGAAAGGCACACCACCAGTGCTACCACTGCTCTAGAGACAAGAAACCAGTGCACGTGAGTGCCTTGGCCCAGGGTCACAAAAGGAAGTTTAAAGTAGCTGAGAACTGGTCCCAGATGTTTGGAGACTCAGTTCAATGCCTTCCAGACTGAGCATCCCGAGGGTGATTGAGGCTGGAGGCGGATTAATTCCCGGTCCATTGCCCCGAGGACACCACAAGCAAATCCATCCACACATCCCAGCTATTCATATCCACACAACTGCAAGATTCTGACAACACTAACACAACCCTCTTTTGGTATTTCCTGCTTATAGACCCATAATACAAACAACTCAAAGACTTTGTGAGAGATTTTAGGTTTAGAAATGGCACTTAAATGTCCCCGTGGGGTGAGAAGGGCAGCGTGACACCAGTCTCCCCAACAGGGAGGGGTACAGAGCTGCATCCCCTTTCTTCACCTGCCTCGACTGCTAGGTATCAGAACTGCCTTTCCAAAAATAAACCGGCGAGGCCAGGCTGGAGAAGCTTAAAAAGGAATATTCCCAGGGCAGGGGAGAAGGTGGCTGGATCCCAAGCAGTACTTTCTCAGCCCCTTTTGGCAAGATTCCGGAACAATGGGGTTAGATTCCAGGCACTGGAGAGGCTGTGAAGGACACCAGAGCAGTCAGCCTTGGCTTCTACACTCAACCTCTCTGTCCAGATTCTTCTTTGCTGTAAAGCAAGCAGTCAATTGGGATGATTGTTCCCACCAAAAGCTCCTTGGCTGCCTTCATCCTATACTCTTGTCACAGAATCACAGAATGGTTTGGGTTGAAATGGACCTCAAAGCCCACCCAGTGCCACCCCCTGACCTGGGCAGGGACACCTCCCACCACACCAGGGGGCTCCAAGCCCCCTCCAACCTGGCCTTGAACCCCTCCAGGGATGGGGCAGCCACAGCTTCTCTGGGCAACCTGGGCCAGGCTCTCACCACCCTCACACCAAAGAGCTTCTTCCCCAAATCTCAGCTCCATCTCCCCCATTTTTCAGTTTAAAGCCATCCCCCATATCCTACAGCTCCCCTCCCCGATCAAGAGTCCCTCCCCAGTCATCCTCACCATCCATCCTCTTATTCACATCCCCCTTTTCTCTCAGTCCAGCAGATTCCTCCCAAACTCAACTGTCCTCCACCCAACAGATCGAGGAACATACAATCTCTGCATCTGCCTGGTCTGTTCTGCTCAGCCCCAAGAGAGCACCTCGCTCCATGGGAGCTTCATTCCGACTGATGCTTCCAGTGTATCAAAAAAAAAAGTGCTTTCTGCCTCTGTTCCTCTTTTCCACTCACTGCAGCAGAGTTAGCTCCGAAAGCACAATGTTCAAGAGCCTGGCGTTGTCATTTTACAGCTGTAGCATCTTATCAGTTACAAAATCAAATTCAGACACACTACAGAAAATGTTGGTGGCCATTAAATATAGAGGATAATTATATCACGCCTTGCAGGGAATCCAGGCATTTTAAACACATGCAGAAGCCTCTCCTCACATCCCAGTCCTAGGCAGGAAGTATTTGCTGTATATAAAATTCTCCCACTGACATTGCCACCTCCGTTTTTCTATTGGAAAAAATAGAATACAGAAATCCAGATTTAGCACTTCAAACGGGATGCTGCTGCCAAGCATTTTACAACCAAATACAGTCATTTCCTTCTACCTGAGCTCTGCTAAAGGCCAAGGAGCTGCACGGGGAGAGGTGCAGATTGGATTTGTTGTTTAAGTTGGGTTGTTGGATTTGTTTTTTATTTTTTTGGGGGACAGCAATTCCTAACAAAATTTTCTTCTTGACTGACAAGGCTAAAAATGCAACTTGAATGAAGGGAAGGAGCTGAATGATCTGAGCTAATACTACACGTGCCTCTCAAGTGCCTCTAGACATAGGAAAAGCGCACGTAAGAAGAACTGTCAGCGAGGACGCTCTCCATGGACCTCACAGCCCGCAAGATCTCAGGAGATCTGAAGCTCTCAACCAGCTTTTCACACGGAGAGAAGCAGGGAAGTCAGAGCAGTGTATTCCCAAAGCTGTCAGGAGAAGCCTGGAAAAACCCTTCTCATAGCAGGCAGTAAGGTACCGTGATAAATCCTGGTAGCCAAATGAATCGGGAAAGGATGGCAGAGCTTGAATGATTACGGGTAAATTAACAAGCAGATTTGAGTTCACAGGACTGTCAGTCCCTTTACCACACACATGGCAAACAGACAACTCAAAATGCTGAGTGTGTCATCAAGAACTGGCTACGAGGCATCACCGCCCACCCTTCCTCCTGCTGGAGCTCACCAGGATCCTCGCTGTTGTGCTTAAAATATTCAAAAATCAGAGGAAATGGGAAACCACTGACCCCAGGCACAAGAATTAACACACTGAAGAGTTCAGTGCTGCCCGGCTGCTACAGCATCAGCACAGATTTACACGCTGCTTTTCATATCGCTCCGTCCCAGAAAGCACCTACAATCAGTGAAAAATCCCCCCTGAGGCGCCGTTAGTTCTGGGCCGCAGAGCAGAGATTTTCCTGGCAATTAACAGACAGGAGCAGGAAAGCAGCACCTATAAGGAAAGAACACGGGGATCATAAACATCTGGGCAAAGCATCCAGTTTGCAAACATGAAAAGAACACAAGCGCCAGGGCAGACAAATTGATCCTACTGGGATTTGAACACACCGTATCCAGGAAATCTGGATACTTGAGACGCGGCGCGTAGGTTAAAGCTGACGTTAAGGGGCACATGCATTAAATGTGCAGCCACTTCCAGCCTCTGGGACCCAGACAGGGCAGCCTGGAAAGCATCGTTCCTGAACCGACAGAGCATGAGAACTCCAGGCTCCTTCCAAGACAGACGTCTCTGTGGAGAACCCACTGTTAACGGGGGAGAACTCAATGTTTTGCAATCAGAAATCTGGATCACAGATAGCTAGGTATGGGATTAATCTGGCTCAGTCCACACAAAGCAGGACTAAATGGGAGAGGGAAGAAAAACTCTTCTCAGAGATCCACAGGGCAGCGAGACGAGATCTTACTCTGTTTTCACAGAATGATAGGGGGTTGGAAGGGACCTGCAGCAGGAAATCTGAGTTTTCCTAGTGACAGTAAAGCCCTGAGGCATCAGTTCAGGGACTGTTAAGAGGAAAAAGATTAACTCATCTATTTCTCTCCCAAACAGCCTATGGGCTCCCACTCCTCATTTCCAGGAGGAGGTTGGTGCAAGAGCTACGACAACCACAGGTTTAACCTCTGGGCTTGGAGGCTCACGCCATGAAGGAACGAGGCAGGGTTGGCAACAGCTAATAGAAAAGCATCCATCCAAGCTAAAATTCCCCACTAGGAAGAGGGCAGCCCTGCCCTTAGAGATGGC
Source organism: Nycticryphes semicollaris (assembly GCA_013400055.1). Lineage (NCBI taxonomy): Eukaryota > Metazoa > Chordata > Aves > Charadriiformes > Rostratulidae > Nycticryphes > Nycticryphes semicollaris. The sequence continues at coordinate 735,209 of VXBJ01004424.1, read as the reverse complement.
TCCTGGCAGTGGAAATGCATTTCTTTAAACTTAATGTATGGTGTGGGGGGGTGACACAATGTGATAGGAGGTGGAAAGGATGGGTCAGGCGTGCGTGTTACGCTACATCAAAGAACCCTCCGAGCAGGAGGCAAAATAAATAGCTGCAGGAGAAGAAAACAACAACAAAAAAACCCCCCAAACCAAAACCAGGTCTGGTTTGAGTGCATACACTGCCTTTTATTCTTAAAAGCATTGCAGATGCTCGCTCTGCAATCTGCTCCCATTACAGGAGGGTTTCCAGCTGATTACATGCAACGGAGCAGAGTTCACACACAACATGGGCTCCAAGCGCCGGCACTGACTGCAGGGACCAGGGCTGAACCAAGTCTTGCTGAAAGAAGAGCAAAAAAAAATGTCACCCTTCAAGGCAGAGAAAGCCAAGCAGTGTCTTCCATGGGCTTTGGGTTCTGTACGGTGGCAGGAGCATCTCCTCTTCGTCCGAGGTCCAGCAGACAAGGGAAGACAAGGGAAACGGGAGGGTGACGTCCAAATGGCATCAGCCACAGGTCCTTCACATTTGCAGCTCACAAACCCCAGCAGGCCCAAGGACTTGGGCACTTAGCTCAATTGAAGACACCACTCAGGAGAGATGAGGAGATTTCAGAAGGAAAGAGAAGGAAAAGTCTGGAGTCATTTTAAAAAGAGTTTGCATTTAACCTCTAAGGCACACAGCGATGCCAGATCTCCACCAGCACCTTAATAACATTATTCTCCCCCAGGAGAAGTGCCCACATCCCTCAGGGAGCAAACCTTGACCACCCGACACACAGATGTAGGATTCTACCTGGAGCCCTGAAGCTAGGTGAGGGAACTGACCTCGGAGAGGAGACAGAAATTCAACAACATTTGCAAAAATGCTTACAAACATCCCCGTGAGGTTTATTAAACACCGATTTTGCAATGCCTTCTCCTCTTTGGATCTGACCAGACTGGGGGTTTTGGGATTGAGCAAAAAGGAAGCAAAACATTCCTGCAGGAATTCAATAAAGCCAGCAGCAATAATGAATGTCGTCTGAAACAGCCCCAGAGCTGACAATATCACAGAATTGGGAACTGGAACTAGCAGCCTTGCTAAGGTAAGCATTCCTCACTCCTCATCTGCACCTAAGCTTTTCTGTACCCACAGCACTGGAGAAGATGCAACCAAGTGGAAGAAAATGAAATATTTAGAATCCTAGAATGATTTGAGTTGTATGAGACCTTAAAGATCATCAAGTTCCAACGCCCCTGGCCCTGGGCTTAATAAATAAACAGAATTAGATGCAGAGAGAATTAGCAGGACACATCTGGACTGTGCCGGCTCCCAAGTTCTGCTGTAGCACAATTCCTTAGAATGGTGTGAAGTCTTTCCCTTCCCCTTCCCTCCATCCAGTGATTCCAGAGAAATGGAAGCACCCACAAATTCCTCATGAAAAAAAAAACCACCAGGCAGGTTGTGGAGCAGCTACAGCTGGCAACCCCGGGCTGCGTTCTCCCTCCCCCTTCCCCTTTTGTGAGATGACTTAACAAGCTGCAGAATCCCAAGAGACACGACAATCAAACAACAGCAACAGAGCATCCTGTCTTCAACTACCCACGTCCAGCCGCCCTTGTTTCCTTTTGACAAACACACAAAAGGGCCGAGTTTGGGGTAAAAAAAAAAAAAAAAAAAAGAAGAAAAAAAGAACGTTGCCAAAAGGAACTCGTGCAAATAAAATCCTGGCAGAGAGCATGTCATTCCCACCGCCTGCCATTTCTCCCTGTATGGGGAGAATTGATGCACTAATTAAGTGTTTGGGGATGGCAGAAAATGTGTCACCCTCTGCTAGCTGTCTGCTCCACCGAACAGCTCCATGTTCACTCTCAGATGGAATCAACAGGAATAGAACAAGTCAAAATTACTATTTTTATTTATTTTTTTTTTTCCAGAGCCCACAGTGACCTGATCAAATAAGCATCTTGGTAGGAATTTGGGATTTCTCCCAGGGAACCTTGTACCTAGCAGCATATAGATGATACCTCATTTAAATACAGACACCCGCCTCCTGGTTAACTCTTAGATACGCTCAATACAGAGGAAAATTAATATATCTCCCTCCCTGGGGGCCACAGTGACTGCTGGAAAGAGCTGGTTTCTCCCTGCCCCAGCTCAGGTGCTCCGTGTCCCCCAGCCCAGGCAGAGCCACCTCCACTTCATGCCTCCTCATCCTCACGCTCCCACAGCAAACTGGTTCTTCCTCTCCAGGCCGGTGGCTGCCTCCAACTCATGCCCAAAAGGCTGAGCCAGCGGCGCTTGTGTCTGACCTGGAGTTGCTGATAAACAGGTAAATAGGCCAAGGAAAGCAGAGCCAGAGAAATAAAAGATTCAGAGAGACTCAACTGTCCCTTCCCTACATCAATTAAAAAGGAAACACAATTATTTCATAGCAATAACTGCCTCTGGAGTGCTCTCTTGCCTTAGGGAGGCTAAAAAAATAGAGACGGAGGGTCACACAACATCCCATTTCCCCCGTGACATCGCCAAGATCAGTGACACGAAGGCTTTGAATTCATGCTGGCATCGAAGAGCTTAATTAAGGAGACAAGGGAGAGGGCACCGCGCGCACGGGGGGGACCCACATCTTCGGGAGAGCCACGGGTCCCAGCACAGCAGGGCAAGCGGGGATTGATGTTGAGCTGCAATAAAGATTCAATTCTTCACTCTGATACCGAAGACTGAATGCGATGGGATGGGAGAAGAGGCCCCGGAGGAAGGGAACATGGGACTGGAGGATTAAGAGCTTCCACTTCAGCGTTGAGAACAGACTTTGCCCTTTCCCTGCAACCCACAGCCCTTCCACCACCGCAATTCACCAGGAGCACACAACAAATCCCAGCGCTCCGGCTTAATCTGAAGTCCCTGAAGGGCCCAAGAAAGACACGGCCCCGCAAGAGATTAAACTGGCAACAACGTGGGACACAAACAAGGGGAGTACGTACCACTGCACTGACTCCAGGTGCAATTCCTTCTTGATGAGTTTTGTAATTGGAAGCCCAACGAGCAAGTAACAGGGAAACGAGAGCAAAGACAGTAAAAAATAAGGCAAACAGAAAAGCAACCCTGTGGTGGCCGGGATGGGGACATTGAGGACACACCTGTGTGGTCGCGGTCAAAGAGCACTGTGATAAGCTCCCGCTCCTCCTCGGAGCGCATCAAGGACAGAGAGAAAGTGTGACCTTAAGACAAGGCAACAGATCTTGAGAAAGCTCCAGTAGGATGGAAATGAAATGGGACATCCTTTTACTCCAGAAGCACCTGTGAAATCCGGTCTGTTAAAAAGCAGCCCAAGAGCCAGCAGCCCGGGCAGTAAATTAGTTCCAAATCATAGAACAGTTAGAGTTGGAAGGGACCTTAAAGAAAATTGAGTTCCAAACCCCCTGCCCTGGGCAGGGACACCTCCCATCACACCAGGTGGCTCCAAGCCCCCTCCAACCTGCCCTTCAACCCCTCCAGGGATGGGGCAGCCACAGCTTCTCTGGGCAACCTGGGCCAGGCTCTCACCACCCTCACAGTAAAGACTTCATTTCTGGCATCTAATCTAAATCTCCCCTTTTCCAATTTAAAGCCGTCACCCCTTGTCCTGTCACTACACTCCCTGACAAAGAGTCCCTCCCCAGCTCTCCTGGAGCCCCTTCAGACACTGGAGGCTGCTCTAAGGTCTCCCCCGGAGCCTTCTCTTCTCCAGGCTGAACAACCCCAGCTCTTTCAGCCTGTCTTCACACCAGAGGTGAAATCTCAAGACAGCTCCTGTAAAGCTGTCATTACTTGTCTACGCTATCTGTAGGACATAGATAAGGTTAGAGCTGAGAAATATGAGTGTGTAAGTCAGCCAAACAACAGGTATTGAACACTGAGGTCCTTTCCCTGCTCGTGAAGGGCTGCAGGGAAGGTCCAAGGGGCAGGTACCACTGCTCGGGGAGGTGGCACAGTCATCCCTGACCCCCGCAAACTGCAGAAATAACAGAACCAGCAGCAAAGCGAGCTCTTTCCCACACATTTCACTCAACACCTTGAGCTTCCAGCTCTGTTTTTATCCACCTGCCAGATTTTAATTCTGCCCAAGATGACAAGCCGACCTCAAACAGCTTTTTTCCTCACCAGGAAAAAACACATTTTCTTTGGGGAACATACACAACGTATGATAACATGTTGCACAACCCTTGAAATATTTCTGCCCACTTATCTGAAAGCATACAAAAAACAGTTCTGGGGTTTTTCCTCTGTTAAATACAGCTCTCCCAGCCAGGAGGTGCTTTTAGTGGCCCAGCCTTTCCCAGCCTGACATTTTTAAGGCACAGGAGGGATGTATATACACAAGTCAGACTACTAAATTATAAACTTACACAGGGATAAAACTCTCCAGTACTTCAAACAGCTTCAGGGTCATTGCAACTCTATCCCAGCAAATAATTATATCTCAGCTGTAACAACTTATACCCATATAACCCCCGGGATCCTAAGGCATTTCAGATGCCTTCAAAAGCTTCCCCACCCCTGACAGCGAGGTGGAAAACACAAACGCCTGCTCTCAGACGGTAGCTCTGCACAGCTGTCCTGGAGCAGCGCTGGAGACCATGAAATGGTACCCAACTTTCCTGAGGAATTTAGAAGAAAGAGCCTAAGTCAATCATGAGCGAGTCGCAGAGAAAACCGGAATCGTTAATGACCTCCAACTGAGCTACCGGCAGAGACGGAGAACTCGGGAAGCAGCTACGGTCAGTGCACAAGGAGAAAATACCTTACTATACATTTATGTACACACAATTTAAATGCAGTGTTTAACACTCAAAATTTCCCTTTGAGATTCAAATTTCTTCTGCACCCCAAGGGCTGACATTCACCCGCTTATCTTTGCATCCGGCAAACTGGTTCCACCCAAGGAGCCCAGTACGGCAGGACACGGGAGATCATCAATGCCTAACGAGAAACCTGGGGTTAGAAACTTCACATCCACAGGGATGAAACTCTGGGCACAATAATGGTGCTAAAGAGTGAGAAGACCAAGGTAAAAAGCAACTCGTGTCTCTTCCACATCATTCTGAGGTTGTGCCTCCAGTACAGGGCATCTCTGGGCTCTCATTGCTGGGTCTGACTGGGAAGCCACACTGGATTCCCTACGGCAGCTCCCCCACCACCAAGCTGTTTCCCAGCTCTAACCTCAGCCCAGAAATCAAATGTCCTGTTCAAATGACGTCTTCCAACTTGGACAATCCAAAGGACAGCAGTTTGGGCTTTGGTTTGCCTTTTTTTTAAACCAATTCTCTTCTTTTTAGGTCTTTATTTTCAACGAAAAGGAATGTCAAGGGCACATCCTGTTTCGTTTTTTCTATGAAACGATTCCCGTTGAGGTTAAAGGAAATATTTCCAAAATGCCACATCCAGCATTCATTACGCATGTCCTCCAAATTCTCTGTGTTCTCAGCTGTTTCTAACTCAACAGAGATGAGCCAGAAGGAGTTCAGACATGTGGCTGCAGACTCCACCAGGCTGAAGCCAGGCTGTGAAGAACCCAACGTCAGGAAGGGAATGCAAGTAATTTTAAATCACACAAAGGTAGTTCCTAACCGCACTCTAAGACAACCCGAAGTCACCCATGGGGGATCACAGGATGAATAGAGGTCATTTAAGTGCCTCTTACCTGACAGCCAACACTTTGTCAGACTTAACACCACGCAGCAAGAAACTGTGGCTTGAAAAAAAACCATGGAAAGAAGTACCAGGAAAAAAAAAAAATAAATAAAACCCAAGCCCACGGGACATTATTTAAGTCATCTAAATAAGTCCCTTATTTAAGTCAACTGATGGACTTCAGTCCCTTGCAACAGACCCAAGACCACAACGCAAAGCTTTGAAGCCTCCAGAGTTGAAGGCTTCGTCATAATCCTGTTCCTGCTTCCTAATTAAAAAAAAAAAGTGCTGATTTCTGCAATTAAGAGCAGTAAGGAAGGGTCTGGGGAGCTCATCGGTATCACCCCTTGGGCAGCTTCAACCCTTGCCAGGCACGAGGCTTCTTTAATCGGATTACGTTTTAAAACCAGGCAAGTTTGTGATGCCAAACTTGAAAGGATTTCTCATAGTGTCTTAATTAGTATGAAGCAGAAGTCATTTCACCTCATTTCCAACCCACTTTCCAATATTAGATTTGAAAGGCCACCTATGACATCTCCAGCCTTGTTTGGCCCAAGAGTCTGAAAACCAGCAAGCAATAGGATTAGATATAAATCTAATGAGATAATGTATTTACATAATATTTATGGCACTCGCTCCTAGACAAGGTTGTGTTCTCACATCTTTAGTATGCAGCACTACAGACACTTCCCTTGAGCTGCAAAGAGCTGGAGGTTTATTTTTAAATTTAATTTCCCTTTAAAAGAAACCATGTGTTTAAATAACAAGGGAAGAGCGCTAATGTAATCTGCATTTACCAAACCTAACCAACGCAAAGTCAATCTCTGCCTCTCCTTAAGCTAAATAACAGAGAGCCTGGGAAAAGCCTTGCACACACACACACCCCTGCTTTAAAACCAACTTCTTCTGCAATTTCATTAACTTGCTGCCAGTTTCAGATATTTATACTGATTTTCATCTGAAACACTCTGTAGCCATGCAAGGTGGGAGATGTCATCAAAAATGTAGGAATATACACGATATACAGCATTTGGCACCTTAAGGGTCTCCTAAACATTTCAGGAGTTCATCTTTACTGGCCACGGGGGTAAACAGCCACCTTCACACCACTGTCAGGACAAGAGTCTGCTAAACTCTTGGTTTAGAGAAAAAAAAAGAAAAGAAAAGGAAAAACCTACACACTGTATAGATAAAAAATGGTTTTAAACTCCTTATCCAGCAGTCTGGATGCTCTACAGGATTTTCTTCCAGGATGCAAACATCTAGAGAAAACTTTGCCCCAGCACATGTTGCTCTGGAGCATCCAGCTCCGTGTCCAGCTTGAGTTCAAGGGCGATCAAGAAAGTTAGCTCAGATAATTCATCCAAACTTCTCAAAGGCCATCTCCCAGCTCATGCAGCAAAGAGGTTTCCTGATAAACCCTGAACATATCTCACACGAGCCACGGTGATTCACTGCAGGAGGGGACAATCACTTTAAAATTCAGGTTACAAAACGTGCACTTGACAAGATGAACACCCCGGTCCCACATGGCATTAAAGTGCTGCCTTAAAGCGGGGCATTTCCCCACCAGAAGAGGGTGCCAGGCAAGTTCAGGGAGCAGCCCTTTGGGAAACAGGATATAAATAGCTCTGAGAACATCACACAGGCTCTCTGGGCTTTGCACAGGAGAGAGGGCACGTTCACACACCCCAGCACCATCTTCCTTCCAAACACAGCTCACATCTCCCCCCCCTCCACCTTTAATTAGGCATTTTACCCCTTCATCAGTCTATTGAAGATCTTTCCTTTGCTGACAGCTACAGTCCCAGGTGGACTAACATTTCAATTTATGTTTTTCTCCCTTCTGCAGGGAGCAGCTGTATTAGCCTCACCAGGCTGTTGCTATAGGAACAAATCAACCCTCAACAGTTTTATTTTTACCAGTTTCTGTGAAATAGGATTTATCTCATTTCCATGACTAAGCTGTATTCCAGAGCGAGCTCTTAGGGACAGTGACAGTGCCATCTCAGCATCGGACAGGACCTCGTACTTGGTGTCACTGACAAGAGGAAACAGCCATCACCCTTAATTAAATGCACCTTCTTCATTCCAAGAGGACACTTCACCTTGAAATGATTCTTGAAGCCAGAGCGTTGGGATGCAGCTGCATCCGTGGAGCGGAAAAGAGCAGAGGAGGGGATGGCAGAGCTTGGAAGACCAGGGATGTGCTGGGAGAGCTCAGCAGAGCACCCACCCGAAAGCTCGAGCACCCTCCACACCAGCAGAAGGGTCGTCTTCATCGAGTCCCCACCGAGGGCTGCTCACACAAGCCTGGATTCAGCTCAGCATAAGCTCCTTGTGAAAGGCGAAGGGCTCACGTGGGAGTTGAGGCATTAACACACGTTATCTGCTGCCGGCCAGAGAAATGCCCCACGAGGGGCACCACGAGGGAAGGAGCTCATCCTCCAGGAACTTGTCTTATCCCTGTCCAAGTGCAGCTGGGATAGGCCTTTCTCTTCTGGTTTGGGATGAACGCAGGTGTAACCTGTATACATTACCCCTATTTTGCAATCACATCTTTCATTTATGTCCTTTATATCCTGCTTGCTTTTCCTACAATCTCACTAAAACAATGTATTATATAAAAAAACCCACCACAGATATATAAAAACCCACCACACACACTGGATGAACGCTGTCCCTTGGCTCAGCTGCTCCTAATATGTCAAATGCTGCTTCATACATTCATCTTTAGAAAATTCAGTTCTCTGCCAAACAGCCTTAATCAGCCAGAGCAGCACTGGACCCACGTCACCCAGCTGAGAGGCTCCACTTCCATAAATCCAGGCTATTTCAGCAGCACATCCACAGACGGGAATTGCCGCACGCAGGGACCGGCAGGACCACTGCTCTGTGAGCAGGAGAGAAGGGAAGGGGAGATGCTGCTCCTCTGTGCTGTCACCTGCAGGTTCCTGCCATTTCACCCTTATTAGATCCAGGAACTGTGCAGCCTCATGAAACAAAAGTTTTCTGTTTGATGGGCCAGCTGGAGTGATTCACTCTGGTGCTGCCACCCAACAACTCGGTGAGCATCAGGGACAGCAGACGGGGGAGGACAAGGCCACAGCTCTCAGCAATGAGCTGCTGGACAGGCTTAGTTGTAACCTTCACATTTCACTATTCAAGTGCCCAAACCCGGGCAACTCCGTGTCACGCCTGCCTTCGGAGCACAGAGCACTCCGGATGCGCTCAAATCTGCAGTGACATTTCCTCAGCTTCGGGACTGCAGACAAAAGCAGAAGGGAACAAGGCTGGGGAAATGTCAGTACCTCACTGCTCAAATATCCCATGTTTGTTTACATGCATAGCTGTGGTTTGGGTCCTGAAATTCCTCCCCACAGCCCAGTGGCAGGATGAGAAGCTGGGGTATAGAGATGAAGAAGCCATCAGGGACTCTCACAAACATCCACTCAAGCCTCACAAGCACCCACTCTGCCATCAAGGTAAACAGAAATCTCCTGCACGAGCGTGCTAATCCCAGCATCAATAAAATTAGCCTTAAAGTCTACTAAGACACATATTTCAAGCTTGCACCCAGCATTTTAACCAAACCATCAGTGTCTGGGCTCAAACCGCTCCTGTTGGCATCCAGAACACAAACCATCCTCTCAGACCTCGGGCTTCTCGCAGCCATTTCGGATGCTCCAGCCGGTGCCTGAGCCAGGTGTGAACGTTCAGGGCATGGAAAATAAGCACACGGTGTGTCATGGACACTTGTCACTGCTCCTCCCGTGACAGGGCAGAGCACAAACCTCGCGTGAGCCCGGCGAACGCTGAGAGCTGTAAAATGATGCTCCTGGGAAGGCGTGTAACCTAGCAATGGGCAAAACCACCCTGGGAGCCCTGCCTCCTCTGCTCCGCTCCTGTCCCAGCCCCGTGACACACAGGGACACTGCAACCATTTCAGTCCTGGCATCTGTCAATGGGCGATTAACTGCCCTGATGGCTTCAGCATCCTCAACACAGCCTGGTCCCAAAGCTCCTCACGCCCCGTCTGAGCCCATGGAGTGTTTGAACCTATGGATGTTTCCAAAAACCTCTTTGGCACTTCGGAATGCCCTGCTGAGAAACTCTCAAAGCAAAGCCAAAACTGAGTGAGCGGGTTCTCACCCTCCCTCTGACACAAACACATCAGCATTCCCAGGAGAGCAAGTCCCAAGACATGGGAGGACTCAGCAGGTGGGTACAGAGCGATGGGAAGTCGATAGCCAGAAGGACTGGGCCCAGCCTGGACACCCACCTGTGTGTTACGGAGCCAGTGGTTGATTAATTGGTCACAGAGGCTGAGTCACTGCCTGCAGAGTTAAGACACTGATTTAACCTAGAGATCACCATCCCACATGCAGTGCCTGGAGTGTTTTGCCAGTGCCTGCTCCCAACTCCTTCCCTGTTTGATTCTGCTCTCACACACCCCGACCATGCCTCCCTTCAGCTTCCAACCGTCTTCTCTGCCACCCAAACCGGGCAGCACCAGGTCACTGCCCTCCACACAGACACCTCGGATGGCACAGAGTGTCCAGAGGGACCCAGGGCAGAGCTCTCCCCAAGGGAGCCTCACGGAAGGGGAAGCCACCTCCACCAACACAATTTCCACGCACATGTGGGTGCTACAGAGAAATCCAACTCCTCCTCTACAGAGGGAAACACCATCTGTGGCTTCGGGGAGCAACACAGGGCACGGCCAACGTGACTTGTCCTGAGGTCCCAGGGCAAGTTTATGGCACGAAACTCCCTCCCACACACACACACTCACTCCTCCCCAGAATCACAGAATAGTGCTGACCAAAGCAAGCTAATAAAAACGTTCCAAAGCTGCCCTGGAAGATCACACAGATCACAAAAAATGCTTCGAGAGTCACCGCCAATAATTGCAGCCCTCCTGAATTATTTAAAAAGTGCTTAGAAAACAATTGGGGAAAAAAGAGCCTGCACACACCTAGTGCCTGTGGCACTAACACTCTTAGCAATCCCGGCGTCCAGGTATCTAATTAAAGAGAGATCTCTCTCCTTGCTGTTTGCACGGCAGGGTGTGGAATAGAAACAGGAGTTTAGAAGCGGGCGAGACCCTTAATCACGGCACCAAGAGGAGTGAAAGACCCAGCCAGGATTTCTAACACAGCCCTGTTTCATGCCAACGTGCCAAAAGCAACTTCCTTTTTAATGGGAGAAAAGGGGGGAGTCAGGGAAATACTTCCTTTGCCCCTTTACACAACCCTGGACCTTGGAGCCCGGCTGCTGCTCCCTGTGCTATGGCAGCATGGCAGCACTTGCCACTTAACTTTGAGGCCTCTCCACCTCGAGCACGATAATAATCCACCTGTGAATGAGCAGGCACAGCCCAAAAGTCTTGTCCTTCCTACCTACGGGGTGGCTCCTCTCCTCACCCACCCCCCATCAGAGCAGGATCTCCTTTCCCCACAGGAAGGCTCCAGCCGGGCTCTCGGAGCACCGGGAGAAGGTGTAGCACTAACAAATTAGTCTTTAAATCACCCAGCTGCACAAGGACAGATAGGAAACCCCACTTTTTATTTGAAATGGAAATCATTTCCCTGACTCTAACCGCATTCAGACTGTTGGAAGCTGCTTGAAGTGCTCAGCCACGACACCGTCTCATTTCCTAAACCAAACCAAACCCTCACCAGCAATAACTGCTGCAAATTGCCTACAACACTTGCTGTGGCTTCTGCGAAGCGACAACCGAACCCTTTCCCACAACAGATGTATACAAAAACCTCCTAATTCACAGCAGAGCTTTCTCCTCGATGCACTTACAGAGGGTTACGTGGACAATCTGGGGCTCAACAGCAGCCTCAGTTTCCCCTCTCGTCAACAAAGATCCAGTCTTTTCACATCAATGGATGAAAATAAAAAGCTTTTTCTGCAAATTTGGCTTTAACACAATTCATCCCTTACTGCTACTGGCAAAACCTACTGAATGCAGCTTGATATTTCAGGCCACAGATTGTTTTGTTGCTTCCTGCCTTTAAATTCATAGTGAAGCAGCAAAAATAATTAAAATATTCAAATTCTGCAGCCCCTGTGCAGAAGGGGCCTCATGGATTCACAAAGCCTTTTTGACTTCTGGACTTGCTTTGGTTTATAAGCATTAAGCTGCGCTCACATTAAACTGATGTTATCTCTAGATGCTCACTGATGTACAAGAAATGCTTTTGCCCGTGCTGAATGGGATATGCTCTGAAAATGGAGCGGGCAGGGTCCGACGAAGAGCAGAGATCAGCATCAGACACCGGGATCTGGCTTTCTGCAGGTTTCCAGGCCCCAAAGGGATCCCAATGACCACATTTTGGGAAGCAGATCCCAGAGGCTGCATGTCCGCAGCAGGAAGCCCAGCCTCCCCCCAACCCTGGCAAAGCACCACCTCTTTGTGAGCCCCACCATCTGCTTTGGCAAGAGCCACAAACCAGAATTCTCCCTCTCCTCTCCTGCTTCTCATCCTCCCCGAATCCTCCTTCAATCCACCCTTTGCCTTCCCTCATTCGCATTCGCTTTCCACCGGGGTTTATGTTCCTGCCTAATATTTTCAGTGTTACACATTCACTCCCCGCAGGGAGAGACTTTATCTTTCCTTCTCTCTCTGTGTCTCCTTCTCCTTCCTTATCAGGGTCTCTCACATCTTGCTTCCTGCTCACCTGCAGAAAGCGGTGATTTCGTGTGGAGTTTGCGCCCGTCTGGCACCCAGAGGGCTCAGCTCAGTCATCTAAGCAGGAAGCATGAAAACCTCAGACCTGGACAAAGTTCACATTTAAATTATAATAAGCAAGGTGGGCAGTTAAGTTTATGGGATTAAAAAAACCCCACGTTCCACAGAATTCACTCCTATGACTTTACGGACCAGCATTTGCTCTCTGGTTAAAAACACCAGCACAAAACCATGAGCGTCCCAGCTCAGACCAGTCCCCCAGCTCAGCACAAAGGCTCTCCAGGTGTAATACCGGGAATGCAGCTTCCCACACCCTTCCTTCTTTTCCAGGAAATGCCTGGTTTATACCTAACTCAGAACTTCACATTTGGAGATGTCAGCAACGCTGCAGAACTCTTGCACCGAGAGAACCGGGACCGGTTCTTCAGAAGGGGAACCGAAGGGTCTCAAGAAGAGGTAATCCCAACAGGGAGACTTAAAAAAGGAACTAAATACTCTGCTGACATCAGAGACTCAAAATCAGGTGGAGGAAGGAACACAGAGCTCTGCCAGCCCAGCCCAGGAGTGTCTATGACCCTGGTTTTGGGACGAGCCGCAGCGGGGGGCAGCTCGGCAGCCCCCTGATCAGGAGATGCCTCTAAATCCCTGCGGGGCTGCAGCAGGGCCAGCAGTCAAAACCTCCTTGCAGAAAAAGGAAGGTGCCTGAAGTTGTTTGAGGAAGGGAAAACATAAAACATACAGAACTCACCACAGACAGGCTTTCTCCACCACCACCCAGGGGTAAAGAAACCCTTAATTAGGAAAGTTTCTAGCGCTGGGGAGGTAAAGATTTGCACATCCCTCGAATTCAAGTGACCTGTCTTTTCTCTACAGTCCACACAGTCCCCAGGGGGATCCTGGCCTCCCTCCCCTCTCACAGGCTGAGGGGCTGTTCTGCAGAGCAACCACACGGGTGTCAGAGGTGCTTTTCATCAGTGCCCAACTAAGAAGTGGCTTTTGGCTCCCAGGAAAGGCACGAGGTCATTTTGCCAGACACTTGTGACAGGACCCGCTTCCGAGTGAGGATAAAATCAGTGCTCCCCCCTCGTCTGAACACTTCCAAACCACATCAACAAAGCTTTGTAACCTAAATTCTCTCAGTTACAGCTTTATCCCTATTTTGTGGTTTCTTTACCCACCAGCACTGAAGACATCTATTATTTAAGCAGCTTCCCTGCACTGCGGAGCCTCGATAAAAGAGTTAGCCACCAACTGAAGCACCTCAGCCTTCTCCACCAACTCACTACGTCCATTAATGTTTCCACTTAATTGGCACCATGACTTTCTCTGGGCCCACGTCCAGCCCTTATTTACTGTTTTTAATTTAGAAAATGCATCTAATCATCGTTAGGAAGAGAAAAAAAAAAAAATAAAAACCCACCCAACCAACAATCAAGATACAGGAATAAGATTTAAGAGAAAACCCTTCAACTTCAAAGTTATTCTAAAGTTGTTCTTGACCTGTTGCACGCCCTGGGATGCAGAACCCCAGGAGAAGGCAGGGGTTAGAGACTCTTTTCTGTCACCTCTACCCTTCCACCCTCCTCCCACAGTCCCTTTAATTTCACTATCTTTGACTTTCCACCAAGCGTCAGACGGACAAAATTTCCATATTCCCTGTTTCCAAAGCCTTGAAGTTGGTTTAAAAGGAGCACAGAAAGGCAGAGTTAGCTCTAATTAAATACCAGGCCCGCTGTGGAAAACTGATTGCAACACCCTCCCCACCCCCAGGAAAGGGGGGAAACCACAGGCCAAGGTGCTCGGGAGGAATCGTGCACCTCGAGAGATGAGCAGGAAAAAATATCAGTCATCGGGCTCAGCACCAGGGAAAAGAGCTCATTTCACACTTTGCAGCGTGAAAACAGGCCACAGCAGAGACAGGGTGACACACACCCAGAAGACAACCACCCAGATCTCGGCTCTGATACGCTCAGGCCAGTTTGATACTCAGTCTGGCTACTTCTTTGGGAAATTCAACCCCCAAAATCCAATGTTTTGCTGCTGCACTAAGGGGGCACAGAGAAGTATGTTTGCCACACCAGGATGCGACACAATTACTTAGATTGAGCTCAAACTACAAAAACCCAAACCCCAACAGTTTTGAACGCTCTCCAGCTTGTCCCAGCTGCTCCCCAAACAACCGTCAGACTCTCCTGGCAGGTAAAATTCAGCAGCTGTTTCCCATAAAAACCTCCTCGCTATGAAACAAGCACAAATCTTCTCACACGGAGTCACTTAACCCAAAGTAAAAGGCTGATAAGTTGAGAGTGCACCAGAAACAACCAGAAAGCCTCTCAATCGTTTCAAGTCCATTTTTTAGATTTAGCAAGTATCATTCAGGGCAGCACCTGAGTCCTGGAAGGATCCCCCTACTTCCCAGTGCTGCAGACGTGGTCCCCCAAACCTCGGGAAATCCCCCCCTGGGACCCCTAGGGCCAGTTTGCAGGAGCAAAGATGATCCTACAGTCACTGCCCAGACTCTGTCACCCAGAAATCAAGGAAAACAGCAGCCACAGACATGGTACCGAGGTCACCATCCACCTGGGGCGGGCACAAAGTGTGGCAAATCCAGGGGTGCTGCTGCAGACTCCACACAGCGAGGTGACAACGCACTACAGGGACTCCCAAGTGACACCAACAGCCTTCCAGAACCAGGCCCATTGCCATGAACGTGAAAAAGCCTGACTGACTCAGCAGCAGGGAGAAAAAAAAAAGGTTGAGCGACCAGGAAGTTTGGTGGGAGGAAGAGATCGTTACTGAGCCAACTGACAGACATTTATGACAGCAGAGTTAATGAACACAGAAGCTGTGAATGACAGCGGTGACGATCTCCATCCTTCAGAGACGTGTCTACACACGACACCAGGCTTACACGTGAAAAATCACGTTAACTGATCAGACACCAAACAGCCTGCCCACTCCACAAATCAGCTGGAATCATGAGCTGGTGTCTTACCAGGGAAAAAAACATAAAATCACAGGTCACCGTCCTCAGCAGGCGCTGTCGGGAAGCGCAGTGGAGCTGTTAGAACAAGAGGCTGATAACACTCCTGGTGTGTATTTAAACCCGCTGACCCTCTCCACTTTATCTAAACACCCTGCAAGTACATCCAGCTTCTAACATAGACAAGCCTGAAGTGGCCAGAGCAATTTCCCCACTCAAAACAAGGGCTCAGAGCGTTTAGTGCATTAAAAGAGAAGAATAAAGTTCGAGCCCAGAGCGGATTTCCATTTCAGAGCGGCAAATATTCGCACTGGGAAAGCACCAGCTCTCCCTGTCATTCAGCCCAAGGTGCAACAACAGACAAGGTTGTGTGAAAGTTAAAGTGGATCAAATTCAGCCACAAATGGGCGAGTCAAATCCTTCTAAATAGTCCGGCCACACAGTGACGGCATCACTCAGCACCGGACTCAAACCTCCTCCCCCTGCCCCAATATAAACCAGTTGTTCAGGGAACAGGAACAGCAGCATTTCCAGCAGAGAAGCTGCAACTCCAGAAACAAACCAGCAAGTGGTTTCCTTGGGAGATGCCAAAAAAAGAAAAAAAAAAAAAATTTCCAGGAGAGAAGCTGCAACCCCAAAAAAAAACCAGCAAGTGTTTTCCTGGGGAGATGCAAAAAAAAAAAAAAAAAAAAAAGGGGGAGGAGAAACAACTAACAAAGGTCTAAGAGCTTCAAAACAGAGCAAATCACATAGCTGGGCACTTTAAATGTTAAAGCAAATGACTGTGCCCTCCATCTGCCCCTGCAGCCCCTGGCACAGCCCACCTGAGCCCCACAGCAGAGGAGCATTACTGGAAGCCATGAGAATTACAGAGGAAAAGGAGGGGAACGCATGGAGCGGGGAGAGGACGCCTCACCGAACACCCAGCTGTGCATCTGCCCCGGGAAATCCATGCAGCAGCATTCCTTGCTGTGGGAATCTACACACACTTCTGGCTCCAGTGTCAGCAGCCCCTGCTGCCACACTGACCCAGGGTCCTAATTCCAAGCACGTCGCATTTTCCCAGCTACACCAGTCCTCAGCATCCACAACTCCATCACCCGCAGCAGTCAGATCCCTGAGGGACACCCCACCACCAGGAGCATCCACTCCAGGCAGCATCCTCTCCTCTCCCAGCCCACCGGGTTCTGCCACTCCATACCCTGGGGCACATGACCCTCATGGGCTCAAGCCATCAGTGCCCTCCAGCACAGCCTCCCCTCTTACCCCTGGTCCCACAGGCAACACCAAACCCTCAAGGCTCCCCCAGCCCATCCTCACAGTCCCTGCGTGCCCCACACATCCATCACAGCCCACTGTAACAACTCAATCCATCTCCTTGGCCCCCAATTCCCATCCAGTGTGCTTCCTCCTCTGGCCCACACCTCACCCTGCTGTCCTCATCCTCAGCCCCTCTGGGTTCACAGTGCTGCAGCCCACATTCATGTCCCCAAAGC
>VXBJ01004424.1:675785-711717 GCA_013400055.1 Nycticryphes semicollaris | reverse complement strand
CTGACGGGGCCCAAGAGCAGCTTGAGAAGAGGAAAAATTAAAACAAGCTTCCGGTTGCGAACCTCGTGGTGGTTACAGCCGAGCTGGGAGACCGAAGCTCCTTCAGGAGCGGTGTGTACAGACTTCAGTGACAGCAGGGAGGGCTCCTGTCACTGCTGGAGCCTGGCTCCTCACCCAAGCACTGTGCAGAAAACGGGCAGGAGCCACAGCCCTGACCTGGAGCTTTGGGCTCCTCTGCTTTGACAGAGCAGGGATGGGAACATGAAAAATCTCCGTTGTATTCACCCCCAGGGGTGATTGTTCCTGCTGGTGCAGAACGAGCCCTGGCTATGGACAGAAGTGGCTTTTTTTTNAGAAGTGGGTTTTTTTTTTTTCTTTTTTTTTTTTTTTTTTTTTTGTATATTAAACTTGTTCTTGTATTCTTAGCAGTTTCCAGCAAGACTAATTGTGTAATGGTGTCTGGGTGAGTCAAAGGAGGGGGAGTGCGAGGCGATGATCTGTCTCAACCAACCTGGACACGTTCCCGGAGCTTCGCTTTGCCCCGGGCGGGTGTTGGCCCATCCAAGGAGGGAACAGAGGCTGGAAGCTGCTGCTTCTCAAGCCATCACTCGGCTGTTCTTCCCCAGTTTGTGGAGCTGTCTAGAAAACAGGATGGATGAAGAGAGGCTGGGGGAACTGGGCATGTTTAGTTTGGAGAAGAGGAAGCGGAGGGGAGGCCTCCTTCCCCAATATGACTCCCTGAAAGGAGTGTTGGCCTCTTCTCCCAAGGGAATAATGACAGGACCAGAGGAAATGGTCTGAAGTTGTGGCAGGGGAGGTTCAGATTAGATCTTGGGAAGAGCAAGAGTGGTCAGGCACTGGAACAGCCTGCCTGGGGCAGGGGTTGAGTCACCAGCTGTGGAGGGATTTAAGAAACGGTGTAAATGTGGCACTTCAGGGCATGCTCGAGTGGCTGAGATTGCAGGGGCAAAAAAGCCAAACCCAAAGAGCCTGTAAGGAGGTTAACAAGTTTAATTTCCTTTCATGGTTCATAGAACCAATAAATGCATGAGTGGAAATAGACTGCAGCAAAGTTCCAATACTGCCCAAAACTCCAATTCAAGTTGAGACTCGCACGTCACCCCCCTGTAGGTACAGGAGTCCCCCCTGGAGCAGGCCTGAAATGTAAGAGATGCTGAGGCCACGTGCTCTTCTTGGGGTAACTCATCATAACACAGAAACAGTCCTTCAATAAAAAGCCCTACAAAGTAAACTTCACTAATCATCGTTAGTGGAGACAGCGGAGTTTCTGTCCTCCCCCACACGCACCTTGTGGAGAGGACCTGGATTTAGTTTTACAGTACTTCTTACTGATACTTGATAACAAAACAGTGGAAGTCCTTTAATTCTTAAGCAAAACCAGTTGACGTGAGTTGCTGGAGCAAGAAATCTGCTGTAAACAGCCCAGCCCCAGCCCTGCTCAGTCTGCACCCGTGGGAGGTGGCGAGCAGGAGCTGTGGGACATGGCAAAGGGGCACCACCTCCAAGAACACCCTTGGCACCCTACTCATTTCTGAAGCTGGGCACCTACCCAAATTAAGAAAAAAAGCCAAAATCATGAACAGGTGAAAGAAAGAAGAAAGAAACCTCCCATTTTCAAGCAATTAGTGAATTAAAAAGAAAGTTGAGAATACCATTGCATTCCACCTACGGGCAAGCATTCTTGGATTTCTTGCTTCAACACAGGAAGAGGGAGCAAGCACAGGAGCAGGAAGGTTTGACTGAAGGTTTGGGGTCTGGGGGCTTTGGGCAGTTGTTAATGGTACTTACAGTGAGGTCTTTGTGTAGGGGTTGGTTTCACAGCAAGGTGAGATACACAGATGCTTTGTCACCTCTCGCTGTCGCTACGAGAACCGCTCAGAGCAAGAGTCTCGGTTACTACGGAAGGGAACTTGCATTTCAGATCCCCTGCTTTTACTGGTGAGTTTTTCTGCTGCACGGGGCAGTATTGGCCAAGGAAATGCCTGCTGATGCTTAAAAAGTTAAAGTGCATTTTCCTCTGGAGAACAGGCCTGACAGGCTGCTCCGCTCACATTTTCCATCACAGGCAGCACCACAGATCGATCCCGGCAAAGGCTGAGGTCACAGAACACGATCCAGAAGAAAGAGCCCGGCTCTTTGCCTGACAGGAACGAGGAGGAGGGAGCACCCAAAGCACCCCAACATCAGAGCCAGCCCAGGTCACCAAGGTGCTCAGCTCCCATGCTGCTGCCAAAGGAGCACCCCTCCTTTCAGTTTCCTTTGTGGCTGCCCTGCTTCCAAAGGTGCTAGAAGGAAGGCCAGGCTCTCCCTGCCACTGTCACGTCTGGTTGTAGGCACTGATCAGTCAGATCTTGGTAGAAATACCAGCCTCAGGCAGCAGAGCCTGCCCCAAGCTGTCTGCACAACCCTGGCACACCAGGACTAATTCCAACAAACATTCTTTGAAGCTACCTTCAGTCTCATGGAGTCAAACACAGAACTGAGACAATGATCTGAAGAGTGACAGTTGTTTTAAACGCTGTCCCTCTCTGACATACCCTCTGTTTTTCAAAGTGAAAGCTACCAACCACAAGGAGTTCGCTCTTGGCTCTCCCCAGACCACAGACAGCAGAGTCTCCGCATCCAGCCCAGCGCTGCAAATAGGACCCCATGTCCCCTAGAGCTAAATTAAAGCTCAGATGACCTCGGGAACACCCAACTAAGGGGAAGCGTTCAACAGCTCAGGAGCTGGGCAAAGGGGTGAGTATCTAAGAGCAGAGGAGGAAAACCAAACTCAGCTCCCGAGTTATTTGCCTGCTTTTGTGAGGTTTCCAGGTCTCAGCTCATTGTGGGTTGTAAATCAGAGCCCGCTCCTCGCAGAGTGAACACGGTTGAGCTCCTCTATTACTCCAGCTACGCTAATTCCAGTGGAGTGGTGCTTACATAGAAGAAAACAAAAAGAAAAATCTATTCAAGTTTTGGGGAGTGTGCTCAGCTAAAACACACAGTTAAGGGTTACCCAACCAGTACAGACAAGCTATTACCTGATTAATAGAGGAGAACCACGTGTAATCTATCACTGTCCCTAGCACTTGTGTGTGTGACAATCACTACCTGTTTTACATGCGCTAAAAAAAACCCCTGTGCATCAGAAATGGTGCGTTTGCACAAACACAAAAGGCACCTGGAAAAATCCAAGTCAAAGTTTGAAATAAGACAAGCTCCAGAAAAAACTCAGCACATGGTAAAGAGGCTGCGTGTAACAGGGGAGGGAACGGGTCTTCATCCGCTACAGAGGGGGCTGGAAGTCACACCCTCCTGTATCCAGGCACAGAGCAAGTTCTCCTCTGGAACAGCTTCTCCCTTCTTTCCCACCCCTCCACAATTCTAGAAGCTATTTCTTTGTAAATTAAGTCAATCACCCACGAGGGAGACTCCTTCCTCTTTGGTGAAGCAGCTCCAGGAGAGGCAAGAATACAAACCTTGCTCAACCCAACTGCTACTCCTTCATCTCCAGCCCATAGCGAGCAGCCTGGAGTGTCAGCTGCCACCACGGGGGCCTGGTCAGCACCTCACCTGCACACCAATATCCCCATTAAAAGACACTTAAGACCAGGCAAGAGTTCAGTGCTAATAAAAGTACACGAGCGTGCAGGAACACAGACAGCGATTCCTTCGTGCGGCCAGAACCGCTCTCCCTCTCCCAGCTGGTGGAACTCTGGGACACAACAATTTTAGGACAACGCACAGGTCACCTCGTCCTGTGACTTAATCAACTTCCTTCATCCCCGTTCTTTGACAGTAAAATTAAAGAAAGCTTAAGCAGTGCTTTGTAGTGAAATAAATCAATGCCTTTGTGTTTCTACAATAAAGCCAAAGATTGTGGGATTAAGTGAGAATGAACTAGATTAAGTCTAATTTACTGCTGATTCTGTCTTGACACAACAAATAAGTGGTGAAAAAAAGAAGCTGAAGGAATTTCTTTACTATTCTCACCCTGCTCTTGAGGGATTAACGAGCTGTAGCCCCGTTCCTCCGCAGTGGGAAATCCCTTCTGACACAAGCTGCTTTCAACATCAGAGCTCTGAGCAACCTTTTCTGCCAGACCCACGCTCTGTCACTCCTTGGTGCAGTGAAGTAACTAAACTCCTCTCGCTGCTCTCCTTGCCATGCATGATTGGGCAAGAACACAA
Source organism: Nycticryphes semicollaris (assembly GCA_013400055.1). Lineage (NCBI taxonomy): Eukaryota > Metazoa > Chordata > Aves > Charadriiformes > Rostratulidae > Nycticryphes > Nycticryphes semicollaris. The sequence continues at coordinate 707,524 of VXBJ01004424.1, read as the reverse complement.
CGAGGAAGGCTGGAAGAAGCAGAAACCTCCCATGGGGACTATCTCTAGGTGTTACCATGAAAGCTGAAAGCTGAAAACACACTGTCACCACCACTGGCGGGTGGAAAAGACACAGGGTGTCCCCCCAACTTCTGACCTTTTGTTTATAGGCTGACCACTGCCCCTGGTTCAGTGACAGGGGCACCACCGTACTGCCAGGGCAGAGAAAAAAAAGAGGCTGCAAACAGGTAACTCCTCCTCATCGCTTCCCTGATACTCAGCCAGGCCTTTCTTCCTTCCTTTCTCCCTCTTTCAAGTTCATTTTGTCATCACCGTTGGTTTCCCATCTCCAGGAGGGTGACCTGTTTAGCAGCAATATCATGAAAGGAGCCGCCTCAGTGCTGGTGGTGGTCTCCGCTCCTCCCGAGCAGCTGCAGCCTGCGCCTTCTGCGTCAAAGCTGGAAGAGGGGATTGTATTTCCTAATTTCCTGCAGAAGGCGAGCCTTGTCCATGTTGGCTTCTGCGAGGGCTAACTTCATGGTCTGAAGCTCCCTTTGCAACTCTGGCACTTCCTTCAACTACGAGAGACAAACAGAGAACAACCGACCCAGGAGTTACTACCCCCATCTGCTCAAAGAGAGTGACACAACCACACAGAGCTCACTGACAACGGGGCCCAGTTCAAGCCACATAAACACTTGCCAACTGGTGCCTGCTGACTTCCCTACCTGCCATCAGAGTCAGCTCAGGCTGCCAGTGAGGGCTTTCTAACAACTGTTTTCTCCCAAGACTTCCCTTCACATTTTTAGGCAAAGGAAGAAGACTTGTGGTGGGCAAGGTTTCGTCCTTCAGAGCAGCGACCTGATCCTGGCCTAAAATAACTATATAAAAGAAGCAGGAAAAAGAATATTGGCTCTGCATTCTTCTTTTATAAGGGCTCCCAACACACCTCTAAAGGTTTGTTAAAATTAGGGTGATAGCTGGAGCAAGCAGATGCCCTGCCATTCCTCTTTCTTGTCCCCATGAACAAAGTTAATTCTGTTCTCAAACATTAACGGTGAAAACCCACTGCAGTTTCAGGGCACAAGAGTTTTTCTTCAGACTTTTACTCAAGACTTTGCAGTTTTTCCTATTAAGTTCAATAACATCAGAAAATAAAGTAAAGCTAAGCTACTGTGATCCTTACATGCTCCAGTTCTGGTCAGAGCCCTGTTTCACAAGATGCTATGAAGAGGAAGAGGAGGAAGTCTCTGCGCTAAATGGCAGAGAGACGGGTGAGAAATGAGGTGACGTGTGACCAACTAACGATCAGAATCCAGAGTCATCCAGAGTCCCAGGCCAGCCCCAGGTCTAGTCAGCCACATTGCTCCTTTAGTATGTATCTAGCCATAGCACGTGATCGACTGCTGTTGGATCTGGCATTAAACAGGAAGCAGAGAACACTGCATATTTAAAAATAAACCAGTTATCTGGCGTTCTGATGCGTGAATCAAAATGAAAAGAAATTCAAAGTGAAGAGCAGAAACTTCACCTGAAACTCCCTGGCTGTAAGACTTACTCTACTCTGACAAAACCCCTCTTCCTTTGTGAGACTCTCCCGATTCCTGTTTATCTATCAAGGAGACAGACACAGTGGGAAGATGGAGCCAATTGAAAAAAAAACCTCCAGATTTCTGAAAGGGAACAAGAGAGTTTACACTGGGCAAGGTACCCTCAACTTCTCAGAACGCCTGTACAGGAGGGACAGGCTGCTTTTGTGAGCACTCCCTATCTGCAGCACACCACACCTACCAGTAACTGCAAACACACAAAGACAAAAGGCTCAATCTTCCAGGCTGCTGCCAGCTCTCTGCAGACAGGGCAGTGGCAGTGACTCACCTGCAGTCCACGTGTTCCCGCTGCTGCCGGGGCTGCTGAGCCACCCTCTGCTGGGGCCTTCTGCTCCTGGAGAACTGACACAGGTTTTTCCTGTTTCGGTGAGCCCTCCCCTTGTGGAGCTGGAAAGCAGCATAGAAAATACCCAGGTGTGGACATTTACACAACAGGGTTCTCAGGGCAAGAAGAATAACTTTAACTTGGGGAGAGGAGGGTGTTTGGGGTTTTTTTGGGTGGTTTTTTTGGGTTTGTTTTTGCTTTTCTCCTCCTTTTAAACAGGGAGAAAAAAATTATCTCATTCCCATTTTAAAATGGAGAAACTAAAGAAAGAGAAGGAGGAGTCATCTGTCCTGACTGGTGAGCTCAAAGAAACATCAGGCATGAATTCAAATTGCCAGTTCATTGTTTTAGGTATTAACCTGTTCCGCCTGAGGTATCACATTTGCTGTCCAAACAGAACAATAAAAGCAGCAAGATCTAGAGAGGCAGGAATCCAGGTATCCAGAGATTAACACGGCAGAGCAGCCAAAGGACCTGGGTCAGAAGTAGGGACTGCTCACACACCAGAACCCATCCTTCCCAGCAGGATCCATCCCGTTTCAGTTCCAGCCTCCTCCAGCATCAGTCACAGCAGAGCATCCTGCCTCCAGCACAGCCTGAGGGGGTGCCAGGGGAGAATAAAACCAGTTTCCCAATGTTGCTGACCTGTTACATAGAACACTCCATCATCTCTGCGCTTCATGATGACGTGATCCACTGCCAAGGTGATAGGAACAGGGCCAGGGGAGGTAGGGTACACCCGGGGGCTGTCATCCTGGGAAAATAAAAAACAAAGCAGGGATTAACTGCTGTGACAGCTCTGGCAGCTCTACAAATGATTCCCCTTGCCCCCAGCCTTCACGTGAGCAGCATTACTGATTGGCAGCTTTGCCAGAGCTTGCCAAGGTCACCCACCAGGTGGAGAAGCCTGGCTGTATATACAAGGCTGCACAGGAGTCAGAATCTGTGCAGAAAACAACCCCACAGCCTAGAACCAAGTTCTGTCATATCCTTAGTAAAGGCTGAGGAGAGGCCTGTGACCATCACCCTGAGGTCTGCTCTCACAGCTGTCATCCTACAAATTATCTAGTCAAATCCCCAGCAAATATTCTTTAATCAATAAAAATAAAAAATAAAAAGGCAAATATCTCTTAGTCTGGAGATTTTCAAGCAGCAACACTGGCTCCTGGCTTGTCAATGGAGGCAAAGCCATTGCCTTCAAAAAGGTTTAATCATTAACTTCTGTCAGGGCCCCCCTCCTAAATAGCACCCAGCATAATGTTTTTCATCTGTAATTCTCAAAATGCTTACAGAAAAGGTCAAATATTTCCCATTTCACACAAGCAGTTGGAGAAAGAGGTATTTAATTCTTTCCCTTGAGTCTGCAAAACAGGTGACCAACAAAGCCGGGGAGAGAATCTGAACGTCAGGCTCCCATTTCTCTGCAGACTGATGGCTCAACAATTCCACTGTTACTTGTTCACCCCTGAGGCACTTTTAGAAGCCAAATAAAACAGTATCAGGAAAACAGGACCCCTACAGAGGCCCACAGAAATCCCACAGCATCCTTTCCCAAGCAGAATCTTGCAAGTGAGCTCTCCCCAGGCTGCCGTCTTGGGGGAAAGCTCTTCTTCCCCCCACACTCACCTTCAACGTGATTTTGGCATCCACAACTTCTATCTCCATGGGGATCACCTCCGGGATTATTTCATCCTCAAGGAAGGGGCCGAGGTTGGTAAGGAAGGACATGAAGAACTCTGCTGTGTAGCTGTGGACCAGCATATGAAGGAAGCCGTTCTGAACAGCGAGGGGTGAACGCACGGCAGCACCAGGTCCTACTTCTAGTCGCAAACACACTTCTGGTTGGGTTTTACTACCTTCAGGGACTGAAGGCTTCTCGACATCTGGATCTCCTAGAGCCAGAAGAGCAAGAACTCATTGCAGAAGATGGCATCAGCAATAAGATATAAACTCAAAATAGGTGTCTTGAAAGGCAGTTTACTGTCCAGGTGCAGAATGGGGTCAAGTTCACAACGACAGCCATATGAAATCCTCCTTCGCCTGGGCTGAATCCCAATTTCAGATAGCGAAGAGTCCACATCACAGGAACTCACACCACATCTGGGACCGTTTTTAAGCCCTCAGATGCATCCCCCAAGCTTGACTCCCAGTTTGCCCCCTCGCGGCCACAGGCAGCACTGGGGAGGGAGGGATCAACGGTCGGAGACCTGCTCATGCTTTCAATTGGGCTGCAGCTGCTTTTGGTTTCATTTGCTTGGAATGGGGTTGGGTGGGTTTGGTTTTGGTTTTATTTTCGGTTGGTTTGGTTGGTTTTTTCCACATCGAATTTAGGCCTAGGGAAGTTTCCTAGGCCAGAAGCATTATTCTCAGGGCAGTAATAACTTCAGGGCTCCCTTAGATAGCTTTATTCACTCTTTTAACTCATTTTGTGCACCTTAGCAGGGTGTACAAAAATCCCAGTCAATGATTACCAGGTACTGTGGAGTTTGACTGTGTAAGCACTTCGGAAGCACCTTTCAAATGCCAGATTTGAACCACTAGCAGAAAGATTCTTTGCATTCATGATCCCTCACACACATGTCTTATTCAATCCTAAAATCCACTACACATTAAACACCAGTTAAAACAGAATATTCCCTGAGGGTGGCCAGTATAAAAGCTATTCCTAGAAGTGAAGCAGACTCCAAGAGCCAGCGTCTTACCCAGATAACCACGCAAATACTGCCACATCCCGACGTTGCTCAGTTGCTCTGGAACCACCTTCATTACTCGTACAGCAACAGACAAATCATCACCTCGTGCCTCTATTCCACAGTTCACCTCATTCATCTTCAACACCAGGACAGACACCTAAAACAGCAGATGACATTTATTCAACAAAAAAAACCCAACCAACCAACCAAACAAACCACCACCACAGGGTTTGCTTCCAGATTGGCTTAAAGACAACATGAAAGTGAAAAGGAACAGAACTCTGACCAGCTGAAGGCTGGGGTCTTCGCTCTGTGAAGTGGAGCTGTTTATCTCAGGAGACACTCCACCCTCTTCCTCTGCCATCAGGCTTCCTCTACTGCCGGTGTCACTGTGGACCTGAGGAAGATGCCCTGAGGGAAGAGGATCCAGGCTGGGTTCTGAAATGACAGTAACAACAACAACTCCTCAATTCTGTTTTTTTTTCCGGTTTTAAGAAGTCCTGATCTCAGAATCTCATGCCTTATCCACCTATGCCATCCTCTGGGGAGCTCCCTCCAGCCCCTCAGATGAATTTAAGCAACGCAGAGCCGAAGTGAAAGCCAACTGCTGAAATGGATGGCTTATTTCCAATAACGTCCAAGATGGACCTTGTTTCCAACCAGACTTTCCTAAAGCCTATGCTTATGTTATCCTAAATGCTACGTACCATCCAGCCACCCACACACATCTAGTCTTTGCTTTAGTACTTTATGTGTGGGGCTCACCCTCCCCACGCATTCACACTCCTCATCTCAAAGAAAAAGGCACCTACAAGGGCAGAAAGAGCCACTGTGGGTGAACAACTCAAGACCTTCACAAAGAAGGAGCAGCACAAGTGAATTCCACATGAGCACAACGTGACTCGGTTGCCCTGGGCGGAAAACTGTTCGCTGATGTGAAATAAGAGCAGGGGAGAGAGGACAAAGCCAAGTGCCTGTTACCAGAGTCTGTGAGCATCACAAAGCCGTCGCTGCCATCGCTGTCCACAGACAGCCCGTCCTCAGGGCCACTCCCATCCACAGACGTGGTGTCAAAGGAATGCTGGGATGCTGTCCTCTTCATGGAGAAGAAACGCATTCGGCCGCTGCCACCCCCGCCTGGAGTCACTGCTCCTTCTTCTGCCTTGGGCACAGAGTCCCTACAACAAAATCAGTGATAAAGGCACAACAGCTCAGCCTCCAGATTATCCAGATGTTGGGCTGGACTCTGAACACTTGCAAGTCAAGACTTTAGAGTACTTAGACCATCCCCCAGAGATGAAGACTTAACCTCTCTCTAATCCAAGTGATATGGAAAGAAAGGGAGCGGTCGGGCTGTGTTTCCCCCCTCCCCAGCAGCCTATCATGAAACACAGGAGGATGGCCCACTCACCTGGTCGGGGGAAGAGAGAGCATCTTCTGCATGGTGGAGGTCATCTTCTCCCGGCTCAGGCTCAGAGCATCTTTTGTTATAGACATGGCTTCTTTGGTGAGGTCCATAGTCACATGCAGAGCTTCCTTGGTGGCATCCTTTGTGATGTGCAGTGCACTAGACAACTCCACCTCTATGTTCTTCAAAGGGATGAGTTCTGCCTGGCCATTGAGAGTGATGTTTCCTCTCCCCAAGGGCTGCGTGTCTGAGCTCAGGCTAGAAGGGAGAGCAGGAGGGCTTTGAGGATGGCTGCCAGTCTCTGCTATTTTTTCTGCAGCCAGGGCTTCCACAGCTTCATGTGCTTCCTCTATCAAACCCTTCTCCTCTATGCTCTTACTGTGTGGAGCTGTACTCAGAGCTCCATCACTTGCAGATCTGGGGAGTCTCTCCAGTGCTACGCTGGTTATACTGGTACTTGTATTTTCAATGCCACTGTCCTCTGGGACCTCTGAGGTACTGCATACCCCCTTCTCTGAACTGCTCTCTGATTTCAGCTCCTTCTCTTCAGCTGCCAGCCCCTCCTTGCTGTCTGAAGGTGAGAGCTCAGACTCGATCAAGCTTGTTGTATCTGAGTCAAGGGATCTGGGCTCCAAGACCCCTGGAGCAGGGTTCATGAGTAGGGCCACTTCGGCACTAGGGAACATAACCCCTACACAAGCCGACATGGGATCTAAAGGAGACCCAGTCACCTCCTGGGTGTCTTGGGCCAACTGCTCCTGTAGTGTTTGTAGAACTTCTTTCATCCTGAGCAGCACCAAGTATTGGTAGTGGTTGAGCCGAACTTTGACATGAACAGATGAAGACACAAGCACGTGGATATCAGCAGAGGCTTCCAGCTCCTTCTCATCTACTCCATCATCAACTTCACAGTCAGATTCTCCCAGGACATCCAGTGTCTCTGGGACTTTGGAGATGTTCTTCAGATCCTGGTCAGTCTTTGATCTTTGACAAACCCCATGTTCTCTGGAAAGATTCTCATTCTTGGAGTGATTGCTAAAGCTGGCAGAAGGCTTGATTTTCAACTCCGAGGCTGCCAATTCCTGTCGTTTAGATATCTGAGCTTGCCCCCATCTCTTGGGAAGACAGGCCCAAATGGAAAGGGGGAAAGGGTCAATAAAACTAAGGGCTCTGCCCTTGGAGCTTTCAGCCCCCTCAAAATCCAGGGCAAGCTCAGTGAAATTCATAGACCACAGATCTTCAGAGGCAGAGGTTTTGTGTAGCAGCTGAGGAAAGCCCAGATGCTTCTGGGGCTTATCTACCTCATACGCATGGCGCAAGAAAAGGGTGTGGAGGAGACTGAAATTGTCCTGAGACCTTGGGAACTTAGTGTAGCTGGAGTGGAAGAATTCCGAACTGGCGAATTTACGGAAGAGGCTCTGGAGGTCTTGGCAGGTGCAGAAGGGAGCGTGGCGGGTGTTGGTGGCTGTCATCTCTGACGTGCAAATGCAGAGCATCTGTGGACGATCTTGATGGTCAGTGACTTTCTTCTCCACAGGGATGTTCAGCTACATGGGGGAGAAAGACATTACAAGTACAGCAGTGAGAAGGGAAATGAGCAGAGGCTTATCCTGGCCATTTACATGGAAGGTCAGCTGTGGAATATAGAAACTATTCAGAAGTCTTGGTTTCTACTAAAAAACTCAAGATGTGGACTGGATTCTCAATTTATCCCTATCTGAAAAATTAAATAAAGTTTACCAATCATGGAAGAGGAATTAGACATGAGGGAATTTAAACCGAGCTTTATTTTAGGTTCTTTTACATCCATGGCTTATGTAGCAGTTCAGCTTACAACACTCACTTTGATCTTTCTCTGCAAGGACTTAATATCTTTCAGGCCTTTGAGTCTCCTCAGAAAACTGCTAACAAGGGCAGTCAACAACACCATAGAATGTCAGTGCAGCAGATGTAGGCCCATCGGGAACACTGTGAGAATCAAAGTGCTTTCCAAAGGCCAGAAATCAACTTTTGACTACATGAACCATCAATTTCTCCTTGAAACTGTTTTCATAAATACTGACTTGCCTGCCCATTCTGGACTAGGACTCAAGCACTTCTTGTATTGCCCATAGACCAAAACAAAACTAACACAAGTGAGAGAGAGAAGAAAGGCAGAGGTTTTGTTTTCTCATTCTAGACTCCAGATGTGTCCTGGTCTCATGTTCCTTCCATGACAGGGACAGAGAGAACACTGAAGACCAGGAAAGGAAGGGAATGAATGGTACCTTCAGTCGGAAGCCATCCAGTCGAACATCAACGTGCTCATCACGCTTGCCCGAGTCCTCCAGCTTATAGATGGCTTTGAACTGCTCCAAGCTGCGATAAAGGTCCAGACAGAAGAGGTTTATCCAGAGCACACTTGCTGTATCCAGGGTAAGCATCAGGCCATTCAGCTGTACGTACAGGTTTGGACACGGAACTAGGATGAAACAGAGTTTAGACAGATTAGTTAACAGCAGAAAAGGCACTTCAGGTGGTTCTGCAGCTCGGCTACACCGACAGCACCAACACAGAGGGCTTCAAACCCCACTGGAAGACAGATCTCTCGATGAAAGGAAGATGCTGTGATGCACCAGAAAAAAAAGAGATTATTTCACATCAAGCCATCTGAAGAGCTCTCAAAGCGCCCTACAGTTCTACTCCAGTGCTAATCCATGAGGCAGAGCCCCAGGAATGGGCAGACACAGCAGCAGCTACTTCCAACAGCAGCTACTTCCATGCATTTCTGGAGAGCTTATTTTGCAAGTCCATCTTTGCCTTCAACCAGACAAACCCTATCCTGCTTTCCCACAGGCAGCAAAAAAATATTAGAAAGGCTAAGATCAGAAGACTAAATAAAAATGGACACCCAGAGAATATGTTACAGGCTTAACACACCCAAAGAATTAAGAATTGGCTGATTCTTTAAGAGACTTATGAAAGAAGGTGCTAACCTTGGTGTATTACCTGGAAAGTCCTGATTGTCTGGGAAGTAATACTCTGTGAATTCAATATGGATTGCAGAGACCTGATCGGGAAGTTTGAAGAATTTTCTACTACATGAAAGCAAGGTGGAAGGCTTCTTACTTTGTTGACCAGCTGTAGAAACCTGAAAGAACGATGGTAAGCAGTTGTGCAGAACTCAAATTCGGCAAAACAAAGTTTCCTACTAACCCTGCAGTCTCTCGTGTTCAATCCACCTCACTTACACATCAAACATACTCTGCTTTCAAGTAAAAATAAATCTTTTTCCTACCTGCTAATACTGCCAACTCCTCTCCTTTGAGGGAGTTTAGTTCTGCATGTCTCCTGTCAGTGCTAGTAAGAGCCAGGACAACGAGAATTAGGTGACTTGAATAAACAGAACTGAAATCTGCTACAGCTTTCTTGAGATTAACAGCACGTCAGCAAGTGCATTCTAGTGTCTGGTACTGATTATGCTCTTGCCATGGTTACCGGCCTGATGCAGTCTAGGGATGCTTTCTCTCCTGGGTCAGAGAGCATGAGGGGAGACTATAACTTCACTAATTTCTCAAAGGCCTGAAATCTTGTACCCTGTGCCTTTCTAATGCTCGACTCAAGTTTAGACGCAGAAACTCTGTGGTTAAGCATGCCATTTCCCCTGAAGGTGAACATTACCAGTTCCTACTTGGTTGAGAAGTTTTAAAGGCAACATAACAACGGCATTTGGGTTCTCTGGATGGAGTCTGGATTGTCTTGGACGACATATGATTTGCCTGATTATTTTTTTTTCCCCCCAAAGTGACACAAACATCTCCAGACACTGCTCAAACCCCCACCTGGTGAACATCCAAGTCATCCACTCGAACGACCACACAACTGGATCGAAGCCGGTTCCAGGGAGGGTGCCGGAGTCGGGGCAGGCTGGTGGGAGGTACACGGCCCTTCTCCAAGGGAATTTTCTGAGGACTCAGCGAAGTATCTGCAGGGATGGAACAGCAGAACCAGCAGGGTTTTACTCAGATATCTCCTTTGCAGTGAACGTCACCATCAATACCAACATGTATGTGCTTACAGAGCAGAATTAACAGCCCCAAAGTTAGAAACAGATGGGCATAGTTAGGCAGGAAAAAAAAATCTTAGGACTTTTGAAGGAAGAACACTGAAAGATGAGTATGTGCTGTAGCCAGAGAACACAGTCTTCAGCCAGAATTCAAGTATTTGATTTACTCCTAATATACTCACTTGCAGACAAACTCAATAAATAAGCTAAGAAAGTGATGACTGCAGCCCATTTGTTCTTGCTGCAGTGTTATTCCAGTATGATAGCCACTTTCCTTTGGCATTACAGTTATGACTTTTGGTGTGCTACGGATTGCTGCACCAACAAATCAGCCTGCTGAAGTGGGGAGAGGTAACTAGCAATATTGCCGGATGGAGCAAAATTGTTACCACCTCTCCCTTCAGCAGGAGTTTTATAAAATACCATTACCTGGTTTCCTTTTGAAGGGGGAAAGTGGAGTCCTGGCAAATGCAGGGTCTGTTTCTTCATAAAGCTTCTCCATCTTGCTTTGAAATTCACTGACCAACTTCTTTGCCCACTGTCCCCGTGTTTCCATTGCTTCACTGTACCGTACCCAATGCTTGCAGGCGTCTCCTGCATGAGAGGAAGCATCCTGGATTTAAAAAGGAGGTTCCTGGATACACACAACCCTCCCATACCCCTTAGGGTATGCAAATCTGTACAACATTCCTCTGTATTGAGGAATGCAAATCTGTACAACATTCCACATCTGGAATACACAATATGCAGCACACTGAGCACTTGTGAAACAAGTGCAGGCTTTCATACACCAAATTCAGGTGTTGGGAAGAAAGTCAAGGTCACTTTTCCTTGATTCTTCAGTTAACCACAAACAGATTTTCTCCTGGGATACATCTTACAAGCCTTCCAAATTGATTAGGCACATGCAAGAACCAGATTCAAAGCTTAAGCAACTGAAAAGGAATCCAAAGTTTCAAGTTTATGTTCTTATAACTTAGTCCTCTCTGTACTCTGCTTTGCCAGCAACTTGCCAGTCACCCACGAACAGGTAAGTTAGATTAACCCTGCCCATGAGGATTTAAATCCCCAGTCCTGCCTGAAGCCCTTCTTCCAGTCCTGCCTGAAGCCATACAGCATCACTGTTCTTCAAATTCTTTTCTATCCCCCTCCTCAAGTTGGGAGGCCACGCGTTCCCCTACCTGCCCTGTGGAAAGGATAATAGTCAAAAGCCATCCTCCTGAAGGTCAGCTGTATGGCACCTCCCAGCATCCCGTGCTTCAGAGTGCCTGTGGAAAACAGAACAAAGGAAACCACGATCAGCTCTGCAATCCCGGTCCTCATCCAGGAGAATTCTGACCAACATTGCTTTGATTGCCACCACTGATTGATTATCATCGTGGCCAGTCTTAGGGTACTTGGTTGTATCAACATCTTGTCCTAGGCATCGTTAACACCCAGACCTAGAATCTCAAGTACAAAAAATGCAAGATCCCAATGCTTCTTGGGCCCACTACAATAACCAACATTTCTGTCTCCAGCACTTGCTGGTAGGGCCAGTGAAGTTACAACAACAAAACTGAGCTCAGATGTTGATAACAGCAGTTCAGGAGGCAGCAATACACAGACTAATTCAAAAACACCTGCAGTACTGATGGAGGTGGGTAGGAGACACTATTTTTATTTTTTTTTAAAAGGGAAGACACATGAAAGCAAACACTAAATTTGGATCAGAGATGGCTGTGCAGAGAGAGGTACATTTGCCTTAGAAGAGAATCAGTACTTAGAATTCTATCTCAGCAGGGGGCAGCCAGGAGTTAAGACACCAATTAGCAAAGCCTAGAACAAGGTAGGCAGGGTCTGTAAAAGGTACCAAATGTCCTGAACACTGTCAAAACAAACATTTTCTCACCAAGTGGAACAATAGCACTTTACTCCCATTGCTCAATACTGGGTTGTTCCTAGAGCATATCCTCTATCACTTCAACTAGGTCACCGGCAACCACGTCCACTGATGGACTTTCCCCATTTTTGTCCCATGGAACAAAGAAAGATTTTCCAATGCCCAATTCAGACATATTGAATTGATCTCTCCATCAGCCTGAACAACTTCCTATTGCCTCACTGGAGGACAGTGACATGAAAGATGCTTATTTTCAGGAGGAAAATCCTCCTTCAAGACTGCAAATTAATGACTGGGTTAGTGTCTTCCTCCTGCCGTGTCCTCGTGATGCTGTTCTCCGTTACCTGACTCTCGAGTGTGGCTGTCATCACAGATATGCAGGTCCAAGCGTGAGATGAGGAGGTGGTACGACGACTCTTTCATGTCATGCTTCTCAAAGTATTGACTGATGCTGCTTGCATTCGGGCTGACTCCAAACGGCTGAGACCAGGACTGCTGGGTACTTGGAGCAGGTGGCGTGATCTATTAGAGAGAGACAAGCTCAGTAAGAACTAATAGAAAGAAAAAAAATAATAAAAAGAAAAGAGAGAGAGGTTATAATGCAATTAAGACCAACTCATGCAATCTTCCAGACTGCAATAAAAAAAAGAAATCTATAGAAATTGAATTGGGAGTCCAGGAATCTGGATCTTTTCCCATGATCTCATGAGCAAAACTCTTTTCTCTGTGTTTCTGCCTCCTCTACATCAAGCTACTGTTCATGCATTTTGAAATATGCTTTAAGATTCTTAGACAAAAAGGGCTAAGTATTCCTGATCCCCCCCCTTCTATGTAATCTCACTGCACTATGTGCATAGCCCTCCTTTCCTGGAGCTTCCACCACCAGCAGTGATATTCCTCTTCCCTCATCCTTGTCTCTGGAAACATCTCTGCCCTGCCCTTGTCTCTGGAAACTCTTCTGTGCTCTGCGCTATGTTTTTACATTCGTCAAATAATTACTCAGCACAGCATTTTGAAAACAAAAAGCAGTAAGGGAATTTCAAGGTCACTGGCAGACACAGCTGTTGTAAGGTTCTCGTACACTGCCAGGCTACATGCGAATCAAAGACCAATTGCAAAAATCAAGAGCTCTCTCCAGAGTACAAGGAAGAAAAAAAGAAACCCAAACAACAACAGTGAGGTTGAATGTCGATGTTTTCCCTTGAGCATCACAGCTGACTATGGTTTTATGTCGTAATTTATTATACCAGAGCCCCTTCCCACAGGCCTATGCAGATTGTCATTCAAAGGCAGAAAATATTATTTCTAGAATATATTTATTGCTTATTACCAACTCAAATCCTCATGGGACCCTCTGCAACTTTCTATGTGCCAGGCAAACCTGGAAAGCCATGCAACATAACACCGTATTTTCCCCCAAATCAGACTGATTCCAGCCCATGACTAAGTATGAACATCCTCTGATGTTTACTGGCAATGAATCCAACTCCTTTGTCCACCTCATGACTCCCTCACCTGTACAGACTCCGGTGCCAAGGTTTTCCTCTGCTGGGCAGACTTCTCCATGGCTTCACTCAGAGACTCCGCGTATTTCATCATTGCTTTCAGCTGAGAGTCTGTCAGCACCCAGAGCAGGTCATCGAGGAGAAACATCAGCTTAGATGCCACCACATTGCAATCTTTGGTCTGAAACAGCAAGGAGGAGTCAAGGGCTAAGAAATGAGCTGCCATTTACACACAGTCTTCATAATACACGGAAGATGTAGCAGAAATAAGAGATGCTGCTCTGAAACTCATCTGAGACAAGTTAACATATCTGGTGGATGTCCACAGTACCTCCTCTGAGAGGGAAAGTAGTCAAAGCTTCCTCCTTTTTAAGAGGCAAATAGCTCATTGGTTTTAAATAAATAAATAAATAAATAAATAAAAACAACCACCCAGATGGCTTAATTTTTTTTCAATCATCACATATCTATTGACAGCTAAAAATAAGGCTACCAGGCTTTAATCTCACAGTAAAGAGATGACAGCCCCTCCTTGGGATGTCTGAATGGATTTAAAAAACCAAACTTGCTCCATAAATGTTATCCTCCCCTGGGAAATAACGTGCTTTGACGTTTGGTAAGAACACAACGGAAAACACAGAGCGATAGAGCGGCCTGGGCTCAACATTTGGGAAGGAAAAGAACAGTTGCTGAGGAACGTGGGAGGAAATATGCATCATCACTGCACCAGGCACAGAGACCATATCATGTAAAGTATGGAGGAAACTCTCACCCTTCTCTTGAGAGAGATCTGGATCCTCCCCTGGTTGGTAATGAGTCTCAGAGGAGTAGTGATAGGATCCTGATCGCCGTTGTCAGTGGCATCTGCTTCTATCCGAAGTGTCTGCCAGGTGAGCTCTTTGAATGTCAAAACCTACCCAGGAGGAGAAAAATGGGAAAATGCTGAGATTTTCAAGAACTTCAAGGATTAAAATAAACAGTTACAGATTAAAAGCAGAATAAAACAAGGCCACAGAAAATGATGCAACATGCTCTTCTTTCGTGATTCCAGTGCAAAACTCAAATCACATCTCGGGTAACATCCAATGTCCTCTCTCTCTCACACCGAGTTTAAAACACAACAAATCACAAGGACATTCAGAACTTTTCCAGTTCTGTTCTCTTAGATCAGAAGAGCTCAGAGAAAGCCCCGAACACAAGTCATTTCTCAGCCACCCCATACCAGCAAACGGTGGGCAAGCTCACCAAAGCTCCCTGCCATCACTGTACGAGAATTCAGACAACAGCCTGCTTACCCCCCAGGACTGGGGTAGCAGGAGTGTCACTTTTGAGTGCACGCTATGACAGGCAACCTGAAGTCAGCTCCTCACCTCTCCCCTCTGTGGATCAGTAATGCGGGTGAGACGCAAGTCGCTCTGTTGCCAGTTTGGGTTGACGCTGTAGCCTTGGAGCTGCCATAGCTCAAAAGAAGCATGAAAGGCCTTGGAGTGAATCTTGATGGTGATGGAATTGACAACAATAAACATCCCTTCCACGACCTTCTCAGCAAAGCCATATTCACTGCAAAAAGAATATCTCTCAAAGTCATCTCCTGTTACAACAAAAGGCCCGGTAGAGGTAAGGATGCATACAAAGAGACCCCCAGGTCTAAGCAATATTAGAGCCACTTAAACCTGAGTGCAGACAGGCCAGTGGTTAACCATGGAGAACAAGGGCCACCCACAGCCCAGCAGCACGTCAGAGAGACGTGCCACAGAAACCACAGAGCTCGGGGTCTGACCTTTGACCTGCAGCAAGAGCAATGGGAGACTGGCCGTTGGGTGGCCGAGGCTCTTCACATGTCCGCATCTCCACCTCCACTTTATCCAGGTACTGTAAAGACAGAACATGGGAGCGATAAATACAAGCCCATGACTCAAGTTCAGCCTTAGCTCTGAGGCTCCAGGGCAGGGATAAACAAGCTCTGGCATCTCAGGCCTCTCCAAGAGTCTCATGTGTTAAAGCTCTCATGGCATCAGTGCCAGGGTGGTTGGGTAATCCGAGTGCCCAGAAGTGAGGGGAAAACAAACAACAAAACCCAGGCACAAAGGCTGCCCTGAACTTCACTGAGAGCTCAGCCCAGCTCCATTCTAGAGTGAAACATGGGTCTCATGGGAGGTCACCCATCGCCAAACAGGACTATTCTCAGAACTTCCCTGTCCCCTGTGTGCTAAGGGCCTTGAGGATTTAGGTCAAAATGAAAAATCTGAGTGTGCACTTCACAGTTTCCCTGTGGGGAATTTTTCTCAAGTAAAGGAAGAGAAGCAATGAAGGAAAGAGGAAACATTACCAGGCAGATTGGGTGTGTTTTCAGCTTTGTCCACTGGATCTGAAACAACAAAGTTGAGGTTACTAGAGTTGTCTTTGCATCAGAAAGTATGAGAAATCACAGGGAACATTCCGAGTCCAAAGTTCTTCTCTGAGAAACGCTCACGGTGACAATCCATCATGTCTCACCAAACCCAGGCCAAACAGGCTCACACAGGCAAGTGAAACGACATTCCAGCCACCAGACCTATAAATCCAGCTGAGCTTTTGGATCTCACATATCATCACGAGTAAAGATCCTCTGCAGGTCAAATTCTGATTTGTCATAGTCCTTTGTAGAGAATATTCTTGTCCTGAAAGAGTTCACAATTAACTGTTGCTGTTACTGGAAGTCAGGTAACACTTTTGAAGACTGTGCACATACCAAAAATATTCATTTTCTTTTCTTACAGCAACACTTACTCTGCAGTTGTCGTAGGGGTGAGAACAAATGTTTGCTACTAAATTAAGCAGATCTGACTCTAAAAACGGAGCGGATCAGATGAGCAAGACAGGCTCATTTTTATTGTCACTTGGCAGAGAAGAGTCATATTTCTTTTATAGCAAGTCTCCTTGATACACTAAAAATTTTTGCAGCTATGGTTAGTACCGACTGAAATTAAACAAGCTGGCTTTTCCTGGAAAAAAAAAAATCTTGGTTTTTTTTGCTTTAAAAAGAACAATGAGAAAGAATTTGTAAGAGGAGTTCAGTGTGTAAAAGTGCAACTGCTTGCACAACTTCAGCAGTAACACATGTCAATGGATAACTGTGGGCACAAAGGCTGAGTGAGTGCAGAGAGCGCAGCTTTTCACGTGCACTATCCAGGCCTTTCTTACAAATTGCATTTCCAACAATTAAACCCCAGCTTCAATTTCTTTTTACGATACCTGACAGCATAATGAGGCTTTCAGAGGACTGCACTCCATTTCTTTCTGCTTCCTATTCCTACTGGAGATCTGTGTTACTTCTTTAGCATTAAAATAAGTCAGCAAGGATGAAGGAAGACACAGAAAACTTCTCCCCTATCAAAGTAACAGGGAATGACCAAACAGAGACACCTGTAAAACCTTAAGTGACAGGGGGGGGGATGAACAGGGAACCATTGTTGGCTGTTTCTTCCACTAACAGTGCCAGGAGGCCACCAACTCAAAGTAGTTTATAGAGGGTTGATACAAACAAAAGCAGACCTAGTTAAGCTCTGAGATTCTTTGCCATAGCACACTCTGGATGTCAAATGAGTAAGTACATCCGGAAAGCACGTGGGTAAATTCCTGGAAATTCATCAATTCTATTAACCACAAAGACCTCACTGCTGGCCTAACAAGCCACCTGCAGGTGAGGACAGACCACAGCGCACTTCTGTGCTCTCTCAGCATCCTCTGCCATCTGCTGCCAGCCACCATGGGGGGCACAGAGCAGCACAGAGCTGGGCAAAGCCAGCCAGAGCAGGTTTCACCTCAGTTAGCCAATCTCACACCTAAAGCCCAGGGTTTGAGATGCGTGGATCGAATCACTTCCCAATTCTTCATCAGAAATTCCTAAGTGACAAACAGAAGCTGCCAATGAAAGGCCTCTTCTGCCTCTGGGGACAGGAGCGCAGGCTCCTCTGCTCACCCTGATGGATGCCTTGTTACAGTAGACCCGGGTGATGGCGAGCCAGGTGGGCAGCTCCAGCACATTCTGTAGCACCTCTTCATCCAGCTCCAGGTTGGTCAACTGTCCCTGCCCTTTCAGTGTGCTCAGGTTGATTTTGTCTGGAGAGAGATTCTTGGTAAACCTATGAGACAAGAAAGAATGTACTCTGAAACCAACCCACGGCAAAGCTGGAGTTAGAAGAGCCTTTAAGAGACCTATTTGAAGTATAAAAACCTGTGTGCTGTTTTGTTGAAATTTTTCTGACATTTTTAAACCCAGGGCATGTTGGTTGCTCCAGAAAATAAATGTCATTACACTTGGACATTTGAAGGACTCTGTTGTTTGGTTGGTTTTTGTTTTAAATCAAATTCATGTTTGAGAAACTGAAAATTCCCTCTAAAGCACTGGGAACCTGAAAATTAGAAAAATCGCCCTGGGACAAAATCAAAGCAAAACAGGTCAGCAATTTTACTCCCTCCTGAGGTGCCATAATCATGGTGAAAAGTTTAACAATCTAGATTCTTTTCAGATTTTATTGACACAGGAAAGTAAAAGATCATTAATAAACCACTTTTACGGCTGTTTCTTTAAACACCAGTCTCACAGTCCAGCCTGATCTTTAGTCAGCGGGTCCAAGCCTGCAACCTAACTCCCCTCCCGCTGACCAGCCCAAAAGTCCTCCTCTCCTTTTGGTGACCAGCAGCTGCTGCTCTCCCTGGTTGTAATTCCTCCTCCCAAGTGTTTCTGCTCTTTCCACCTCCCTTATATACAGCCCAGGGTCTTCAGGTCCCTCACACCTGAGATTTAAATGCAATGGGTGAAACAATTTCAGCAGCACTGCCCAAGAGGCAAAGCTCTGGGACAAATCTGAAAACCTCTGACTTCTTTAAAAACCACCACAGCCCCTCAAGAACCAGTTTAGAGGGCACCAGACCACAGAGGCTGTATGTGTGTCAGCAACACCTCACCAGGACTGCTGTCTCCATCAAACAACCCTGCTGTGCAGAAGGGGCCACCACCAAGGGACCGAGGCAGCTCGCATGGGGACACTCCGCAGTCACAGGATTCAAATCTGAAGACTTCCTGCCAAACAACTTACCCACCACTGAACCCGGGGTTTATTCCACACATTCCTCTGTGCTAATGCTAATTCTAATTCTGTACAGTGGTCCAGAAAGCAGAAGAGAAAGAAAGACCCTATTGTCAGCATAAGCAGGATTAGGCTCACAGTTAAGTCACACGATGCTGTTCTCTCCCCTTTCCTGCCCCAGCAGCGTGGGCTACTTCTCCAGGAAAAGCACAAAGGGCATCTTGAACAAAGTCATTGCCAAAAGAGGGAAGGGGAAGAGGAACCCGAGCCACACTGCCAGGGTGGCAGCTGATGTGGCCACCGTAGGAACATGAGGTGTAGCACAAAACTGGCTGAGACACCAGAGCAGCAGATGGTCAGTCAACCCAGGGCTTCCTGGGGCAAAAGTGCTTTTCCAAAGCAAACATTTTATCAGGAAAAAGTCTGGCAGATGGCAAAGACACCCCGATATCAACCCTATGCTAATGATAGAAGAGGAAGGTGACAGAGACAGCTGTGAGTTTACCTACTACTGCTTTTTACCTTGATCCCTGTCACCGTAGAGTCTTCTGCCGCCACAGAAGCCCGAGTCAGACGTTTACTGTGTCACGCTGTCACCTCCCTCCCCTGAGCCAAAGGTACAGCCTGCTTACTGATTAAAGACTGTGTTTATAACACACCTGCCAGCATCTCAGGAGGACACGTTCACTTTGAACCTGTTACTCCCTTGAACCGGACACCCTCTTGTTTAAAAACACCAAGGAAGACAGCTAAATCCAACAGTGCTTCTCAGCACCTGCACAAAGAAAGAACAAATTCCAGAGCGTGCTACAGCGGCTGCTCCGCTGGTGGGGAGATGCAGAGGATCTGCAAAATTCATGCATTTGAGCGCTCGCAACAGGACTCCAATCTCAGACACTGCTGAAAATTAGACCAAATACCCCCAGAGGCGCTACATGAGCATCCTTGTCTTGCATTAGAGAACCAGCTCTGCTGAAAGCGGCTGTAATCAGGTCTGCTCGGGACTGGATACTAAGAATAAAGCAAATACAACCTGAGCAGGCAGGTAATAAAGAGCTCTTGGCGCTGTTAAGCTCAGAGGCTGCCGTGGGCAGGGATCAGCTTACAGGTGGGGAGAGGCTGAGGCACAGAGCAGCTTTCTCACACTCAGTAAAGCGAGGATCAAACCGCAGGCGTCTCAAATCCTCATCCCGGGCTAAGCGTAAGCACGCTTAGAGAGGCAAGCTGCTTTCAGCTGATAATGCAAAAGAACAACATAAGGCCTTGTCTCAACCAGGGTGTTAATTTTATTTAGTGCGTGTGTGCGTCAAAAAAACAACCCCCAGTAGCCCAGTGAATGGACGCTAAAGCTGTGAAACAGGACACTGGTGGAGAGAGCAGTATGAAACACGACCTGGCTAAAAACAAATACCTATTTGTAATCATCCACAGGGAGAGGCTGCAGAGATCCTGCTGAGCAGGGAAGGGAACCACCACGAGGGCCACTAGACCCTACAGAAAGAACACCTTTCAGGAGGTCCTGGTGTTCCACCCCCAGAGGAGAGGTTCCCGACCCCCCACCCCCCCCAACCACGGGACAACAAAACTGCAGGTTTTGTAAACAAACAAATCTAAACCTGAAACAAATCACCTCTTTTAAACCTCCCTTTCCAAATCCCCTGCTCTCAGCTTCTCCCCCTGCAAAGGAATCCCAGCTCTTCAAATGGAATAACCTTCACATTTAAGATACTTTGATACGTGTAATACGTGTCAGATGGGGTTTACAAGAGTCAAAGAGCGTCCCCGTGAACTGGGGAGTTCTTGGATGCCAAATCTTCATTACTTCTTGAAAGGAACTACTTCGGTCACTGCCAGGGGAAGGAAAAAGCAGCAAGAGCAGACGATTTTAGATGTGTGTTGGCAGGCTCGTTCCATTCATACTCACCAACAGTAACATTTTTGGCAGCATGGATTGCTGGCTTAGAGAAAAGTGAATGAAAATGGTAGTAGTGATTAAGAAAACTGACAGTGTGGGGTATTTGCACTTTTTTTTTTTCTCTTTTTTTTCCCCCCAACTCTAACAGACATCACATCACACTAAGCCACTAAACTCAAAGGACAGCACTCCTTTTGAGCTGGCCAGGATTAGCGTGACAAAAGTAAAACCCAAAGACCTTTTTCTGTCTTCTATAGAGTTGTCACTGCAGGGTCACAAGGCCACTTGGCATCTGCTTACACTTGCAGGAGCACACATCCATCCACACTAACGATACCATCAGTGACACTCTTGCCTCTGAAGGCTCTGCCAGCCAGAAGCAGATCTACTGCACCGCAGCCCAAAGGGCCATCACAGCCACCAGCATCCCCAGTGAGCCTTCAAGGGACCAAAAAGGTCTCCCTGCATTCACAGTCAGGGCGGTGGGAAATACGAGCTACACACTATGAGCAAAGGGAAGCCCTGCTGGCTCAAGCCTCTTCCTTAGCCCCGTGTTTTCCAGGGAAGAGTTTTCCCTACAGTCCATTTCCTACTGGTTCTTATCACTTTAGATGACAGGAGAGGTGGTGGAGTCTCCTTCTCTGGAGACATTCAAAACCCACCTGGATGCATCCCTGTGTGACCTGCTCTGGGTGCTCCTGCTCTGTCAGGGGGATTGGACTGGATGAGCTTTCCAGGTCCCTTCCAATCCCTGAGATTCTGTGAGTGTTAGGGCTCTCAATCAGCTTTCACAAGAAACAGCCAGATACAGTCATTAACAGCACTATCCTAATTTCACAGCAGACCAAGTGTCTCATCCTAAGATGCCAATGACACCCACGTGATTTAAACCTCAGTGCCTCCTTGGGATTCGGCCTAAAACAACGATGCTCTTTCAGAAACCCCAACCTTTCTTGGGCGGTTTCCGAGATTGTGATTTTATTTGCTCTGAAGCCTCATTTCAGGTTTTAGATGGGCAAAGGCACAGGACTGTCAGTCTATTTGCTCAAACATCACCTTGAGTATGTATCAAAAAATGACATCACTAGCAAAAGAATGATTGCCTGATTCATCAGCTTGTATATCCAGAGGCCACAAACTCACTAACTGCAAGAGGGAGTTTGGACAAATCTGATTTCTGGTCCAAAGTCAGCTTATAATCATAAATAATAAATTTATGTTCACATTTGTAGCTGTCTGGCCATACTGTCTCCAACTCAGCAAATACAGGGACAGATAATGTCAGAAGAAGATGTCTGAAATCATAAAAAACTTCTTTTCAGATCCATCTCTCTCATTACTGTGCTGCCACGTGGCACAGGAACCCTCTCTCCATATGCTCAAACTAGATTTTCTGTCTAAGCTTCTTCCACAGCTATTCAGCAATCACTGTCTATTGTACGTAATCGCTACCTACAGCTAAACACATCTATTTCTATTAATATCTTTGTTACTATGGTTATTATGTGTGAGAAATAATTAGCAGTGCACCAGTGACCTTGATTTTACTTAATGACAAGCATCATCTATTGGCAGAAGCAAGTAACTGTACAGCTTGCAATATCAGCCACAGTTGGAGATGGAAAAATACTCCAAACACAAGTAAGGCAGGAAGGGGGGCAAGTCCTCAGCTGCGAGCTGAAAACAGACGAGGAATATTAAGGGCCTGAAGGAAACCGCTGCAGACAAGGTTCGTGCCTTCATAAAGGTAACAGCAAGAGAAGAGATGAAGGTTTTCTGCTTTAATTTGTGACACGTACATAATCTAAGCAGCTCTGGCAGAAAGACAGAAATCAGACATGGAAAAAAATACCTATATTCTAGCCAAAACAAATTTTCTCCTTACCAAAAATCTTTCCCAGTACCTTGTCTGGTTAGGTTCTGGATGGATTTTCCATCTTCCTTAGGAAAATCTTCTATAATCCAAAAATCTCTGTGATAGGACATTTGGTGAAGGACTCTTTATCAGGGAATGTCGTGATAGGACAAGGGGGAAGGGTTTTAAATTGAAAGAGGGAAGATTTAGATGAGATACCAGAAAGAACTTCTTTGGTGTGAAGGTGGTGAGAGCCTGGCCCAGGTTGCCCAGAGAAGCTGGGGCTGCCCCATCCCTGGAGGGGTTGAAGGGCAGGTTGGAGGGGGCTTGGAGCAACCTGGTCTGGTGGGAGGTGTCCCTGCCCAGGGCAGGGGGGTGGAACTCCATGATCTTTAAGGTCCCTTCCAACTCTAACCATTCTATGTTTCTATTTCCCCTCAATTTAAACCTTCTTAAGTCAGGAGCCAAAGAGCATATTTACTTGGAAAAAAATGGTTCACGACTGGTGAAAAAAAAGGTCAGTGACTTCCAAAAGGAGGAAAACTTTCAAGGAAGACAGCAGCAGAAGCTTTAACTGCAAGATCTGTGCCTGGAAATGAACTGAAAATAGGTACAGAAGAAATAAAACTGGGCAAGTGATCAAAACTTCTGTAAAAAGGGAAAAAATAGCTGCCTGGAAGACACATAGGAAGAAGAAGTAAACGCCCTTGCAGGAAGAAAAGCCGTTTTAGTTACTCGAGGTTTTGGTCTAACTGTGGAGCAATCTGGTGAGCACACAGTGCTGCTCAAGACCAAGAGATTCAGAGTTGCAGACAAGGAAAAGAAACACACAGAATTAGCAGAAGATGGGACTAATTTATGCACAGTATTAGGTGGTATCTAGTACCAATCCAGCTGGTATCATACCAACTTAGTATAAAGCCATTCAGAATTTAAGGGGCTCTGATCAAGACAAAACCAACCAACTGCTTAGAAGATGGAAAACACCACACAGTATTGAAAAAATCACCTCCATCACTCCAGCCCTACACTGTGTACACTAGTGGTGTATCCTAGAGAAGACTGGTAGGGAATATTATTTTCCTTTGTGGACAAAGAGGTCCCAATGCAATAAGCCTGATGACTTCGCCTGACTTAAATTACACAAGAAACTCTGTCCATGTTACCATGTAACCTGGTAACAGCCTTTAGCAAGATACCAGTAGGCTCCTTATCAGGGTGCAGAAGCGTGCCTGTACACACATACCACTGGTGCCTTTAAATTATCAGCTTTCTGTTTTTCCAAGCATTGACTACATTAAATAACGGGCTGGGCCACTCAACCACCCAAAGGCACGTGTTATTTCACATGTGCCACAAAAAGCATCTTTATGAGTAAATCAGCTGCCTTGGCTCCAGGTTAATCACGACTAAGGGAAAATGATGTAGAAATTCAATTCAAAGTTAAAACTTGCAGAGGGAAAAAAAAAATAAAAATTAAAATTAGCATTTCTAAACAGATCAGACCAAGATTCAAGCGTTACACCAAGCAGCTCTCTCTCCTCACTGAAAGTCTGCATCCTTGCTTGCTTAGGCCCCTGAGGACGCTCTCCTGTCCCAACCAGAAATGGGTCTCAAGCAGACCAAACACTGGAAAACCACAAAGGCTCCAGACTAGGTGTACTTCTTGCACCGCACCCCCTGTCAACTGATTTGGCAGCAGGAGACCTGTAAAGCAAACCATGAACTAACCTGAAAGGAAAAGAGGCTGGGGTTTTTTGGCAGGGGTTGGACTCCACCTCCCTGAGGAACTGTTTTACTATTTCTAGCTCATCGGCTGGAAGCTTGGTAAAGTTTAAATGCCAGCTGCCCCGTGCTCCAAAATCTGGAATGCAAACCCTCAGCAGCTGCCAGGGAATTTCCCAAGACTAAACCTTAAGTGAAAAATAACACATGAAAGAAAAGTAAAAAGAAACTTATAAACGCACTCATCAGAAGCCCCACTTCTCTCATTTTAAGAAATTATCTGCCCTGCAATCCAATCTGCATTTTTGTTTCTGACCTGCAGAAAATAACAGGTTATTGCATAATTCAGACTCAACTGAGGAGCTGCAGAGGAGGCAAGAGCTCAAGGAGTCCATGTGAAATAAGGCAAGGGGAACAGAATCACATTTAACAGCCCCTTTTCCCGACCCAGCACTTCCTCTGAAGAGAAGCAGTGGGGTGGGGAGGTTCCATGTGGCCAGCACAAGGCTCTGCAAAACCCAGTAGCTGCTGGGAGGACATTTCCAGCCACAGTTTCCTCCTGAGCTACTGAAGGGCAATTTATTTTTGCTGCAACAAGAGTCTATTTAGCATTCCAGAAATGACACACACTTCTCTCTGGACCTGAGCAGGAGCGGTTGGAAATACCTTGCATCCAGCAGCTGACACACGCTTCAGAAAATTGACAATTTGGTTCTTCTGGTAAACTGCAGCACAGCAAGTCTGATTTTAGAGATTACTCCCTGTGAAAGGAAAATGCCACGTCCTGTTACATGTGCAGCCTGTTTTCCCTTTGTCTTGAACAGAGAAGTGGTAGCTGTTTATTACTTTATTCCGTAATAGCCTGGGTACCCATCTTTCCATCCAGAGTTCCTCAATATTAAAATTTTAAGGAGTAAAATAAAAAACAAAAAAACATGGAAATGTACTAGGAAAATAAGACAATTTCAAATTACATTAAAGGATTTGCATCCAGCCATAAGGGTTTTCTAG
Organism: Nycticryphes semicollaris; assembly: GCA_013400055.1. Lineage (NCBI taxonomy): Eukaryota > Metazoa > Chordata > Aves > Charadriiformes > Rostratulidae > Nycticryphes > Nycticryphes semicollaris. The sequence goes on along the minus strand of VXBJ01004424.1, from coordinate 682,499 downwards.
ATACAGCCTGTAAGAACTTAAGAAACAAACTTATTACGAGTGTTTCAGTACTCGATACCTTGGGACCTCTGCCCCACGACCAGCAAAGCAGCAGCCACTGCTGGGAAGGAGACTCGACAAAGCTTCTTTATCACAAATTGACTCAGAGTTTCTTCCTACAAAGTGTTTCCACCCTGTTCCCAAACCTGCTTCTATTTTCTACTACTCACAGGGCTATTTTCAAAGCGATGTAGAAACTGACCCTCGTTAGTATCACTTCGATGTTGGGGAAACTATGACATCAAATGATAAAGTGACTTCCCCACAACCACAGGAAGCCCCACACTGCCATGTGTCCTCCAGACCCAACCCTGCCCAGCACAGCTTGTGGGGCATCTCTCTTCTGTCCCCAAACCCTCCCACCTTTTGGGCCATGCGTCCTGTTGCCCTCACCTAAAAGAAGATCAAAATGTCCAACTTAAAGATTCCAGGAGGATGTCCACACCTGGGTTATCTTCTCCCTGTAACGTACTGGTGTTGGTAAGTCCTCTTGCAGGTAGAAGAGAACACACTCACGTCCCTCCTCTGCTGCTGTTTGTCCAAGCGCTGGCTGCAGGACAGGGTTATTCTGGGCTTTAGCCACCAGATTTGGGTTTCAGGCCCTCTTGTTTTAGATTCCAACTTTTGTGCTTTGTGCCACTTGGGCATCCAAATATTATTACCTGGCCAAATAGAATCCACTGAAATGCAGGAACAGGATGTTTTGCAGATGGAAAAGTAATGGCTTTTTTTATCATCAATTTTTAACTGCTAGGAGCTTTGTGATCTCATGTATTTCCCATAGCTGCAATGGCTATTTTAGGCAAATTATCTTCTTCACTGGTAGAAATTTCCCCAATCACTGAAAGAGGATATTAGAGCAGCTAATGCAAAAACTGCAAGGTTTTAATCCCAACACAGATTCTGTCCCAGGCAAAGGTTCTCTAGAGGTCCCTTCTGCCCCAATCGCTCCCTGATTCTGTAGCTTTGTCAGGCCATTCCCAGATGCAATTTCCTTGCTTTCCTCCCCACCCACCACACTCTTCCAATTTCTTCCAGTTAATTTAGAATCAAGGTTGGGAAACTCAGCGAAACCTGAAGGGTTATGTGTTAAGCACACACACCTTACACTGATGGGAGGTGTTTCTAAATCAGAGAGTTTCCAACACGTATTTGACTAACGGGAGGTGCCACGGCTTTGTCACTGCAAAGGGCACAGCTGCATCTCAGCACACAGCGATGCTGCAAAACACTTCAGGACAAGTGAGAAGTGAACAGAACAGAGAATTCAGACTGTATTTTCTTACAGTGATTTCCAGATTGCAGCGTTTAGCCAAGAAACCTAAGCACTGAAGGGAAAGTAAGTGTCCTCTGGACACAAGGAATTCCCTGCCCCTCTGTGTTGGGCAAATGATGCATATCTGATAACGTGATCTGACCTTCTGCCCAGAGCAAGGCACAGAGCCCATCTCAACAATTCCTGAGTGGCAGAGACTGAATCCCTTGGCTGAAGAAGAGCCACTTCTGCCTTTTGTTCCCATCTTTTCTGAGGAGAGGGATGGGTCCCTTCGGGATAACACACCTTGGTTCTGCCATCCTGGCCTCAAAGAAGCTGGTACCACCAAACAGCAGGGTGACCATCAGCTACAGTGGCCTTTCTTTGTCCTGTCTTAGGTTGAGAGCGTGTCTTTGATGGTGGGGGTGAACAGAGGGCAGACAAAGAGATCAAATACCTCTGAGCATGGAGGCACAAGCAGCTTCACGACTAACTGAAGGGCTAATCCAGTAATGCTAGAGAACAGGCAGGGCTCACATGGCAGAGAGCAGTTCTGGGTCTTGGAGCCGGCTTTGAATTCTTTGCATGTGACACAGAAGCAGCACAACTGCCTGGAAGGAGTAATTTAGGGCCAGGAAGGCTCTGGGATTCTTACATCCAAGTTATGAAATATCAGCCCACAGAAGCCTTCGTGTTCCTGGCTTGGCACACTCTGCCACACTCACGTGTTCTAAAACCGCTAAATGGATCTAGGAGAAACTCAAGATACACTATAGCCTTTCCTGCTATTTTCAGTTATCTACTAGCAGTGGCTTTATCAGTTGCAAATGTAGGTGCAATTGCAAATGAAAGAGGGGAGGAGTCAAGGCAATCTGGTCTGGAAAAAAAAAAAGGCATGCATGGCCTAAAGCACTGGGAAGGGAGAAGAAAGGCTGCAGTGAGGTGCAGTACAATCTATGGTGATACACACCATGTTGCTTCTCCTGGCTGCGTACTTGACCTACATCCACAAGCCTCAAAGCGTTCCATCCCGCACACGCTACACAGTTGTTTTGTCTTCTAGGACCTTTTAAAATTCTGTTTCTAAAGCCCATCGTATCCAAAAAGGGGGCTCCAAGAGCGTGCAGTTCTGCCACTCTGTCCCGTGCCTCCTCTTCCTCTGTGTGACAGCAGGATGGAGAAAAAAGTGACAATGGGAGGCACGATCGATACGCCTGGCTGTGCTGTCTCACACCTGCCAAAGATAATTTCAGCCTTCACTCTCCAAAACCTTGCCTGTCATTCAGCAACTCCCAAAACCAGGGAAAGGAGGAAACCAACTAACCCACCGAAGAAAAGTATAAAATGACATTGAAAACCTTGCTACAAACAGCCTTAGTCCCTTCCTTGCAGATTCTGTCCCGCCCAACGCGTGAAACAGCAGCTGAGATCCTACGTGTCTCATAACCCCGTGTAACAGACCACAAAGGAATCAGAGCAAAAACCCCTGTGGCTCTCAAGCACTTGATGACCTCAGGAGAGAAGGGTCACACACACCAGTCCCTGTCTACAAGCACGGATCTAGCAAAGGCAAACACACCAGCCCAGTGTTCCCTGTGCTGCTGTTGCACACATCTTATCAGCGGGGACAACTGCCTGGACTGGTGACTCAAGCTCCGTGCTCTTCCCTCTGCAAACAGGTCTCATTTCCCACGCTGGTTTTCCTTTGTACTCTCCCAGTGTTACCTCAGCCAACTTTTCTCTCTCATTTCTCCCCTGCTTCCTTCTCACCCTACTTTCAGAGATCCCTGAAGTTCCTCCTCAGCTGTGGTGCTGCAGGGCTCCTGTCAAACCTAGATATGCTCGTGGTCTCCTTCCCTTGCATTCAGACCTGCCCCAAAACCTCACCCGGGCTCCTCTACTCACACCAACTTTTACTTTTTTCGGAGGCTTCTGACTCAGCAGCTCTTTCACATTGGCCCTTCAGAACTGGAGCAAGCGAAGCTATTATCTGATTGTTTTCTGCACCTAACTTTTATTCTTTTCTTCCAAACGGAAGGATTACGCGTTGCATTTCCTCTGGAAGCTCCGTAACCTGCAATTAGATAGTCCATTAGGGCCTCTTACTCAAACTCACGTGTTTTCACACGTGTAATAAAGAAAATCTCCCAGAGGCAGCAGTGGGTAAAGGCATCCTAAGGAAATTAAATAATTCTGATAAGAATTTCCCCAGCAGTGCTGAGAACTCCAATCCCAAAGTGTTATATGGAGTAAGTTTTGGCAGCCTGGCTTGCCACAGTTTCCCTGTTTACCAACTGGGGGTAAATTCCTTTTCCCCGTTTCCCAACTGGAGATAAATAGAACCTCAAGTGTCTGCTACAGCTGTACACAGCACTATTGAAATAAATTTAAAAAAAGAATTTAAAAGACAATAAGAAGAGGTTGCTTTCAAACAAAACCAGAAAGAGGTACAGGCAAATAGCTGTTTTATTTTAAAGCAATAGACATGATTCCATAAGCAATTACAGACCGGTAAACACACCCAAAGTACAGCTCTCATTGTACACCTCGGAGGAGTTCAAACCAGATTTGAGTTCAAACAGGCAGAGAGCAGCCAAGGCTTCAGACAGCTCAGAGGGAGAGCCCTTTGTCCCAGCCCTAAGGGTTTGATGTTTGGTTATGAACACCCTCCTGAAGAATCTGCCCCCCCCCTTGCCCCAGCCGTGAACCAAAAAGTGAAACCCACCTCATCTGTTTTCTTTTCCAAGCTAAACATAGGACAAAAGAGTGAAAAGCACAGACGGCAAAAGCACTGCAAGTTTTTAGGCTCTTCTGCTCTAGGAATTTAAGCTGCTAAAGCAAAACACGGGCTAAGCCTTCTGAAACACATTCATAACTCTGCTCTGGCAGCCAGGGCAAAGCCCAGCTTTACAGATCACTGCGAGTGACCACTGTCATCCTATTAGACATGGGATTCACTTGATCTGAACGGTTGGGGTGAACCAACTCTTTCATATTTCCCTGATCTTGCTGTCTCTCTCGACCCTTCCTTGCACATTTCCAGACAGAAAAGGAACAAAAACACACCCCACGGAGCAATGACTTCAAATGAAGACATAACAAAAGGAACATGAAGTAATTTCATGTGCAAATTGAAAGCAGAGAATAAAGGCAGATTAATGATTCAGTAGCAAAATTCTTCGGGGCAAACGAGCACAGCTGAGAGAAGACCCAGAGGGAGTGTGAAGCCGAGGTATTTAGAGAAAACAAAACCAGAATGGAAAAACATCATCTTTTTATACAACACGAAACTGCTCAGAATGCATTCCTGCAAAACATCCACAATAGTTATTCAAGAGAGGGGCAGGATCAGACCAACCACCCCAAATGTCAGAGTAACTCCAGCTACAGTAGGAAAACAGGTAAAGTTCCAGAATTTTTTGTGACTATCCCTTCTCCCTGGAACTGCACAAGGAGAGACCCAGGTGAACAATAACAACAGGCGCCGTTGGAGGGGGAAAAGGGCACTTTGAGCAGGAATATTTTGTAACTATGCAAAATAAGGCAGACCAAATAGTGGTATTAAGTAAAAGCACCAAGAAAAGTGTATTTATCTAAAAAAGGAGAATTGTCCACAAGAACAACGCACACACCCTTTCATCCTTGGAGGAGTGGTACCTTGAAATAAAGTCCAGCTCTATTTCAGCCTCCTTTAATAACTGCTCTCATCCACCTCTCCTCATTATAAATACTTCAGTGCCTCCTGACGAGACCGAATCCGTAACGAGCACAAAACCGCCGATTTGAGGTGGAATGAGACAGAAAGCTTGAAGATTTGTGATGTCAGGTCTAGCGGAAATTCATTTAGATTAGCACACTGAACAGATAAAGCAGCAGGTTTTATTACACTCCTTTTTGGTACAGTGCCTGAAAGCAGGAGTACTGAGCAACTAGTGACTCAGAACCACCACAGACAGACACTTTATTGAGGAGATTGCTCTATTAAAGTTTACAGGAGTTCTCCTGAGGTTCCAGAAACTCTCTGGAATTACTACCAGCCTCAGAGAGCCAGGTCTTCAACTCCTTGCTCTGAGCACCAACCATCATGTAACCCCACAGAAGTCAATTCAAGCCCCTTGCTTTGTACCTGAGGATCTCCACCAGTAAAAACAGAAAGGACTCGATCACCTGCAGCTCATAAAGCACACAGAGGAAAAACACTGTGCCATGCTGTGCCTTCACCAGTATCCTCAGCGTTGTGCCACATTTTATATCTCATCATATTGTTTTATCTTTCAGCAATGCAGAGGGAGGATGTGCCTATGGCCATGAGATAACACAGAGCCACCAGCTCTCACACAGCTCTTTCCTTTCACAAGGGAGGGCAACCCAGGCACCAGGACTTGCCCAAGGTCAGTCCCCTGGTCAGCGGCAGAGCCACAGCTGGAGCTGTATTTACCGACTCACAGTCTCACACAACAAGCACCAGATGAAGGTCTTCCTCAGTACAACTTTCAGTGTCTTTAATGAACTTCATTGAAAATGACGAAACATCAATGAAAATGACAACTGACTTCCTGAGCCTGTGGCATGCATATCAGGTATTACAGCATTCCTTCTCACCCCCAGTACCTTTTGCTGTTTATATTCTCCTCTCGTCTCTTGAACACTTATCCACGCTCACCTTCTCCCAGTCGAGCGGGAGTCGCTGTTGGAAGTAGCCCAAGGCCTACAGCTAGCCCCAAGGGTGGGCAAACGCAGCCCCCCCCAGGGAAAACAAGCCTTGCTGGCCATTTCCCTGCACCACCGGCACCAAGGCAAAATTAGCAGCGGCAGCAGCCGGGCCTGGCTGGAAACCTCCTCCGCAGACCGGCACACGGGGGTCGGAGGGGCCTAAGTCCGGCAGGACGTGGCCCTGAAGGGAAGGCGGTAGGGCCCGCTGAAGGCGAGCCGGGCTTGCGACTCCCGGGCCCTTTGCTCCCCGGCTCCACAGCCCCGGGCCCTCAGGGCCTCACGGATCCTCCTCGGTCCCCCAGCCCCAAGCCCTCAGAGCTCCCCTGGACCCACAGACACCCCCTGGGCATCACAGCTCCGGACCCACCGATGCCCCCCAGCCCCGGGTCCTCGGACTCCTTGCGAGCCCCACAGCGCATGACCCACAGACACCCCTCTGTCCCCCAGCCCCGGGCCAATGTCACACACACATTCCAGGGGCCGGCAGCTCCCCAGCAGGGCTGCCAGCTAAGTCTCACATGCTCCCCAGCCCTCAGACCCCCAGCAGCCCCTCAAGCCCGGGCCCTCACCCACCGCCCCTCCTTAGGCCGGGGCCCTCCCTCACCCACAGCACCGGGAGAAGGCGGCCCGGGCGCGGGTGCCTCACCGGGAGAGGTGCTTCAGGATCTGCTTCTTGATGATGCCGGCCATGCCGCGGGGCTCAGGGC
>VXBJ01004424.1:654581-667861 GCA_013400055.1 Nycticryphes semicollaris | reverse complement strand
CCGAGGGAGAAGGCGGGAGGGCCGCGGGAGCTTGAGTCGGGGGAAGGCGGGAGGGCCGCCCGGGCCAAGGAGGGAGGAAGGTGGGGAGGGCCGAGGCGGGAGGGCTGCTGGGGCTGAAGTGGGAGGGAAAGGCGGGCTGGCGGGCGAGGTTGATGTGAGTGAAGGCGGGAGGGCTGCTGTGGCCGGGGAGGGGAAGGAGGGAGACTGAGGGGGGAAGATGAGGGGGCCGCCGGGGTTGAGGGCCTGAGGGGCCGCCGGGCCGAGCCGGCCCGGCCGCCGTCCTCTCCCGCCCCGAGCCGCCTCAGGGGGTAGCAGGCCCGTCCCGTCGAGGCGGCGTTTGTTGTGGGTCCCACTTTTCCCCTCCCCTTCCCCCGGGGTCGGTGATGGCGGGGCCAACTGCTGGTGTGGTGGGGAGGGAGCTATCATGGCAGCGCGGAGGAGGAGAGGAGCAGGACGGGGTTTCGCCTCCCTTGGCCAGCTCGGGGTCGTGATTTTTGCCAGGTCGTGGAGCTCGTCGGTCAAAGGGCTGCGGAGCTGTTAAAGAGTGACTAATTGGTAGGAAGGCGGCGGGGTGGGGTGGGGGCATGTGATCCAGCGGGCCCAGAGGTTTTAAAGGGCCCTTTCGGTGCGGAAGAAGGGGATGAGCTGAATTCAGGGGTGGATTATGGTGCCCTGCGCCCTAAAGTGGGGTTCAGAAGGAAGGGAAAGCGTGGTGGAAATGTTAAAGCTGCCACGGTGTTCTTGTGGAAGTTGTCTGGGTGTCTGGCAAAAACTTAGCATTTGCTTTTAAACTAGGGGTCCCTCTAAATACTGTGGCTTTCCGTGTATGTTGTGGCTTTATAAAGACTTTCTGTCGCTGCCCTAGAAAAAAAGCAGGTACAGGTTATCAGGGGAGCTGCAGCTCGATAAAAACTTGGGAAGTATGCAATACAATGGTGAAAAGGAGAAACCAGGAGTGTTAGCAGTGCAGTGGGCCCAGTGACTGTGAAAGAATGTTGTGAAATTGCTGCTGAATTGTGGGGTTGGGCTCGTTGTTACCACTTGCATCTTTTAAGTCATCTCTAACAGCTTTGCTGTTGTGCAGGGCACTAACCAAATTGTGACCCTCTTGGTAGGTTTTCTTCAGTGTGATGGATGCAGGGAGAGGAAAGTGTCTTCTGTTTCAGATACTGTTAACAGACTTTACTTAAGTTGCAACTACTGTTTTTTTCTTAGTGGTATAACATTAAATCCAGAAAAACTCAAGTTTGAAACTTGTAATCCAGGCGGAGACCTTGATATCAACAGTTGGGGGAAAAACTTGCATGGAATTGCTGAACTAATAGACAGTAATGAGACAACTTTGTCACCTTTTTCCTTTCATCTTTCCCTCCTCCTGCAGCTCTTTATTGAATTATATTGGCAAATCTGCATCTGCAGAGGGAGTAAGGGAATAGCAAATAATACCCTGTGCTTTGTAAGCTGATACAATGCGAAAGAAGGTCTCTGTTGAGGAGTTTGCTTTGGAGAGGTGCTTCGAGGCAGAGGATGCTCTTCCACTTTATTCAGGTGTTGATAATATGAATGAAGCTACGAGCACTGCAGCATAGTACTGTTCTATTTTTTCTGGGGAGAGCAGAAAGCTTAGCAGAGCTGAACCCAGAAGTTACTCGTGAAGATACTATGTATAACCCTGGTATTCCTGGTTGGTGTTGAAGAAGCTTTCTGCTTTTCAGGAGTATGGAATTTCAGTTTTGAATCAAGAGTATCTCAAATACAGTCTTAAAGCTGATGGCTTTTTTTTTTTTAAAAAAAAAAAGTTTTTTAATTGCAGGTGAAGAAAATAGATTTGATTTCGCAACTTCGGTGCCTTGTTTGGTTTGGGAAACATAAGTTTTACAGTTTTTGTTGGGAGTATTGGCTGATAAGCCTTGTAGATGGATGGGGGCGTGTAAAAAAAGGCAATCTGTGAAGTTGGTGTAATGTGTACAGGAGTGTATGACAATTAGGCACAGGCTGGAGTGTGATTGCTTTCCCAGTGGGCTTACAGCCCGGGAGAGCTTAACCTTTTGGCAGAGGGAGTGGGGTTGGGTGCTGGCAGGTGCTGCTCGTTTTACTCCTGTGTTCTTGCCAGGGTGCTGCTTTCCTGACCCCCCCACTATCACTTGTTGTCCCTGCTTTTGTGCAGTTTACAGTCCTGCTGCTGTCGTTCTGTCCCATCCTCCAGCTCCCACCTCTTTGCAGTGAGGCCTTTGGGGGATATCAGCCCGCATGTCCTCACCCTCCTCTGGGCTGATACACGAAGCTGCAATCAAGGCATTATTTTCCTTTTCTGGAAACACCTTTTCTTTGTCACAGTGTGGGCCCCTGCCTAATCTACTCTGCCCCAGGTGATGTTAGGCACTGGCCTGGTAGGTTTGTGGTCTGGAATTAAGGACAGAATCTTCTCTTGCCAGTCTGTCCTGCGAATAATCTGTCTGGATGAGACTCTTGAGTCACTTTTGTTAAAGGTGCAGCGCTTTTCTGCAGTGCTGATCCCTTCACTCTTTCTGCATCAGGACTAATGTTCTCCTGCAGGAAATGGTGTGGGAGCTCGCAGCGGTGGGGGGAGAGAAGTTCACTTACTTTGCTGCCTGAGTTCTTTTTAGCACCATCCCTGCATGGGTTAATTAAGAAAGACATAAATAACTTTCACTAGAACTTTTTTCTCACTTGGCAGGCTGCTCTTTAGTGATAATTATGTAGTCTCCAGTCCTGAAGTTACTTCCCTGTTGCATGCCTTCTGCATATTGTGTAGTAAAGAATCTGAGCTGTAATGTGTTTGGAAAGAATATTTCAAGTAATGTTACTAGTAATTGTATACAACGTATTTAAAGTAAATTTGTGGTTCTGCTGGAATAGAGGAATTATTTCAAAATAGCATGTTCAGCCAGTCTCAAATATAAGAGAGATCTGGAGGTGCTGGAGCGAGGGCAGAGGAGGGCAACGGAGCTGGTGAAGGGCCTGGAGAATAAATCTTACAAAGAGCAATTGAAGGAGCTGGGACCGTTTAGTTGGAGGAAGAGGAGGCTGAGGGGAGACCTCATCACCCTCTACGAGTACTTGGAAGGACACTAGAGAGGTTGGTGCTGGTCTCTTCTCACAGGTGATCAGCGATAGAAGGAGAGGGAATGGCTTCAAGCTGCACCAGGGTAGGGTTAGGCTGGACATCAGGAAAGAATTTTTCCCAGCAAGAGTGGTCAGACCCTGGAATGGGCTGCCCAGGGAGGGGGTTGAGTCCCCCCATCCCTGGATGTGTTTCAGAGTGGTTGAGATGTGGTGTTGGGGGAGAACTTTGTAGAGTAGGGCTGATGGTTGGACGCCGTGATCCCAAGGGTCTTTTCCGACCTGAATGATTCTATGATTCTAATTTGGGGGCAAAAATGAGTGGTTGATTGTGGGGTGATGTAGATACTTGTAAGTAGCCTTTAAAAGTCTGTCCAATTCTGCACTTTGCCTGGTGTTGCTCAGGGGCTTTCAAAGTTCTGGCAGACTTGGGGCAGCACTGAGAAACTGGCATCTGCTTTTATTAACAATATTGCACGAATGCTTCAGGTAGAACACATGCATCCTAAGTTTCTGAGACTGTTCCTTGATCGTCAAGAAATACAGGTTAAACACTACAGTGACTTGTCTTTTCCCCTGTTATTTATTAAGCACTTTCCTAGAGTCCTGCCTCTTTTTAATTACATGTTGAGTTCTGTTTGTGGGCTTTTCTATCTTAGCTTTCTGCTACATAAATCCGACTTTGCCCTCTCTGAGAGTCCCGGCTGCACGTGCTTCAAAGGCAGCACGAGTTGTCCCGCTTTACTATATATTTATTTATTTCTCCTTAGAAGTTGTTAGGCTTTGGAGCGAGAGGTCCAGCTTTGGCTTTTGGCCTGCAACCGAAAACGAACTTCTCCAAAAAGACGTTTTGGCAGCGACACCGTTTCTTCCTCGGGGGGGAGAAAACCCGAGTGTCAGCATCGTTGGGGAGGGCATTCTGCTGCCGTTGCATCTGGGATGAAAATCCACCCTCCATTAAATGGCACGATTAACGATTAACTCTCCTGCTCCCTTCCTCCCCCCCTGCCAGATGTTATACAAGGCAGCAGACACCCAGCTGCTGCGGACCCAGGCACATCCAGCACCGCAGCTTGGAGGGAGGGGGCTGTTAGGAGTGATTTTTGTGGTACAGTGAAGCTCCAGGTGTCTGCAGCTCTTTGGTGTTACGCGATAGTACGGCCAGGAACGTGTCTGAACTTGCCTGGACTCAGTAAGTCTATGTCTACCTCCATAAGAAACTCCTTTTGAAAAGCCTTTGTGTTAATGTTTTAAAAAGGAGGGATTCTTTAGGTCAGGGAGTTGGTGCTGAATGAATCCGCACCGAAATGCCTCCTGCTGGTCTCCCTGACACGGGGGCGGTTGCAGGTCTCTGGGAAGATGGTACTGGGGCAGACTGGGCTTCCTGAAAAAACACTGACAAAACAAATTCTGAAGTGTCAGCCTGGCCCTGACGGCTTTTCAGCAATTATAGATCAGTGTAAGAGTGCACAAACATGCATCTTCTATTTCATTAATGCTCAGTGAAGGCCCATTTCATAAAAGTCATTAGATTCCTCTGAAGTTGGTATGGAAATTGGCTTGAGACAGGGGTGAGGAATTATTTTTTTAATTGGAGAGTAACCGACTCTGAGGGTGAGAGGCTGCAGCGTGAGGCTCGGGGCTTCATTAATTCTATGAGAAGAAAACGGATTAATTTGATTTGAAGTAGCCAGTGGTGCTGGATTTAAAACCCATATTTCAACGCAGTTCACTCTGAAGAGATGCCTAATTTGGAAGACTTATTTTCATGTATGTATATTTCAGTAGTTTACACGTAATATTTCTTTACATTCTCTTTTTAGCTTTTATTTAGAAAGCTGAATTTTTATTAGTCTAGTAGGTGTGATATTTAATTGAAGTGTGTCAGATACTGATGGTTTCCATTGTGTGTGTGTGTGGGGGGGAAAGTTTTATTGTTGCAAACCCTAGGCTTTTTTGATTTAGCTTTCTGGTGGAAAAAGGTCTTTTTAAGGTCATTTTTTGTGAGGTAATCAGCTCTTTTCTCTGGAGGTCCTCAATTTTTTTTTTCAGATGCTTAGAAGAATTTGTGGCTGTATCATCGTTTAACTAGTACTCTAAAGATTATGTTTGGCATGAAAATATTTATAATTTTATTTCTGAAAACACTACAGAAATCTGCTGTGGAGGATTCTGTATTGTGTAGGATGCAGGGCAGTTTCTGTATGTGTGAGGGGAGCCGGGGTGAGGTAGGGACCAGCCCGTGGTGATACTGATTTTTATATCAGAAAAATGAAATTTTCAAGCCTAGGAAAGAAAATGTATCTAATGCTTTTGTGCAAGTGTTTTATTGGTCTCTGAGAACAGACAGAATATTGCCTTTTAGCAAAATTAAAACTACCTTATACGTGCACTCTTTTATCCCTGTGGGTAAGATGTTTAAATTCTTTATATCAAATGAACCACCTCTGTTGCCCAGAAGTGGATGTACTTGATTGGGAGACTAAAGACGTGTTTTAGCTAATAAGAGGTGTTTTGGTTTTTTTTTTTTTTAATTGCTTTTACTCTGACTTTGTATAGGTGTTTAATTTTTGTTTTCTAGTAGAGATGACAGAATGCTACTTCAAATAAAACTCAGATCCGTGGATGAAAGCGTATCCACTTCCACTTGATATTCATGCTGGAGTGTAGGTGCTATTCAGAGAACTACTCCAAGTATTTTTAGGTAGGACAGAACATACAGAATTTAAAATGACAGACTCAAACCACCAGGATTCTCTCCCATACGATGTTTTTCCCCCAGTGGGTAACCCCAGCGCTCCTGGTCTTGATTTTTAGCTTTGTAGATGTTTGCATAACTGCCATGTAAAACAGAGGTGTCCTCCAATAAGAGATTTTAATTATTTTTTTTTAAATTGCTTTTCAAAAGAAGCTCTGCAAGTGTGTGTCAGGAAGAACTTGGGTTAGAAATGCTCTTTTTCAGCTCAGCCACAGGCAGGTACTGTGTGTTGGGCAAAGGACGGAGCCGGTGCGTGGGCAGCTCTTCATCCCAACAGCCTTGCCATCCTGTGCTCCCTGTAGTTAAAGGTTTGCTGCTCCAGTTTACCCAGTCAGCCTATAGTATGGTATTTTTCCAGTCTTCAAATAATGGTGTGTTACTGTTTCAAAGACCTATGGGCAAAGCACACCTAGAAGGCACATACAAGGACACTGGTTTTAGGCGTTACCTGTCAGGATGTGAACGCTGAGGTGGAACGTGGGACTTTAACTGCACCACGAAGCCTTTGACTGTGTGGCTATATCAAAAGTTGTTTTTATTGATAACAGTATGGCTCTGGTTGGTCTGGTAGAGGAGGTCACTGCAAATAACTGCTGCCATTAAAATACCTGCATTCTTACTCCAACCCTTACCTAAACAGTGGCAACCCCTCAAGAACTTAACTGATCTCTTAAAACACTAGTTTGATATCGCTCTTCAGATACAAATATGCTTCTCTGTTACTGATCAAATTATTTCTGATTAGAGACATAACATGATGTTAGATTTATAATTTTTGTACATTTGTTTTTGGGGGAAAAAGTCTATTCCTGTCTGGTCTTGTATCACAATCTCTTCCCTAGTTTTTATTTGGATATCCTGACTGAAGTGTGAACAAATTTGGTTTCTGCAGCTGTTTGAAGGCAACACTTTCATTGATGTCCGGTGAACTGATCAACTGCCATCAGAGAACTTCATCTGATTTTTTTTCAATAGATGTTCTGTCTTGCTCCATTTACTGAACTCTCTTTCTCTACATGTTGAGAACTCAAAAGGAGTAGAAGAAACAAACTATAGGAATTTCTCTTTCCCAGTACTAATGAATAGAAACCTTCCTTCCATGTTCACGTTGGCATTGTTGGATTTGCCACAAGGATTATTGTGCCGTGGGGAGTTGGGATGTGTGTGTCCTTCACCTTAGAAGAGTTTGGGGTCCCCTGCTATCCGTGGTTTGTCTGCACTTTGTCTGGGTCCCCGGGACCCCTGTGACTTCCCTTTTGCTAATTCACCATCAGATAAATCTGAGGAAAACTTCCCTCTGTCCTGTGGGGTTTTGATACTGCTCTCCTTTCGAGGAGGCAGTGGGGGTGAATCCTGGTGTTGTGGAGGAAGGAGGAAACCCAAGAGTTCTCCAAGTCAATCTTCCTCCTCCCCTGGAAACCTTTTTGGGATAGTTCAATGCTCATCCAGGCATCTGGGAGGAAAGTGATAGTGGTGGTGGTGGGGAGTCCTACTATTTGTTTCCCTTCTTGTATCAGGTGCTAGAAACAAACCACTTTCCTTTCTGTAGGAAAGTGTTTTAAGTGATCTAGGGCTTAACGTGGCTCTAGTCAGATTAATGTTTGTAGGTGGTGACCGCTTGAACTGAAGCTGGTGAGAGGGTGTGAAGCCCTTGGTTTAAAAGGTTATTTGGGTTTTGATGAAGTCGGGTAGTAGGGGAGAGGGAAGACGAGGACTTAATCTCCATGGCATTCTTACTCTAGAACATTTGAGGAACCGCTGTCCTTACAGGCAGAAGAGACACCACAGAAACAGGCCCAGTAGTTCTTGATGAATTGTTGCCAAACTGGAAGAGCTGGGTGGTGTCTGTGGGTGTATTGGGGTGGTTCGTACCCCACGGCTGGGGAGCAGAAAAGGAGTTTTAAACTGTTAAATCTCTTGTGGCTAACATATCATGTAGCGGATGTTGTCTTAGTACATGTGGACTGCTGGAGGCTGTTGCATCTCTGGTGTCCACAGCTGTCCCCTGAGGCTACTAAACATAATAAAATTATAGAATTAATTGAAAAAAAAATTTTCTTGGGCAGCTTTTATTTAGAGCATTTAAAGAAAAGCAAACATACACCTGTTCTCTAGAATAACTCAAATATTTGACCTGATTATTTTGAAGGAAATCCGCACTTGAAATGTAATATAATTTTTTTTTTAAAGTATGGAACATACTATAATTGTGCTGTGCTCCGAGTTACAAAACATTTAAAAACTGGAAATGTAGGCAGGCCAACTGCAGCAGAAGGAATGGGGTACAATATCATTTTAGGCCAGCTGGGCTGCCTTACATGCCTGAACTTGTTCTCAGACAGTTTTTGGAGCTTAATCCCCCCCACCCCTTTACTTTAACGCAGACAATTATAGATTGGTGACATAGTTTCTGCTGAGGAATCAGGGGTTGCAGAACCTTTTGAGTAGTGGCAGCTCCTGATTACTTTCTGCTGGGAAGAGCTGTTGCCTGTGTTCAATGGCAGTGAGGAGACAGCAGCTCCTGCTGTGACATTCTGAAAATATTTCAGCTTAAAGCCACCACCGACCACCTGCTCCAGGAGGGCTCAGCTGCTGGGGATGGCCGGGAGGATTTGAGCTTATAGCACCGTGGCAGCATCGGTTCTGTCACCGGGACCCCTTGCTGCTCCTTGGCAAGGTACGGTGCTCAGCCCGGGCTGTGCCGTAACGGTTAAACTGCTGATGAGTGTGTGTGTGTGTGTGTGTACATACACAGAAGCCTGTTAAAAGAAAGTGATTTCCTCTGGTGGTTTGGGGTGTGCTGAGCATGGTGTGCCTCTTCTGTGGCCTTTTGGTTTCTCCCCCCCGGCGCTGCCCCAGCAGAGAGCAGGAGTTTTGCTTCCTTCCAGTCACCCCAGGTTTCTGTTGTCTTCCCGGAACATCCCGCCTGTGTTTGGAACTGGCTGTTTTCAGCGAAGACAATTAAATGTTTTTCTGTAGCTTCATGTGAGAAAAGTACATAAGCTTCAAATTAGCCAGCTCCTTCAGCTGTGTAAGTTCAGCTTAAAGCTTTCAACTTCCCTCTGTGGTCCTTTTGGATCGTCTAAGGTGGCTTCCCAACCTCCTGGCTTAGTGTAAGAGAGGTCAAGAACGAAGATAACTGATACACACATTTTTGCTTTCTGAAACGATGTCTGATGAAAGCTGCTCACTGATTAAAATTCCAGTCCTTCAAAACATCTTGAGACTTTCCACTTAATTGCCACGTGTCATCTCTATTGAAAATGTTTGAATTGAAAACTCCAGGTAAAAGTGCTTCCCTGTGGCGTAATGAGTGTGTTTCTTCCTCTCCACCCCCTTCAGCTTTCTCTATGGCTTTGAGTGAAGCGTTTCCTACTTGAGGAGCAGTAGAATAGCTCTTGGAGATGTCCCAGCCTGTGATGTTATCAATCCGGTTCCCCAGGAATTGCAGCAGATAAAATCCAAATAAGATCATGGAACTGTCAGAGTCAGAAGAGACCTCTGGAGCTCACCCAGTCCCACTCCCCTGCTAAAGCAGGGCTGCCCAGAGCACATCACTCAGGGCTGCATCCAGGTGGGGCTTGAAGGTCTCCAGAGAAGGGGACTCCACACCCTCCCTGGGCAGCCTCTGCCAGGGCTCTGACAACCTCACCCCAAAGAATTTTGTCCTCAGATTCCAATGGAACTTCCCATGTTCCACCTTGTGCCCACTGACCCTCATCCTGTCACTGGGAACCACTGGGAAGAGTCCGGCTCCATCCTCCTTCAACCCACCCTTCAGATCCTTGTGAGCATGAAGAAGGTCCCCCTCAGCCTTCTCTTCTCCAGGCTAAAGAGTCCCAGCTCTCCCAGCCTTTCCTCATCATAGAAATGCTCCAATCCCTCCATCATCTTTGTTGCCCTACGCTGGACTCTCTCCAGTCGTTCCCAGTCTCTCTTGAACTGGGGAGCCCAGAACTGGAGGCAGGATTCCAGTTGTGGCCTCACCAGTGTGTAGAGGGGGAGAATGACCTCCCTCAACCTACTGGCCACACTCTAACCTACACAGCCCAGGATGCCATTGGCCCTCTTGGCCACAAGGGCACATTGCTGGCTCGTGGAGAGTTTACTGTCTACCAGGACCCTCAGATCCTTCTCCTCAGATACTAGAGACCAGGGGGCAAAAAGAGTGGATTCAAGAGTGCCACATTTGGATGTCCTCCATACGCGTTTCTGGTCTCTCCCACCTGTATCATGGAGAGATGCTCCATTATTTAGGAGTGAGAAATTATCCATCTGCTGCACTATTTCTTTTGTTCATTTCTTTCTGGTTTTAACAATAGACACCTTATGGGGCCTTGTGGTGCCTGGTTACGTGTTGCATTTGGAGAAGGAGAGGAAGGTCTGTAAAGGTGGAGAATTCAGTTACGGAAGGAGTACAAGGTGTTCTACTTAACATATTATGTTCTTGGGGCTGTATTGTACTTCTGTGTCGCTGCTCAGGTTTTATGCATCCCATATTTCCAGGGGAATAACACCCAAGTTGCTTTTCTCATGACAAAATACTGGGCCATATGTGGGTGCTGGGGGCGTACATGGACATACATTACAGCTTGGGCACTCGCCTGGCTCTTCTCTGCCTCCCCAGAAGGCGAGAAGCAGAACTTGGCATCGACTTTATTACAGTTGCTCGGCACGATGAAGTGACCGAGTCCATTTGTCAAAGTGCTTTTTACTTGACTTAATAAACGTCCTCTACTTACTCTCTGCCTACGATTTAAGGGCTGTGGCCTGTGTGAAATTCTAAATTGAAGGCTGACCAGGTATTGCACCGAGAAGCCTGGCCTTTGAGGGTTTTTTGGTGTTTTTTGTATTTTTTCCTGGCAGCTCAGGAGGATGGGAGCACTGGGAACCTTGACCAGTTAGTTGGAGATAATGGTGTGGCTGTAGCATTGGGCAGGAGCTAGTAAAAGCAATATTTGCATGCTGGATTTTGAGCTTAAGCTTTGTTTGGTGTGGATTATTACCCCTCAGAAGTCTTTAAAAGAAAAAAAAAAGCCCCAAAAAAGAAACCCAAACAGAAATAAAAATCTTTCTGTGGATCTTTCATCACAGAACTCGACAATAGTGAAAACCTAGAGATTTCTATAACGTTTATAGTTAAAATTTTGAAGTTGTTGCTCCTTTCTACTGTAAATATTATTGTGGGATTCTAACGTGTCACCTCACACCTTAGACAACCTGCACATCACGAGGGGTTGTTTTTTTAGAGATCTTTAAGCTGCTGGATTGAAAACAAACCCCCGAAATCTCGTTCCCTGTGTCAGGTTGTGCGTGATGGTTGGTGGGAGAGGTGTGTGGGAGGGTTCCAGCTGCTGGATTCCTCCAGTTCGCTTTCCCTCTCCCTGGTCGGAGAATACCTGTGTGCCAGGAGGGTAATGGCCCTTGTCTCCTTCGTCCTTTCAAGATACTCAACTTCTATGTGTTGGAAGAAGAATCGTGTGTTTCACTGGTGACAGAGGGATTGGGTGTTGTGCGTGTGCCCTGCTTTGCATAAGGCAGCAGTGAGTGAGCCTCGGGGCTCTGCTTTCTTCATTCTCCTAAAAACAAAACATGCTGCAATTAATAATAACAAAATATTTCCAATTACCCATATATTGCTTTTTTGTTTGCACAACAGTGAGATTGTGGAAGGAGGCCTCTGGTTTGTGAATTGATTTGGAAGAGTTTCTTTTTTTTGAATACTGCTTGGTGACCTAGTTAATTGGGAGTAATTACTGTCTAAATATATTGGTTTAACATAACAAAAGGCTGTCTGGAAAAAACCAGGGAAGGGAAAGAATGGCTCAAGATAAACCATTTCTTTGCAAACACTTAAGAGTTGTTAAGGGACATCTCCAGAGCTATTAGCTGAGAAGGTTTTAACTTCACTATTGTAATTTTAGCTCCCGAGGCTTGAAACAAAGAAATGATTTGAAAAGAAACACTTTCTTCAGTTTTGTGGGTAGTATTTTGTTGGAAAAGCACTTGACACGTAAGAGTCATGGGATGCCCTTGGAGAGGAAGGAGTGGGATACCCATAGTTAGAACGGATTTAGTTGATAATAATGGAGCTATAGATTTTTGGGGTTTTTTTATCCTTCTCCCCTCTCTCTTTCCAGCATCTTGCTCTTAGGACTAAATTTAAGCACCGTGTTGATTTTTAAGGCTCACCTGGGCCTGGGGTAACTTCTGATTGCAGGGTTTTTCAGGAGTTAGAGGCTGAATCCTGTCAGACCTGCTCTGTAAGTTACAAAACTGTTGCGGTCCAGGGCTGCTCTAAAAATAGAAAAGTTGCTTAATTTAGGAAAGGTAAGGAGGACCTGACACCTAAAGAGCTACGTTAAGCAAGACGTGTACGGCCAGCCCTGTAATTAAGTGAGATCAGTCATGTAAATTACACTGCCTGCATTTTGCACACTCATCCTCATTTCAGAGTTGTTTGGTTTATAACAGGAATTTTTCTCATATGACAGAGAGCAAAGGGGTATGTGGCGCGAGTCACACCTCGGAGGAGTAAAATGGAGCAGGCGGGGATGTGAAAGCAGGAGCCTTTAGATGATAACCCCTTCCTCTTGGAGGTCTAACTCTTCATTCCTGCCCTGGAGTATCTGCAATTGGTGCTGGGTGATTGCAACTGGGGCACAAGGGTAAACACCTAAAAATAAATGTGTGTATATGCATGTACATATATATATATATATATTACACACACACAAATTTCAGGGCTTTGAGTGTGTTTGACCTTGAAGCCACCTCTCTCATAAACACATTTGCTGGTGGAGTCCACTACTGTTGTGCCTGTAACAGAAATGCAGAGCATCAGGGTGTTCTAATTAGTCCCAATAACCTGTAAGTAATTAGGTTCCAAATAGTTTGCCTCCGCAAACGGCACTTGTTTTTCCCCAAGCAAAGCCGCTGCATTTGGGACGATCCCTGGGTCTTTTTTTAGGGGGGTGTAGGGAAGGATGGGGGGCTCTGTCCCTTGGAAAGGGTGGGAATGAAGCTGGCAGGGGTGGGTTCCTTGTCCTGCAAGCGGAGAAGATGACTGAGCTGTGAGTGCTGTGGGTATCGCTTGCAGCAGAACGGTGCCGTATGGGCCTCGCTGTGGCTATCTCTTGGGGTTGTCTGTGTCAAAGAACTCCCAGCTTCGGTCACATTTGCTTTGTCATCCTGACTTTGGCTCTTTTCACTTTCAATTTCTCTTTGGTTTCTGGAAAGTTCTGTTTTAATTCTCTAGGGGGAAGGCCAAGGTGTGTCCAAACAAAAGCCTCTGCACATTGGTCAAAACTGGGAGGGGGGGAGAGGGAGGAAGGGGAGAAAGGTTGGTTTGCAAATATCCGATCACAAAATCTGCTTGGGTTTTGTGGTTTGTTTTTTGGGTTGGTTTGTTGGGTTTTTTTTCTCTCTCCCCTCCCCC